>BPLS01000270.1:49594-138450 GCA_019656275.1 Rhododendron kiyosumense | reverse complement strand
AGAGAGAGAGAGAGAGAGAGAGAGAGAGAGAGAGAGAGAGATTTGGCTTTGACATGCAACATGCTCAAAGAGAGCTATCAAGGAGAACTTTAAGGAGTTTTAAACCCCAACGGGTTTGACCAAGTAGTTTAATTGTGAGAAAGCAGTAAATGACCTTCATGAGTTTTACAAGTTTTATTTTCACAGAGGGCGTCAAACATTTTAAATCTTGGAACCACTAAAGGTTATGTCCGATCATTACCTTCAAATCCCCGAAATAAATTAAGGTGCGCGCAAACTGGCCCGATTATAAAAAAAAAAAAAAACAAAAGTTTAAGAGTTTTAGCATTTGGATAAGAAAAGGGTCCACATACACTCCAAGCCAGCGGTCAAAGGGATGCAATGCGATCAAAATTCAAAATGACCCAAATGAAAATGAAATGACAGGTAAGCACTCGTGTATGTTTATTTTTTTTAAGTGTAGTTTACGGATCTAGAAGGTCAATAAAAAAACTTTTTAGAATTCATTCCAAGGGAGGTCTCAACTAGCCCAAACACTAAATTCCTCACCAATTTCCCTTGTCAAACAATTCATGAAAATTCTCACTGTCTCTCTCCCTCTCGTACGCACACGTCGATAATATAAGATTTTTAATCAACCGTGTTTTTTTTTTTTTTAATATTTAGTTCGCTGTCAAAGAGAGGCGGACGCAGAAATATTGATGAGTGCAGGGGGTCAAAATATTTGTTTTGTGATAATGGCTAACGTATATATTTTTTTTTAATAAGACATTTCAAAAATAGACTAATAAGATATGAATGAAGAAACCAATGACTTTTCAAATTGAAAAGTAATGCACGATATCCTTATTGGATTGTTCTGAATATATGCGTTTTCAATATGCACATATAATCTATCATTCGTCCATCATTTCCCCATTCAACATCATTTTGATTCTGCGTACACAATTTCCATTCGCAGAATAACATTTTATAATGTGACGGGTGCGTGGGGGCGATTTTGTATAATAGGCCAAATTTTAATAGGCCAAAATTTTAACATAACATAAAATATGGTAGTGTAAATTATAATATATAGTATTTTAGAAACTTCATTAATTGTGGTCTCCGTTGAGAGTCTCAAACATAAACCTCATTAATTCCATATGGATTATAATTCGCACTAATTAATGTCTATTGTTTTTTCTTTTGACCGAATGTTCGGGGCCATGTTTTTGTGCATGTCGATTAATTTCGGGGCCCTAAAGTTAATGATTGGATAAATTATTCGAAATTAGTTGAGGTGTGCGCAAGCTGATGGAAGTTTTCTTCCGTCGTTAACTTCAACGTTCCGATTTTTTTTCCCCAACATTGTATACAACAGTGGGGTTAGTGGAGGGTGTTAGAGAGTTAGCACAAGAGGGTCCAGAGGCTATCTATAGCCCTGGCCCCCAAAGCCCCGCCCCCGAGGGACTTGAACCCTGGTTACCACTGGGGGAGGGAGATAAGCAACCAACTTCACTAGAAAAGGTTCTCAATGCTCCGAAATTAGTTGAGGTGCACGCAAGTTGATTCAGACATTTGATTATTAAAACAAAGGAAAAAAAAAATCCTTAGGCAGCTTGATGGGTTAAACTAAAAACCCCTCAAGCCTCTCCAAATTCCAATCACCCTTAACTATATTTACTTTTAACAAGGAATAATGGAGTGCAAGAATTGGAACAATAAATAGCAGGTTAACATCTACTCCTATCTAATCAAAGCAAGGCATCTTAGATTTCTAATGATTAGTTTCTATCATTAAATTGTAGTGGGAGTTTGGCCAATATTAGTTAGCATGGCTTGTTTTTTTCTTTTCTTTGCTTAAGTTATTTTATTGGTGAATTTTATTTATTGAATTACGTATTCTCCTCAACAAAAAGAAATAAAAAATTATCATAAAAACTGTTAAAAAAAAATCAATAAAATAAAAATTAATCCAAAACAGACAGATAATTAAATTATCTGTGTGCTTCCCAAACTTTTTCAAGTATCCTGATTTTGTAACTTCTTTGAATATTTCTCTGGTTGAGACGAATAAATAATTTGAAACACTTTTAATTAAAGACAAACATATATAGGCCAAAACGTCCCCTTAACCTAGACCAACATTGTTTTTTCATTTAAATCATGGCTTATCTAGCCTGTACTATAGATTTAGGTAGTTTAGGATAAGGCATTCCACACATGGTTGGTCTTCCCATTAATTGCCCACTATCATCTCTCTTCTTTTTAAATTGTACTCTTAAGAATCCCCATTATAAATTTATAATAATTTAAAAAAAAAAAAGTACCAGTGCTCCTGAATATTTTTTTCAATGACAAGTCCAACCAAATAACTTAAACAAGGTTGATGTCTTGGGTTTGGATAGGGTTAGAGTAATAGGGATCATTAAGTGGACGCTAATTAAACACCTACCACTAAAACATATTGTGCCTTTTTTTCATAATCATTTTCTATTAGTCAAATTACTAAAAGTGCATGCATTTGTACATGTACCAAAAGTGGGCCCAAACTATTAAGTTGTTAGTTGTTCAATTATGATTCCATCCCTAGAAATTAGGTTAGGGTTATTCACTCTTTTCCACCTATGGAGAGAGAGGGGGTAGTTGATCTTTGTGATCGGCGGTGCACGGTGGCATCTCTGGTGGTCGAAGGTGCATGTCTCTGTTGTGGGTGGGTTTGTTGGCGGCAGTGGTGGTGATAAACAGAGAGGTAGAACTTAAAAGAGAGAAAATGGAGTTGGTTTTGTTGTTTGGGGTGTGGAGAGATAAAATGTCGTGAATATGGTTTTGATGTTCGTGGAATTATTGATTTTGGGTGAATGAGGGTTTCCTAGTCAAGAATTTGTGAATTTTTTGAACTGTTATGGAAGAAAGTGGGTTAGAGAAATGGATCCATTTCAGTCGGTATGATAGCTGGCATGCCAAGACAGATACGTGCAATATTCGTTTCTAGAGTAGTATGGAGTCCAATTCCTCTGTGCCGATTTCCCTCTGTTTCTCTGTACCGAGAAATAGAGGATCAACATTGGTGATGAGGAAAGCTCACAATCTCAAATTACTAAAAGTGCATGTGTACGTGTACTAAAAGTGGGTCCAAACTATTAATTTGTTAGGTATTATTCAATTATGATTATGATTACACTCCTAAAAATTAGGTTAGAGTAATCCACTCTTTTCCACTTATGGAGAGAGAGAGAGAGAGAGGGGTCCTTGAGCTTTGTTTTTTCTTGGCCTATTTTTCAAGCTCCAGAAAAAAGTATATGAGGAAGGTTTGTGTGCATGTTTTGGTCCCTACCACTTTTCATTTAATTTTTCCATCACTAAAACATAAAAAAGGCTATAGGATCATATACTTGTAAAATATTTGGCATTGGACAAAGTGAGGATTTGTTACAATCAAACAATGGGAGATGGGACTGCCCATTGTGGAAATATTTGTTAGGTAAAGGTATACATCTCCCTTGCTTTCTATCCACCCCTCTCTCTCTCCCTCTCTCTCTCTCCCTTTTTTTCTATCCACCTCTCTCTCAGGCAGTTCAAGGGACACCTAAAAAAATACCCCATAGTTCCCAATCAAATTTTGATGATCCAAGCTGCTCAATATAATCAGAACGTGATTTTAAATATACCCGTGAGAAATTAGCAATAGAAATGACCGGAAATGACTTGATCTGAGCAATTTTTAATTTAGATTTAATGAACGGTTCAGTTAAAAACCGCTCAAAATAAGCACTTCCCGGTATTTTTTTTGCTAATTTTTTGAGACACCCTAAAAATCACATTTTGCACACATTGAACGGTTCGGATCATAAAAATTTGATCGAGAACTATGAGATTGAGATTTGGAATTTTTTTTTAGTTTTTTTTTTAGTGTTCGCAGAACAGCCCCGATCAAATTAAAAAATAAAAAATGTAATCTAGGAATGCCCTACTATCAATCCCTAGGTTAACTATATATCTTCCTGACCAAATTAAATAAACCAATGAGAAACCACTGGTAGTGCAGCTGGTTGTCTCATTTCCACCCTCCGTGGAGACCTCAGTTCGAATCCTACGAGGGGCAGGCTTTGGGGGTTAGAGTTATAGATAATCTTTGGATCCGCATGTGCTAACTCTAACATCTCACTAACTCCCGCTAATGTATACAATATTGACAAACAAAATAATAAATCAATAGAATAGATAATTTCTAAGTAACCTTATTCAAAAGAATTTAATAATCTTCAAATAGATGAATGCCAGCTAAAGAGATCCAAATACATCAAAGAATGCCAATGGAAATTGTTTGAATAAGCCCAATAAAGAAATAAAATGAAAAGTTGTTCCCCAATAAGGCCTGAAAAGACACTCAAATAATAGAAATTTGTACATTTCAACTAGGAGTATGTCACATCTTCTAATTCTAGAATTATTAAATCACTCTGTACTACTACTATAAAACGATTGCAATACCCATCCATCAATGATGAAACAAATATTCGGTTTGGATTCACTTACGTATAGGACCCATCTCAAAGTGCATGAATTTCAAGCTGATGTATGGTGGAAAAAGTCTAGAGAGTGCTCCCTAGGAAATATTGTTCTGAATAATCTCTTGTGCTCTAGGACCCATTTCAAAGTGTTGCGTTGGAATTCGTATGGCGCCCTAAGTTATGAATTTAGAAACATCCCTTATCGATATAGGATTGAGCTATTTTTTTTAGGAACCCACATATAAAAATTATTCGAAAAAAAATGAGTGGTTTGAATCATTTTTATAGATTCCGTAATGGGCCCCACAAAAACAATAATAAAAATATTAATTTCTTACACATTTAATGGGTACCAAACAAGGCATAAAAAGGGTGGAGTTTTTTGCAGCAAAAACGGTAGCGTTTATTTGAGGACAACACACCTGTCTACCTTCGTGGACAGTAAGATCCCCCAATCCGTAGGGGACCATTGCAGGTGACCAAAAAAGAGTGGCAAATATAAGCATGATAGGTTTACCAAACCATCTCCGCTTGTTGTTTAGTTATTATGTTAATTAAATAGGGAAATGCTAGGAATACATCAATGTATCACACCTCTCTCATATGCAAGTGTGAAAAATTCACAATAAATGCTAGGGACCCACGTGTATGTAAATGGGGTATGGCTGAGGTGTGATAAATTGATGTACCCCTAACATTTTTCTATTAAATAAATAAAAAGGATAGGCAAAGAAGTTATATTACCAAATGAGGCATTATCTTTGATCAATAGGGTCTAGAGATGAGGCCTGCCCAGTTAGTGGATGATGACAATATGTTATTCATGCTCCCTTGAATAAAACCCCAAGAGATTTTCCATAGGGGTATATGAGGTAATGAATGGTCTCAAACAGATCAGTGACGAAAATGTGCCCCTAACATCTCCCTAATAAATAAATTAAAAAGATAGGCAAAGAAGTTATGTATATTACCAAATGAGGCCTTATCTTTGATCAATAGAGTCTAGAGATGAGGCCTGCCCAGTTAGTAGATGATGACAGTATGTTATTCATGCTTCGATCCCTTGAATAAAACCCCAAGAGATTTTTCATAGGGGTATATGAGGTAATGAATGGCCTCAAACAGATCAGTGACGAACTCAAGAATTTACGTAAGTAGGGACACATATCATTTATGGTGGTAATGAAGAATTTCATAAAAATAAAAATAAAAAAGGATAGTGAATTCCATCTATCATTTTTACGTAGTATGTTATTAGTTCTGTCAAGTGAACTTACAAAAAAAATCTTAGAGGTGTAATGCCTTCCAATAATATTTAGTATAAGTTAAGACATATGCCATTCATATCATGATTACTAGAATGGATTGTGTGGAGAAAAGAAATGTGTAAAATTTACCGATCTAAAAAGAAGCTTAATAAATATTTGCGTATGAAAATTTAGCGTAATTTTATAGGACACTGTCATAATTTTAAGACTACATTAGAAGGGTATTGAAATTATCTGGAAAAGTTAAACCCAAGGAGTTGGTTTGGTGGTTAAGGCTTGAGACTTAAGTTGTCTTTTCCTCCTATGGTATTAGGTTCGAAATATTCCAGGTGCTACAACTCTTACGAGGACAGTTCCTCTAGTAGTGGAAGATGGGTTTGATCCCCAAAGATCAATTGATGTGCACATAAATTGGTCCGAATACTCTAAACTATCTAAAAAATAAGTATATATCCTGGAGAATCGAGTGGAGGTATGTGCCCCATGCATGGGATCCTTAATAGGTTCGCCCCTGCTTATCTGTAGATAGAGGACATTACACATGTGACATGTATGTTTAATCATGCCATCTCATTGAAGTACATAATTAAAATAATCGAGGTGTGCATGAGTTGGCCCGAACATCCGAGTTATTAAAAAAGGAACAAAGCTAGAAGGAAAATCCTACGACCGCAAATTAACCTCTGCACAAACAACACTAACACTTATGTATGAGTCCCACCCACATTGGAGGGACAGTGTGTGTGTGTGTTTGTGAAAGCATTTGTGTGATTATTTGTGGTTTGTAGAAGATTTTAAATTGAAAACATCATCGGTAAAAGACAATACAACATTCAACTATAAGCTACTCAAATTGAAAGTTAAAACACATAGCATAACTAACCTAATGTATGCAAGAAGAGAAATGGAAGAGACGGAATCAGAATTTCGTACTCAGAAGGTCTGTTTGATAATTGTAAAAAAGTTATGTATCTATGCTTTTTTTTCTTCAATAAGCGGCCCTAATTTAGGTCAATGATATCATTCCAAATTTGCTAATAGTGAGTCCCATTATCGAAATATATTCTAGTACCATTTTATTTCTTGTTTTGCCTACCAAAAGCAAATTTGTCCGCCAATTTTATTTAGTTTTCGTTTTTCTTTTACCAGACAAATTAAAAATCCAAACGTTGTGTTAATAATGAAGTAAAATCAACCATATAAGGACAAAGCGCCCACTGTTTTTTCTCTTATATAAAGTAGGCATAGAATGGAAAAAATAAACAGTGGCCCAAGCAAAATCCTTGGGCCCCAGGTTATTCTAGTTGGTTGGTCAGAATCTTACCACACAATTGATCAATGTTCGATTCTTGAAATCATGTCAAAAAAAAAATTTATTGTGAATTCCGTAATCTTGATTTAGCGTAGATGGCTTGCTTTTTTACCAGACTAGAAAGAAAATTAGTCAAAATATACGTAAACTAACCCCGAGAACCTTTGACCGTGGTGGAAAAATTTGGGCCTTCAACATGTGGTAGACTATTGACAGATTGCTCTGGTCTTTGTTTGCCCAAGTTTAGGCCACGTGACGTTTCATAACACTTTACACCATATAAGACTCTTCCCGGGTTTTTTCTTATAAATAATTTCATATCATAGAATAAAAAGAGAGATATAATGAGATTAGAAACATCCCTTACCGATATAGGATACGAATTTAGAAACATCCCTTATTGATATAGGATTAAGCTATTTTTTTTCAGGAATCCATAAAAATCATTCTAAAAAAAAAAAAAGAGTGATTTGAATCATTTTTATAGATCCCGTAATAGGCCCCAAAAACAATAATAAAAATATTAATTTCTTACCCATTTAATGAGTACCAAACAAGGCATAAAAAGGGTGGAGTTTTTTGCAGCAAAAACGGTAGCATTTATTTGAGGACAACACACCTGTTAACCTTCATGGACTGTAAAGATCCCCCAATCCGTAGGGGACCATTGCAGGTGACCAAAAAAGAGTGGCAAGTATAAGCAAGATGGGTTTACCAAACCATCTCATTCGCTTGTTGTTTAGTTATTACTATGTTATTAAATAGAGAAATATTAGGGACACATCAATGTATCACATTTCTCTCACATGCAAGTGTGACAAATCCACAATAAATGCTAGCGACCCACGTGCATGTAAAAAGGGTATGATTGATGTGTGACAAATTGATATCCATAGGGGTATATGAGGTAATGAATGGTCTCAAACAGATCAGTGACGAAAATGTGCCCCTAACATCTCCCTATTAAATAAATTAAAAGGATAGGCAAAGAAGTTACGTATATTACCAAATGAGGCCTTATCTTTGATCAATAGAGTCTAGAGATGAGGCTTGCCCAGTTAGTGGATGATGGCAGTATGTTATACATGCTCCCTTGAATAAACCCCAAGAGATTTTTCACAGGGGTATATGAGGTAATGAATAGCCTCAAACAAATCAGTGAGGAACTTAGGAATTTAGGTTAGTGGGGACACATATCATTTATGGTGGTAATGAAGAATTTCATAAAAAAAAATAAAAAAAAAAAGGATAGGGAATTCCATCTATCATTTTTACGTAGTATGTTATTAGTTCTTTCAAGTGAACTTACAAAAAAAAAATCTTAGAGGTGTAATGCCTTCCAATAATATTTATATTTAGTATAAGTTAAGACATATGCCATTTATGCCATTCATATCATGATTACTAGAATGGATTGTGTGGAGAAAAGAAATGTGTAAAATTTACCGATGTAAAAAGAAGCTTAATAAATATTTGCGTAAGAAAATTTAGTGTAATTTTATAGGACACTGTCATAATTTTAAGACTACATTAAAAGGGTATTGAAATTATTTGCAAAAGTTAAACCCAAGGAGTTGGTTTGGTGGTTAAGGTTTGAGACTTAGTTGTCTTTTCCTCTTATGGTATTAGGTTCGAAATATTCCAGGTGCTACAACTCTTACGAGGACAGTTCCTCTAGTAGTGGAAGATGGGTTTGATCCCCAGAGATCAGTTGATGTGCAAATAAATTGGTCCGAATACTCTGAACTATCCAAAAATAAATATATATCCTAGAGAATCAAGTGGAGGTACGTGCCCCATGCATGTGATCCTTAATAGGTTCGCCCTTGCTTATCTGCAGATAGAGTACATTACACATGTGACGTGTATATTTAATCATGTCATCTCATTGAAGTACATAATTGAAATAATCAAGATGCGTGTAAGTTAGTCCGAACATCCGAGTTATTAAAAAAGGAACAAAGCTAGAAGAAAAATCCTACGACCGCAAATTAACCTCTACACAAACAACACTAACACTTATTTATGAGTCCCACCCATACTGGAGGGATAGTGTGTGTGTGTTTGTTAAAGCGTTTGTGTAATTATTTGTGGTTTGTAGAAGAGTTTGAACTGAAAACATCATCGGTAAAAGACAATACAACATGCAACTATAAGCTACTCAAATTGAAAGTTAAAACTCACAGCATAACTAACCTAATGTATACAAGAAGAGAAATGAAAGAGACGGAATTAGAATTTCGTATTCGGGAGGTCTGTTTGATAATTGTAAAAAAGTTATGTATCTATGCTTTTTTTTCTTCAAAATATGCGGCCCTAATTTAGGTCATGATATCATTCCAAATTTGCTAGTACCATTTTATTTCTTGTTTTGCCTGCCAAAAGCAAATTTGTCCGCCAATTTTATTTAGCTTTCGTTTTTCTTTTACCAGACAAATTAAAAATTCAAACATTGTGTTAATAATGAAGTAAAATCAACCATATAAGGACAAAGCGCCCACAGTTTTTTCTTATATAAAGTAGGCATAGAATGGAAAAAATAAGCAATGACCAAAGCAAAATCCTTGGGCCCCAGGGTTACTCTAGTTGGTTGGTGAGAATCTTTCCACACAATTGATCAGCGTTCGATTCTTGAAATCATACCGTAAAAAAAAAAAAGGTTACTCTAGTTGGTTGATGAGAATCTTTCCACACAATTGATCAGCGTTCGGTTCTTGAAATCATACCGTAAAAAAAAAAAAAAAAATTTGTTGTGAATTCCGTAATCTTGATTTGGCATAAATGGCTTGCTTTTTTACCGGTTTGGAAAAAAAAATAGTTAAAATATGCGTAAACTAATCCAAACAGTCTTGACCGTCATGAAAGAAATTGGGCGTTCAACATGTGGTAGACTATTGACAGATTGCTCTGGTCTTTGCTTGCCCAAGTTTAGGCCATGTGACGTTTCAACAGATTTCTCTGGTCTTTGTTTGCCCAAGTTTAGGCCACGTGACGTTTTATAACACTTTACAGTTTACACATATAAAACTCTTCCCGGGTTTTTTCTTATAAATAATTTCATATCATATCATAAAATAAAAAGAGAGATATAATAAGTTTAATTACATGTTGAGAAATCGGCTACATCACATCACACAGACACACAACGTGTAATAACAATCAAGTGAAGAACGCAAACAGAAAACACATTTTTTGTTTTTTCCTTCAAATTTTTGGTTGTGTGACTGACTATATCACGTCTGGTATTAATTTTTCGTAGATAACGAATAAAGAAATAGTACAGATTCTATCGGGTGTATGGAGCATAATACTTACTGATGCTCGCATACTCCTTGTCCGAGTTGAACCCCAACATAATCAAAGAATGGAAATAAAACATGGCAATAAAACTTAAACCGAATCAGGCTTCACAATCATAACATTGCAGTCCCAAGAAAGAAAAGGAACAAAACAAGTGTTTTCCCTATGGTACTATATGAATCCAGAGAACAGAGCAAAGAAACAAAAATACAGCTTGCACATAATAATAGTTCTTGATCGGATCCAGTCTTCATGGATGACTTCTTGTCAGTCAGCCTTTCACAAGGCTCGAATAGTTGTCCAGCAATTTTACTGATCCACAATTTATTTTGTCCCAAAAAAAAAAAAATTTCATATAATGAGATTTCAGAACTGGTATCATCTTAATTTTGGGACGGATCCGGGAATGCTGCCAAGCACCCTACTTGGCGGCAATACTGAGCAGTCTGTCTAGCTACTCATCTTGGCAATCGAAGGCTTGGATCTTAATCCAAATAACGGACGGTCCATATTTTAATGCACTTGGATTAGATTCAAGTCGTCGGTGCTAAGATGAGCGGCATGGGCCGCTTAGCACGACCATCTCCCATTCCTTTTGGGACACACCATATTACCTTTCAATCGAAAGTTATTTTGTTCACTCACTTAAACTTGAAAAGTGGAGGAACGTACTTACTTTCGATCTATTGTACCTAACCAAGCCTCACTTCGATGACCGAATTTGATAATTTGCAGGAATTGAATTTTCAGATAATTCTATTAAAAATCAACTTCATTTCGACATCGGTTACCGGTAATGGGCTCTTTTTAGATGGAATGGATGAAGATGGTTGGATGCTGCATCAGTGGTGCCCTATGCATCATGATATCGGGAGAAAACAGTCTTGTTTTTAGTGTTTGGTTCTTGGAAAAAAAAATGTTTGTGGGAAAACCATAACTCTCAAGGAGCTTGATCCGTGATTGAGAAAAAGGAAGTTTGGAATGTTCTACTTCAAGTATTCAAACTCTTTAGCAAGGGGCGAAGCTGTATAGAGGGGGTGTGGCACGCGTCACTCCCTAATTTATCCGAATGGAAGTCGATTAGGTATTTATTGATATCCGAACAATTTGAATTTTTTTACAAATTATAAAAATAGAACATCTTAACAATGAACATTTTGGATTGAGAATAATATCGAAATAGCTTTTATTTGAAGATCACATGAGAGTTTAATCAAGTGTTTAGTATATTAATATCTCAATACTCCCTGACGGAGAGTCAGGGAATCATACCTGCACTTAGGGGTGCAAATGAGCCTAACCAAGATTTATAGGCTTTGTTTAATTGGGAGTTTAGTTTAGTTTTGGAAGTAGGTGAAGAGAGAAATAGGGTAATGATTGAAGAGATGAGTAATTATTGAAGAGAGATAAAGAGAGATGAGAAAGTAATAATTAGATAAATAGGATAATGATTGGAGAAAGAAGTAGAATAATGATTGATAAACTAAACTAAGAACCGAACAAAGTGATAGTGTTTGAGTTTGGCTCGTTCGTAATTGAGCCGAGCCAGAATTAAAGTTTCTTTAGACGAGCCGAGTTTTTGCAAGCTGAGCTATTGAGTGTTGAATTCGACTCGGCTCGTTTATTAAACGAACCTAGAATTCGAGCTCGACCTTGGCTCGATTACTAAACGAGCCGAGCCAAGCCGAGCCACGATCCGCTCGCGAGTAACTCGGTTTGTTTGCTTCAGGCTACCTGCACTTCCATTTTTTTGTTACCGAGGAAAAAGACCAATAATAAACATGGGAATTGATTTTGCCACTCTCATTCTTATTAATGCTACTCTCATTCTCTCACAAAATAAATCATCTAATAAGGACACAAAAAGAAATGACATTAAGGTCCCATTCCAGAATACTTTCTTAAAAAATAAGTACTCCTACTTATTTCATATTTTCAAACTCAAAAATAATATAAATGAAAAATAGTTTTTCAATTTTTTTTTGCACCATATTAAATATTTCAATAAGATCTATCAAACAAAATTCATATTGATAGAAAAATTATTTACGTAGGAACATATTTTTTAAATTTGAAATTATCTTCTTAAAAAATAAATACTTATTTTATTTTTAGGAATAGACCTAACAACAACAAAAAAAGTAATATTAACAATATAAAAAGGAGTGGCAAAATCATTCCCTATAAACAATTTCTATATTGGACTTTTATGGAAGTAAACATTTTGTTATTTTTGGAAGACATTCCGAAACAGTGATACGTGTCCCCGCGTGACATCCGTTTCCTGGAAAATCCAGGAAATTACCCACCCCGATTACTTTCATTATCCACATACAAAACTTCATTGACTCTCTCTCTCTTCTCTCTCTCTCTCTTGACTCTTCTCTCTCTAGTCTCTAGCTAGCCTGACTGAATCGAGGGCGTGGAGCCCAAACCGGTCCTCTGCTTTGCTGGCTCCAAGCTCTCAATTGGGTGGCTTCTTTAATGGGTTTTTGTCTGCTGAGCATCACCAGACCTTCACTTGGCCCCAAACGAACTTCATACTCTCTCTCTCTCTCCCCCCCTTCTCTCTCTAATTGATAACTCCTTCTCTTGTTTGCTCGATCATTGACAACTCTCTTTCACTTCCCTCTCTCTCTCTCTCTCTCTCTCTCTCTCTCTCTCTCTCTCTTGTTGTTATTCCATCACCTCGTCATATCTCCGTACCCAACTACAAAACCCACTTCACTTTCTCTTTGATTCCAACGGATCCACAGATCCAACTCTTTCAATTTCAGATCTTCCCATCCTTCGATTATCAAGGTAATGTTTTTCCCCAGTTTTTTTCCCACACATCTTTTTTTGTATACATGTATGTGTGTTTCAATATGTCTGCAGTTTTCTTTGAAAAAAATTGGTTAATTCTCATGCCTGCAGAGGTTTTTTGGCATTTTAGAAAATGATTGCTGATTTTTTTCCACGCTTGGAGTTGAACCTTCTGGATTTGAGGTGGCTGACCCAAAAAAAGTGAAAAGTGAATTTTTTGACCGTTGGTTTTTTCAAAGTCACCCTCTTTGCATTGATCTTGATTTTTCACCCTTAGCCGCTGTTTTTGTTGTCTATTTTAAGAAGATGAAACAAACATGGGTTTTTTCACACACAATTGGTTTAGGGCCCGGAACTAGTCAAGGTGCCCGCGCAACTTGGTCAGGGGACATGTGGGTTGCATAATTTTTTTTAATATAAACCCTGTCCCTTAGTTTCTTCTGAATTCTCAGCTGAACGTTACAGAAGAGGCTGTTGAAGTCATGGTTTTCCCCTCTTAAGATAAAATATAGATGTTTTTCACATATAATGCTTATTCCTTATATTTTCTTACAATTCTCACCTGATCGTTTTTCCCATAAAGAGAGGCTTTTGATCTAGTTAGTATGATCGTATAGGTTTTTGTATTTAAAAGTGATTTGATATCTAGCCCAGATTAGTCGAGGTGCTGCGAGGCTGGTCTGGACACCTGGTTATAAAAATAGTGATTTGATATCGACTTGGTTGTGCAGTAGGCAAGGGAACAGTTCACAATTGGTGTTTATTTGGGATAGAGTTATTTTGAGTGCTTATTGGATGTGGTGAATTTGTGGGAGGTAATTAGAGTGAAATAAGCTGAAGTTCTCAGAAAGTATTGATTTTTTGTTGTGTTGATGCACTAGCATATTAATTATTATTCATTAGGGTGTAGATACAGGTTTTATATTTTGTTTTTTTATTTGTTGTGCAGTAGACAAGGGATCAGTTCAAAATTGAGGTTTGTTAGATGCGGAGACTTTGTGGGGGTATCAAAGGGAAATGAGGTATGTTAACCCGGTTGATGAACTACTTGAGGGCCTGTTTTCGGCTGAGGTCGGATGGGCATGTTCATGCGGGTTCGGATTCCTGTGGTAAGCAAGAAGGGCTTTTATGGTACAAAGATACAGGACAACATTCGAATGGGGAATTCTCAATGGCTGTGGTTCAAGCCAACAATTTACTCGAGGATCAGAGCCAAATTGAGTCAGGTTGCTTGAGCACAAATGACTTGGGTCCGTTTGGAACCTTTGTTGGTGTTTATGATGGGCATGGAGGCCCCGAGACTGCGCGATACATCAATCAATACCTCTTCCAGCATCTCAAGAGTAATTCACTTCTATTATAGTGCCTTTGTAGCTGCCATTTTTTTCCCCCAGTTGATTCATTAATTACTCATTTGTTGTTTTTTATTTCACTGCAGTTATTGGGTTGTAAAATAAGAAGAGGAAGGAGATATATATAGGTTTTTGATCGTTGTCTTATATTGCATAATTTGCATCCAATCTCTTCTCAGTTGATCCAAATAGTTGTATTAGGCTGATTGAGGCGAAATTTTCAGTATCCTGGATTTCATGTAGTGAATTATTGGAACTTGGAAGGTTTTTTGAGTTCGCATTTTCCAGATTTACTGGTGTTAAAATGCTGTTAGGTTCCGTTGGATAGATGTGGATTTCGAATAAAGGGATTTGGCATCATTACTCATTGAGGGTTAGTTTTCATAGCTTACACACCGTCATGTAGGAGTTGGAGATCTTGATCATGATTTATTTGCAAAAGCTATGAATGATTCGAAATCCTTTATGCCAAGGATTGTAGTCATATGAGAATCCCAAAAAATACATCTCTGCTACCTCTGATCCATCTTCTATTCTTGTTTTACAAGCGACCTATAGCCAAGCTTCTTATATTGTTGTTAAACTGCATATAAAATCCACAAATGATCTTTGGGGTTGTATTTCTTTTTTGATCCGTGTGTTTCTTGGGCTTAAGGTCAATTTTTTTTTTGTTTCTCTCAACGATGCAGAGTTTACTCATGAGCAACAATCTATGTCGGTGGATGTAATACGGAAGGCATTCCAAGCAACAGAGGAGGGGTTTCTCTCTGTTGTTACCAGACAATGGCCAATGGCACCGCAGATTGCAGCTGTAGGATCTTGCTGCCTGGTTGGTGTTATTTGCAATGGAACCCTTTACATTGCCAACGTTGGTGATTCAAGAGCTGTTTTGGGGAGACGTGTCAAATCAACAGGGGAGGTTCTGGCCATTCAGCTCTCAGCAGAGCACAATGTGGCTATAGAGTCTGTGAGACAGGAGTTGCATTCTTTGCACCCGGATGACTCACAAATAGTTGTTTTAAAGCATAACGTATGGCGTGTGAAGGGCCTTATACAAGTAAGTCTTCTTTGAAAGGGAAGGCTTTAATGTTGGACTCAACAGTTAGGGTTTGCATACACTTGTACTTCCTATTCCTTGATTGCTAGTTAACTGGTTACTAGATAAACATCTGGCTTAACTAGTAAGACTAGACGAGTTGGATATCATAGAATAACGCCCGGGGTGATACTTCAACATTTTATTCCATTTATTTAGAGTTGTTGTGAATTTTTGGTTCTACTTATGTTTTGATGGTTACAAGGTTTGCACCTCCTTTATTTGGCACACATATCGAGAGTAGAATAGTACATGTAGTTAGTTGGTTACATTAGATTTGGCATCCTGGAAACTGATTATGATACCTAAGTTAGCCACAAATTTTTTTATCCCGAGTAAAAGTCTTCGTCCGAATTATCCTCATACTACGTAATGCATCTTCGCTAGTTTTTGAGGCTGCTTTAGAGATGTTTTGTGTATTTTTCCTTCTCAACACCATAGATGTTGAGATTTTTCCTTTTCCACCAGAAGCATCACTTCATTGATGGGTTTGCTTGACATCTAATGTCAAATTGTTTATTCGGCTCTTTGTTTGCTCCATTGATTTTGTGGTTTGCTTGATATCTAACAACAAATTGTTCTAATTTGTTTCTAGTATGATTCTCAACTAGGATTGCGACAAAAAAAAGAGTAGAGATTATTTTGTGTTGAACTTGGATGCTTCTTGTCCTTCCTCGTTTTGCTAGTTCTTTTCCTTTTAAAAGCTGTACCACTGCCACAAAACACATAACTAGAAATTTCTAGACTAATTTTATCTCATACTTGTACGATGGCTACATTTTTATTTTCCTTAAGCTTTTATCTTGGACCATGGAAGTTGAATGGCTTAGGCTGTCTTTCTGGGTGATCATGTAGTTGTAGTTGCTTGATATTTGGTTCTCCTTTTGTGTGACACTTTTCACATTCATTCTACAACTGCTGATGGTTTCAAAGCTGAGTTATTTATGGAAGTCTAGTTATAAAAGCGTGCATGATTGTTAGGTTGATAAGGAAGGTCATGATTGCCTTAAACTAAGTTGAGAGTATGGCTTCAAATTGTGCCAACTGAAGGAGATGAATCCATCTAGCCGACCTGACATAGTTGTTTTAAAGGCTTGTTCAGCTGATTTTGTTGTTTTATCTTTTTTGTCTATTTCCCTTCTCACTGGAAATAAAATTTGGCTTACAGTTTTTGCATCATATGCCCCACCTACCAGCAATATCTCGGCTCTACCATTCGTTGGTAGACATCATGCATCTTGAACTTTTAAGTTTTGTTTTTCTCTAATGTTCAGGTTATATTATCTCTCGCAGATTTCACGATCTATTGGTGATTTCTATTTGAAAAAGGCAGAGTTCAATAGGGAGCCCTTATATGCCAAGTTTCGGCTACGCGAACCTCTTAGAAGGCCTGTCTTGAGCTCTGAACCATCGATTTCGGTGCACCCACTTCAGCCGCATGATCTGTTTATTATATTCGCTTCAGATGGTCTCTGGGAGCACCTAAGCAACCAGGAAGCAGTGGATTTGGTTCAAAAGCATCCTCGCAAGGTAAGATGCTTGACACTGGGCATTAACACTAATTCCAATATAGGGGGCTGAATACTAACATAGTCCTTTCATCAAAGAACACCGAGGACAACTTCTAATCTTCCCTCTTCTCAAGTTTGTCTTCTTACTGTAAATCTTACCTGATAACAATAACCAAATGGGTAATTGGGGTTATATTAGTAGCCCAATTATGGAATTGGTAAAAACCACTTTCTTATGGTTGAGTTAGTTATTCTTATGTTATGTAGGCCATGATAGTTGTGTATACTGAGCTAATTTTTCTAAAAATTCGTAAGGGTACCTTTTTCCACAAACTTGGATTCTAGCTATATAATGTAGTGGTAGAAAAACACTAATATTTCTAAAAATTCTTCAATCACGTAAATTTATACGTATGTTCTTGTGTTTGTACTTCGTATTGCTTTATATTTTGTATTCATATCCCACAGATCTTATGTTGTAGGGAAACATAACTAGGTGACTATCATGGCTGTTATTACTTCACATCTGATGAAAATTGATATTAGTTTTAAGGCTTTTTGCCTGTATGTGCCACTATCGATGCAGAAATTTAGTGACAAGTGCATGATCCTTAAAACAAGCTAATGTCTCAATCTTATGCTTTTGAGTGTTACACAATTGAAAATCCTTCTTCCCAGAATGAATAAGCAAGCAAGAAAATTTTACTTTTGAGCTACCTTGATGCAGGGAAGTGCAAAAAGGTTGGTGAAAGTTGCTCTGCAAGAAGCAGCGAAGAAGAGAGAGATGAGGTATTCAGACTTGAAGAAGATCGATCGTGGTGTCCGCCGGCATTTCCACGATGACATCACGGTGGTGGTTGTTTTTCTCGATTCTAATCTGGTGAGCAGGGCCAGCTCGGTCCGTAGTCCCAACCTGTCCGTGAAAGGGGGCGGAGTCAACCTGCCTTCCAACACCCTTGTCCCCTGCACTACTCCCACCTGAGGAAGGACCGAAGGAGGAGAAGAAGAAGAAGTGGGTTTCTAGTGCTGTTCATAACTTCATATGTTCTACTATTGTGTTGTGTGAATACCAGGTATCTGCTAAAGGATATGATATTCTTGAAAAGAGCATGCTGTTAATTCTTTCTTTAAAAGTACATTGTAGCCTTCCCCTGTGAGAAGTAAAACTTGGGTTGTGTATCTTAAACCCAAGAAAGGAGGACTGAAAAATCCCTTGATGCAGTTCTATTTTTTAGTACTATGTTCCTGACTTTTATTCCTTTAGGTTACCTACCTTTGAACATCGGATTTGCGTGAGGATTTATGGAGGGGATTGAAAAGGTATAGGACATTGGCTTTTTCTCCAGTTTTTCTTTCCCCGGTAATAAATCCATTTGCAAATTCATGGTCGAAAATACGCTTGAATTTTCCTTTTCAGCTCCTGTAGATCATTGAATTTCTAACTAGAAATTGGATGGTGAGTGATTGCTTGGTTGCGTAAATATTCAGATTATCAGCCTGAGGTTGATATGCATAACAATTTTAAGAGCAGTTACTCGTCGAGAATTGTAGAAGTCCATTTA
This sequence comes from Rhododendron kiyosumense, assembly GCA_019656275.1. Classification (NCBI taxonomy): domain Eukaryota; kingdom Viridiplantae; phylum Streptophyta; class Magnoliopsida; order Ericales; family Ericaceae; genus Rhododendron; species Rhododendron kiyosumense. The sequence continues at coordinate 119,748 of BPLS01000270.1, read as the reverse complement.
CTATTTAGAGAAATGATTTATGCCCTCCACTTTGTACTAGTAATTGTATATGCACTTCAAAAGTTGTCTTCCAGTGTGCTTTGGTAATTGTGCTTTTTGTACTCCCTCCGTCCCTATTTAATTGTCCATAACGATTTTACGTGCATTTTCAATAGCTTATATCTCTTAATGTATCTTGTTAAAAATATGCAATATGGATATTCTTTAATAGAGCTCAGCTCAATTTTTTCTTTAATACAATGATTTCAAAAACATAAAACATAATATATGTTGAGAGATATAAGCCGTTGAAAATGAACGCAAAATCGTGGTGGACAATTAAATAGAGACGGAGGGAGTAATTTTAAGCACTAAATGACAATTTTGGAGTGCATTTATAAAAAGAAAATGGATTGAAAAAATTACTGCACATGTCAATGATATTTCTATTGTCTACTTTTGTCGAAAATTCTTAAAATTTCATGTCTAGTTCAAGCAACCAACTTTCGATTTGGGCAGTGTAAGTACCCACAAACGGACGATCATCTAAGTTGAAGTTGGGAGCTACTCTACCTTTAGGGTACTATGCGAAACTCCCCGATCGCTCTAAACTTGAAGCCGAATTGTGGGGCTTGCCGAGAGGGTTAGAGTTGATCAAAGATGAGGAAATGGCAAAGGTTCAAGCGGAATGGGACTCAGTTGGCGGCGAAGATGATTGTGGGGCTTGCCGAGAGGGTTAGAGTTGATCAAAGATGAGGAAATGGCAAAGGTTCAAGCGGAATGGGACTCTCAGTTGGCGGCGAAGATGATCAACGAAGGCTCCTCCACAACTGCCCTGTCTAGCAGCCTTACGAGCGAATGCCGAGCCATGCTGGATGAAATCGGAAGCTACCTAACACACATGTTGAGAGAATCAACCAAGGCTCCTCCCCAACTGCCCTGTCTAGCAGCCTTGCTAGCGAATGCCGAGCCATGCTGGATGAAATTGGAAGCTCTCTTAACACACACGTTGAGAGAAGGCAATAAGGTTGCAGATAAACTTGCGAAATTGAGTGTGGATCAAGAAGATCATGTGGTGTCGCTTGTGACTCCTCCCAAAGAGATAAAAGACCTCCTGGTGGCTGACATAGAAAATATTACTTAATGTACATAATAGTAAGAAATTTCTCAATCTAACTTGAATAATAGATATAACCGCACATATTTAGCAATCGTGGAAAATAATTCCCAAAAATGAGACTGCAGGAATTTTTCTGAAAAAAAAAACAAAAAAAAAACCTTCTCTTGGCCGTGAATTTATTGTTCAACTCTTAAACCCATGAATCCTACGGAAGGGGCAAATTGAACGTTATTATTATTATTATTTTTTAACCTGCCTACCTCACTTTTATAGTGCGGGTACAAATTTAGGACTTGGGCCCTACTACAAGTTGGTGGCACAGAAGGGTATTCTCCTGTTCTAATTAGGCCATCCCAACAGTTCAAAAAAATATTTAGGCCATCCCATGCCCGTTAATATGATCACAACCTTTCATTTTGTCGCTGAATTGGTCATCCATGCAAAAAATTAGATTAGTTATATCAACAGCAATTCAAATAAACTACATTTTTCTTAGACATAAACATCACAGGAGCACAGCACCCTGCTGCGCCCCCAACCAACGGCAGGGCACCCTGTTCGACAAAATTATCAAACAATTCTATAGTGCTAAAACATATAGTATCCCCAGAATACCATCATAACTTCATCGATACCCTACATTCTTACCACCCTAATCCCCTTCCGCTTCATTATCAGAAAGTTCAACAGTCAAAAGAAGGGTCGTGCCATGGAATTGAAGCAGAAAAGCTATAAATGTCTGAGTTGACCCATGAAAACAAGTTGCATAAAAGGTCTCAGTTCTACAACACTCAAGTTGTACAAATATGTCATGAGACACTTTCTATGATCATGCACATGAATAATTACAGGACTAGTGATTTAAGACGTGTATACAACTTTTTCTTATCCTATCTCAGGTACAAGGAAACCAAAAACTGAGAGAAGAGTATAAATTCACTAACTATAACAGCAGGGGAGTGTATGCCAAAAAATGGGACAATGTCCACCTGCAACCAGTTCTCCACCACAGAACCCACTGCCGCACCAACTACAAGGCCCCCAATGGTAATTACAGTTGCCTTTCCTGCAGAAGAACAAATACAAACCAATTTGAAATAATCCGTTAAGTGTTGTGTCTCTAATTTTGACAGGCATACAGTGAAAGGTATACATTAGCATAAACACAGTTGATTGAGAGAGGATCAACCGTAGCTTGATAGGATATACAGGCAGCATGTGAAACTACTCTTCAAATGATTAAAGGGTTTCCTAACTGTGCTCAGTCCTAGATTGGGCTTTTGAAGCAACAAAGGACCACATAGAAGCACCAACACATACTTATCACCTAATTGTAATTAAGAGAAGGATGAAATAAGTATTTCTAAGAGGAGCAAAATGTATCCAACCCTGACCAACATCATCTCTTCTGATACATCTCTTTGTAATCACCTAACGTAAGAAAAATTCCCACCAAAAGGTGGAGTGCATTATCATCATTCACCCATTATCACCCAACTCCAGCTAGAATGTTCTATCATACATCCAGCTATTGCAAAAAGCTCATCCACATCGTTTCAACTGAATGCCTGAATCCCATCTCAAAAATATCATCCACAAATAGTTCCACAATCGAAGGGGAAACACACGTTTACTTTTTCAAATCACAGTTCCTCTGCAAGATATTTTTTGTTTTTTTGAAGCTTTTGAACATGCTTTTTGTCTTGTACCGAAAACATATTCACTTCTTCTATTGTACGCCATATATTTTTCTCTTTTTCCTTAGCAAAATGAAGTACATAAACGTGATGGGACTCTTGAGGTCAGAAAGTGCTAAGGGCTCTGACAGAGGCATAAACAGATTCGTCAAATTGCATCTAAGAGAGTTCATAGGTTAGTGCAGCAGTACCAGCAACATGAAAATGGCGCGTGCTTAACCTCCACAATTGGATGCAACTGAAACAAGTTATGGCTGAACCTCAAAACAAATCGAAACATAATAGGGGTATTTCAAGTATTTCCATTTAAACAAATGAATCCCTGACATACCAATACCTCCCTCACTCTGCAGGCTTGCATGGGAGAGGTCAGCTCAGGTGCTACATTTGGGGGTCCACAATCATTTGGCTAACATGCAACAATGCCAACACAGATATTCTCAAGTGAAATAACGTATAGTTGAGAATATTCACAAGTGAAATAATGAATAGTTGAGAATATTCTCAAGTGAAATAACGAATAGTTGAGAATTTACCAATTTCAAACCATACCAGGAAGCAATCAAATTGATCATCATAAAGAATCAACACGAGTAAGCAAGTGCAGTGCTCATGTGATCAACATTGCCAAAAATGACTTTGAATCAACAAAATGCAATATCAAGGGAAAAGACAAAAATAGGAAAGGATAAGATAAGAAAACAACAATAAAATATAAAATAAGCAGAACATTGAAGATAAAAGTCAATCTAAATATACTGACAGAATTGGAAGCCTGCTTCATATAAATGCTCCTTACCTAACTTAATATTCTTTTTAGTCATGAAGTATAAGGATGCTCCAAAACTTGTGGCCAGGATCAGCCCAGGAACATCAGCCCCAGCATAGGGCGCTGCAGAAGATGTGGAGGCTCCATTGACGTAATTTAAGACCATGAGGGCTCCATATACACCAGCTTGTATGCCCAAGTCACCAGTATCTGGCATTTCAAATGAAACTTGCGAACGCTTAATAGTCGCTTGCAGCCACTGAGGCATTGATGTGTTTACAGCTTTAACATCAGCATAACGGATATTGCTATCAACAACTTTTCCAGCTCGGCGCTGTGACAAACTTTGCATAAGCAACATATCATACGCAGCCTCTACCTGAAACCATCATTACACAGAAGTTATGACCCAGAAAAAATTAGGTTACAACCAATTCTGTGCATAATAATAACATACAAATGCATTGTGGTAAGCGCAGTTCAATAAGCACTGGAAAATGTGTTTGGTTTACTACCACATGGATGTACAAAAACTAAATCGTTTCCAAGATTGCTTCAATGAAATTATGCACATCCACAGGGGCACAAGCAAGTGTGAGAGCGAACACACCAACCAGGTTGAATGTGGTTTTGAAGCTCTGCTTAAATGTCTGAATAACCTGAAGGTATCTGGTTGGTTTTCAGTAATGCTTTCCTCAAAATTACCATAGTTCTCAAATTAGACTATCCTAAAATAAAGATAAGATAAAAATTTCATAATCCCGAGATGTAGCACCTATATTCTACGAAATTGCAGTAATCCACTAGTTGTGGCTTTTTCATGGGATAAATTCACCAGAAACTAAGGACGCAAATCAGTATCCAATAATGCAGCAACCTTAGAAATAAAGTTCAAATGATACAATAGCAAAGCCTTGTATGTTCCACCACTTATTATAAGAAAATAAAAGGCAAAATAGCCAAGGCACTCTCACTGCCAAACAGAAAAGAATACAAAACAAATCAACAGTCAAGTTTAAGTTTTTTCTGCGGCTAAACTTCATGGTACCACAAATTCACGAGGGAAGTAATAAACAACTTCTTTCAAAACGCACAAGCACAATCCAATCTTCCATTTACTAAAACTTTACAGTCCATTATTAAGCAATAACCCCCAAAATGAAACCCCCAGATAAAGTTAATTAGATTATTATCCATTTTCAGACCAAGAATCAGATTCTCTAAACATGTGCTTGTGGTGCTGTGCTTTCTCCGGTTGAACCTTGGATGAGAAGGTGGCTAGGTTGGTATATCTTGCGCGTGGTTGAGACCTGCGCAAGTAGCACCTGCATTAGCGCCCAAACCCGGATCGTGGGGAGTCCGGGATAGGCACTCCGACGGTCAAGTTAGTGAGAGGAAAGAGGAGCTTTTTAGGTTATAAGTTTAGGTTTCAGAGAAGAGTTGATTACCTTCATCTCTAGTGGTACTGCTCCTTTTATAGGCCAAGGGAACGTGGAGACCAATCCATGTACATGTATCACGCGCTCCATGATTGGCTCGTCAGTTGTGGCACCAAATCAAGTCCGCAATCAAATCACTTGCATGATCCCCACGATCTGCTCGTGTAATTAAGGAAACCGTGTCACACCACCTGTCACTCCTACTCGACTCTACCTGACTTCCTCTTCAAGTCAGGGAGCAGGGGTGGTTAAAGGTACTGCCAGTCGATATGATATGACCCGGCAGTACTTGATGTTCTGGGCTTGCTAATTGGTCCGGTGGGGCGCCGCCGAACTGAAAGCTAAGATTGACCACTATCCGGATTCATGGTTCCTCCGTGGGATAACGAACTTGGCCCGGCAGGACTGGTCCGGCGGAGGCACAACGACTGTGCACCGCCGGACCAACCAACCCTCAAGTCTACAGGTCTGGCTAGCCACGGCTCTTCTGGTCCACTCTGCCGAGCCGTGCCTGCCACAGTGCTTATGGTGTTGCCCTTTATCCACATATTTGTATTTGCACCTCCTTTTTTATCCCTCGCTGCGAGAAGTAATATAGCTCTCAGACGAGCTAGGACATGAGTCGAAGCTATCAATGTGATTTCTTAACTAGTCTACAGCGGCGATTCTCCTATTCTTCTGTACGTTCTTAATTATTACGACATATCTTCATAACAATACACAAATTAAGTATGAAGCCTGATTCGATTCGGTTCGCTCTTGGTTGACTATTCGGGGTTCGAGGACTATTCGATTCAGGTCACGGTAAATCCTAGACATGGGTATTACGATAATTGGTGACATAAACCTAGGTTGATGTACGTAGTCGATGTAACTTGTACTCTATACTTAATTCAATTCTTAGTGAAAACTGGGGTGAGTCATGATGCACTCAACTACACAGTTCAAGAAGCACGTAAGAATATCTGTGCAAGATAACACTACACCTGTGCAATTATCTCCTCGTCGCCCTTACAACCGGCGATAATCGATTTCTTGGCCCGAAGTATGTCTTCAAACGAAGCGCCCTCTTGTACGCCCAGTAGCTTCAAAGCGTTCTCCACGGACATCTCCGACGGCGCCGAGTCGTCGGCTCTCGAGCCGGAGAGGAGGACCGGCGGTAGCGTGCGGCGGAAGGGGGCGGACACCGCGGCCCCCCACCGCCACCGGTCGGTCCTGTTCATCATCGCTGTTATCTTCACAATTTGGGCGGCGGAGGGCTGCCGTGAGCGGACCGGGCCGGCCGGGTCGCGGCCGAGGAGGGCTCGGTTGGGCCGGGCCGAGAGAGTGGTGGCCATCTGTTGGGTTCTTTTCTCTGTTGCGTGGAAATGTGAGGCTGGTTTGGTTTGATTGTCTCTGTAGAGTGTGGAGAGAGAGAGAGAGAATGCCTTTCTTGGTTCTGCGCCATTTGATTATCACTTGGAAGTTCATGAGATGATGGGTCCCATCGTCTGTTTATGAGTGGTCTAATCATTTATATTGTAGGCCTACGGAATAGTGTACTTGTCAAAAAATGAGTTTGATCGATTTCGATGGATGTATCAAAATTAAAGTTTGGTTTATAAAATTGATGGTATCGATAGTTTAACTTCATCCATTTTATTATTCAAAATTTAAATTTTGAAATACCTATCAACCTTCGATCAAGATGATTTTTCGCGGGTATACTGCTTTGAGAATCCTATAAGATTAATAGTTCAGATTAGAACAGTAAATGCACGGTAAAGTCCACGACTGCGATGGTGGAAAATCCACTGTTTTTACTGCCGAAGATTTTAATCTCTATTTAATTTAATTTAAGGCAAGAGGGGCTGCTTGGTTTGCTAGTTTTATTTGGGAGCGACTATTCGTAACCCTCTATTTTCTCCTGCAGTTCACTACATTCTCGGTAAATGATTGTTGAAAATCATACATAACATTTCGGTAAATAGCTGTTGAAAACAAAATTATATTTCAGAAACTACATGTCGAAAATATATTTAACTTTCGGTAAACAACGACCAAATATGCATTTTCAGTAAATAGCTGTTGAAAAAAATATTATATTTCGGTAATTGAATGCTGAAAATATATTTCAATTTCGGTAACTAACTGTCGAGTATAATTGAAATTTTTTAATAAACTGTGGAAGAAAATAGGGGGCTACGAATAATTTCGATTTCAAGAAAAATAGAAGTTGATTTTCAGCATTTTACAATAAATAGTACCAACTTTTTTACCAGAGCTTATTTATAATCTCCACATATGTAGCAAACAAATTTATCCGCTTCTACTACAATCCAAAGTCTATAATTTGCAGCAAAATGTGAAACTATAATTTAGTATATGCGTATCAGTTATCCCAAAAAAGCCCGCAATGGGGTTCAGAATGATTAGTTTGAACATATAATTCACGTTCCGCTAAGATTCTTATGTAATCGGCGCTTTTGGAGTGTCTTTCAAATTGGACTAGTGCCGCATGAAAAATAACCCCAACAAAAAAAATTTGCGCCCGAAGGTTGGCGGCCTAAAACAAGAAAATACTCGATTATTATTTTTTATGTTGTGACTAAGAATTAAACTACATTAATCACAGTTGAAAACACTTGACACTAATTCAACATCCAAGTATCCAACATCAGCGGAAACAAAGAAACTAGGGCTGAAAAACTAAAAAAAATTCTCAATAGAATCGGCCCGACTTCAATTGGATACAACCGAACCGAAAAATAAAAACTTCTATCATATACAATCGAAAACGACTTCGTTCGTTACTCACCTCGAAAATCCTTTGCATTGTAAACTTGCATCGCAACAAACGGAGATCTTGTGCTGGCACGGCAAGAGACACTTCTGCAAGCATCCTTCAGATCAATAGGATACAGAAACAAAGAAACAGAAGAGAAGAAAATGGAACAAAAAGGAAAGAACAAACAACCCACTAATGGGCAAAGAAATATCTGAAGAAACTGTGACCAGGACCGGATGCACAGGGGAACTGATTGCACATCAGAAGCATGAAAAATAGCCCGCTGAGCCATCCCATGAGCAGCACCATTTGAGGATATACCAATATAGGGGAAAATGAGACACTCGTACAGAATTGGAAGAGAATAAGAATCCGATATCCTTCATCCGTTGAGCAATGGACCAATGAGGATTGCACGATCTATCAAAAATAGTACTTGCCACCACTTGAGAGTTTCCCTCTAGGACGACAGGGGACCAATCTTCGTCAACACACCAGACGGCAGCCATGTGAGCTGCACATCAGTGTTTGATAGGTATCACTCAAATTTTCTTCCCATCTCCCACATTTGTTGCACAGATAAATCGATCTTCACACATATCAGTCAAGGACCATGAGAACTAAACTTTACATAGTCTTGTAGAGAGAATGGTTTACGTGCACCGATTCTAGAATGTAAAACAACTTGAAGAACAAACACCGCGCACTTCTTTTCCATGATAATACACAAGGAGCTCGAATAGGGTCCCCATTGACTCTTCCCGAGAAGTCAGTGAGAAAGAATTGTATGAAGATTGTAAATAACTACAAATAAGCACTAGAAATTAACAGGCATGAATTCAAATTCATCCTGCTTTTGATGTTCGTGATACAGCTGGTAGTACAACGGAACTAAGGTTCCCAGGATAAGGAGTCCACAACCCTAATCCTCCCCTACTCTCTTTCAAATCAGTATTGTTCCCCTTAAACTCATCCAAAGATTTCACCCATTCAACTTTGGAAGAATGCTCGCGAGTGTGGGGGTGCAACACAAAGAGCGAGTTGTACTCGCAGTTCGGAAACATAAAGAATTTGAAGACACCCCCTAACCTGTAGACAACATAGCCAAAGCTCAGTTGATCTCTTGGTGTAAAGAGGTTGACCTCATTGAACCACAAGCAGCTAAATAAATCGTTCAGAGCTGTATGTTCGCGTATAATGATCGCCCCCTCTGGCACATCTGCATTTATAAAAAAATAAAAAAAAACAGTGTCAATGTATGTACAACGCAAATTGACAAGCAGAACACAATAGTAATATGCGGATTTGTAGGAGGAAATGGTGCAGGAAGCAGGACTTCACCATTCTGTATCCAGTACTTCCATTAGAAGTTAAAACCAATGATGAGCCATATGCTTGTTCAGTATTTGCCATAGTTGCACTTGGAAGAACAAATAATAGGAAACAAAACATATTCAAGTAAACAAGGTAGTATTCTATTTTCCCACACCAAACTATGTCATCATTGTTTCACGAGTTTGAGAAGATCCTCCTCCTCCTTCCTTTGAGAAAATAAACAAAACCCGCAGATGTTATTTTTGAGGTGCTCCACATCACAATCAAGTGTGAAAACTACATATTCTACGTCACCTTCATGGCATTCTGTAAAAACAAATAATGGAAGAAAAAACATGGACTGAAAGATGTTGGCAATTCCTTCCTCACCACTAACGGTGTTTTTCATTGGACTCCATGCCTCCATGCCTTCATAACGGTATATTTTCATGTGAAGATCAATCAGAGGTCGAGCATAGCGCTTCCTCCTTTTGTTTGCATCAGCCTCCTCGTATATACTGCGATGATGCTTGTGCTGAGCAATGGCTAATGTGTGCTTCCCACGCCACAAGTATCTGCAAAATCACGATGAAATCATGTCTTAACTAAGACATCCCATCAGTGCAAGGTCAAATGTCCTTTCAAAAAAAAAGTTCAAGGTCAAATTTATTAGAGCATCTCAAAGTTCTACGGCAGTTTTGAATAGTAGAGTTCTATAGGCCAGATTTCATGGCAAAAATCCTCATATGATTACACGACCAATAACACTTGTTGGCATATTCATTAATTTGTTGAATAAGATCTGTAACTATGCCAACATACAGTGATATCTATGCAACTCATCGCACGTCCAGGTCAATAATAGTCTAGGGAAAATGTGAACCAGGTGATTAAGGTTCAAAAAGTGAACTGAAAATGTGAATATTCTTAAAAAATAGGTACATTGAAAAACATTATTTCCACCTTAAACACTGCTGTTGTTAGCATTTAAGGTTGTTTAAAGCTTGATTAGCACCGTAAACTAGCTTTGTCATCTTAATCAGGTATAGAAGACCAGACCTTTCTAGAATAAGCAATGGATCAACCATAAGCTCCATTTTACCATCAATCCAAATGCTGTACTGTGCTTGTGGAAATAATCTGTGCATTAAAATCTTGGGAACCTTTCCATTCCTTCTGGGTTCATCATAAGGTGGATTCTTCAGCACGATAAGACGCCAAATACCAACCCATTGTCCCCCATCCTTGTCCTCTCTGACTGTGACGTTCTTCTTGATGAAGTCAATGGATATTTCATCCACCACCATAAGAAAACAAAAGAGCTTTTGAGAACGTAGGCTTACATCTGAAGGCTGATGTGGAGTATCATATCCATCAAAAATCCCAGAAGCAACTACAAACCTACAGTTCTTGGCATATTTGATATCTTTTGGAGCCATTTCTGCACCTCCACCACGCATGAAACCACAGTGCACCTGAAGATAGAAAACACAGCAAAAAGGAAAAATTCTACCATCAGAAGGGAAGGACTGAGTTGCAACACATTTTTATAAAAGGCTCTAGTGTTTTCACGATAGATACTGAAATGCCGGAACCCATTTGTTTAACAAAACCTGCTCACAATCTTTTCCTTTAAACATAATTTATCTAAAGTGACAAGTAGATTCATTCAAGAAACACAACCAAATTATGGCAAAAGGAATCGTACAATTGGATAGTAGTTATTCACCTTCATGGATGATTTTAGTTCAAAACTCTCATCTCGTTGCAACCAGCTCTGATGCCCTCCAAATAGAGGAGGTGGACTAGATCCATTATTTCCTACCACATCCTCCGTGATATATGTCAACTGTTCAACAACTTCACTAGGAGTTCTTCTCTTTGGAATAAGTATTTTGTCTGGGTCATCCGCAACGGGAATGAGACAACCTAATTGCATATCAGCACACACAAAATTATTACCATCTTCGGATCTTCCTATAGAGATGAGTATTTCAAACTAGGAAAACTTAATAAAATCTTACGGTGTGGAGGTTTTGGTACAAGTCCCATCGTGTCTAACATGATTGATACCCTGCTGCCTCTGTTACACATAGCTGCACATGGAGCAGAACAACGTAGACCCATTATCTGAAACCATTACGCTAGAAAGATCTACAATATTTGCAGTAGAAAATATGGATGACATGTGCTTATCCATTTTTTTCAACTAGCATGCATCGCCCAATTAAAATCATAAAATGTATAACTATTACTTGTCAACAACTCAAACAATCTAATTGATACCACCGCATGTGCAACAGAAAATGGTAACTGATTTGTCGAGCAAATGTTTATGATAATGCACATAAATAGCTAAGATCATGTAACTTAACATCATGTGTTCGGTTGAAATAGGATGCTAAATACTCTATCCCTTGTTACCTAAAATGCAAATAATTTCTTTGGAAGTCATAAGCAGTCTCAAAAGTTCTATATGGGTGATCTATGCACAAAGAAAGGAACTTAGGTAAAAGATTATCTCCAAAATACCTGAAACGAAAGCCAGTGAAGATTGACAAGACCAAACATGAAACATCAAAACAGTGAGAATGAGAAACATCCACAAGATGCCCCCCACGAGAACCAAACGAAGAAAACACCCCCGCCAAATAATCTTCATTGGGTAATCCTGAGACCACTTGCCCGGAGAAAAAAACTCCCCTTCAACATCTGCATCCACACAAGCAAGTTTAGCATAGCGACACGTATGCTATATACTACTTATTGTTGGAAATTGTCCCACATCAGTTATTCTCCTCCAAAACTAGTATATGAACCTAGGCAGCCACTCCACTCATTGCCAATTGGTTTTGAGTTGGATGCTTTAACACTTATGGCCACTCTAAATTGTAACCCCCAAAGCCACAACTAACCACTCATCCAAGCTCACTGACAAATTATAAGTTCTTATAAGTTCTGCTTTAGTGGAAACAATATAGGCCTATAAAAAAAACGTAGTATGAATACGCTTAATGCTAAGGAGACCATATTTGGATACATATTTAGGTACATTCTGATTAAGAACATTATGCCATAGCATTGATGTTTGAAGCACATGCAAAGAATTATTTTGCTAGATATGTTGGCCGGTAGACCCAAAACGATCTGTCTTCCATATGTTTACTCTAATGGCCGGAACAACATTACTTAACATCTCTTTATGTCTGATTTGAAAGTTCATTTACCTATTGAAAATAGACAATGTATGCGCATATGCCTTATCCGCAAGTTTCTAGTTTGAGTTCCACTAGGAGCAAAATTGCCGTTGTCCCCGCCAGCGAAAGCTCGTGCCAAATAGCTGTGGAAGGTTACGGTGTGGCCACGTGACCTAAGCTTTTACATTAGATGTGAAACTGAAGCCTGTTCGAATGACCACTAGGTCTAACAAATAATACTGGAGACTGCCATTGATTTTAACCACCTTTTGTGACTCCTTACTATTTTTTTTTTTTTTTTGGGTAAATGATGCATTTTATAGCCAACCAAGCAAAAACTCAGGGGAGGAAAACCCCATTACAATCAAACTTTACAAAGAAAGCCTACAACAAACTACTAAACGTCAAAACCCCCAAGGGACAGAATTCCCCAACAGTTTAGAAGAGATTTGCCAAAAATTACAAATACTTTGGTTCTCAACTGTGTTGGGGATATTCCTCCAAGCACAAATTCTAAGCCTCAGATTATCTTGAATGCAGGCCAAGATTTCATTACGACTCTTAGAGCCCCCACCAAACACTCGAGAGTTCCTTTCAAGCCAAATAAAGTACACCTCAACAGCAAAAGCTAGCTTGAAGGTAAGAGCCCAAAAAGCTGTCCCTTTACTGAAATTGAGAGCCCAGCCTAGTTCATCCTCCCATTTACTAGCTGGCCTATGAATCTAAAACTTGTTAAGAATAGATTCCCAAATCTGCCTAGAAAAATAGCAGTCAAAGAAAAGATGAGCTACAGAGAGCAGAGAATGCAGAGGGAATCAATTTGCATACCCCACCTTTTGAGCCTGTCTCTAGTAGCAAGCCTCTTAAGGCAAGCAACCCAAAGAAGAAAAGCCCATTTTGGAACATTTTGGGAATACCAAACAAAGGAAGACCATCGTACCTTTGGGCTTTTGTTCTGTATAGCTTCCCATGTATGTTTGGTGGAATAAAGACCACTAGAAGAGATGGACCAAGTAATCAGATCATCTCCATCCCCCAAAGTTAAAATAGGGGTTGAGGCTTGAATCTGCTGAATTGTCCTGTTTTTGGCCCAAGGCCAGTGCCACTCACCATTCACAATATAAGAACTAGCTTTTGTTGAGATTTGTCCCACATTGGTTAATTATTTCTTCCAAAACTAGTATATGAGCTTGGGCGGCCTCTCCACTCTTTACCAATTGGTTTGGAGTTGGATGCTTTAACATGGTATCAAAGCTAGGGTTTCGGAGAATTTGTTCCTCTTATTTGTGCCATAAGTGCACCGTTATTTGTTGTAATCCAAGTGTTATGGATCCTTTGTTTATATCTCCACATGCGAGTCAGGGGTCGCACGTGCGGGGGAGTGTTGGGATTTGTCCCACATTGATTAATTATTTCCTCCAAAACTAGTATATGAGCTTGGGCGGCCTCTCCACTCTTTGCCAATTGGTTTGGAGTTGGATGCTTTAACAGCTTTATCATATAAAGAGGAACCAAGTCTAGATAAAGACTTGTCATCGAAGAGTTTGTAGAGGGGACCATTTGGATGCCAATTATCAAGCCAAATGAAGGTGGCTTGCTCGTTTCCGATAGAATGTTTAAAAAAGTTCTGCCCCAAATTCCTTAGTTTCATCAACTTTCTAACTGTCCAAGAACAAACATTTGGGATCGGCATATGCCAGAAGTTGCGGCTTTTAATAATGTAACTATGAATCCATTGGACCCAAAGAGTGTCCTCCTTTTTGCTCAAGGCCCACAGGTGTCTCCGCATTGTAGCCTTATTCCATAACTACAAGGACTTGAAACCTAGTCCTCCTTCAGATTTAGGGGTACAAACTTCCAACCACTTCACCTTTGCCCCAGTTTTTTTAAGTAATAGACCTGACCAAAGAAAAGCCCTCAGAAATGCCTCCACTTCCTTTAAGATTTTCTGGGGAAGAATGAACAACGAGCACCAGTATTTTTGCATGCTGAAGAGAACTGACTGAATCAACAAAGCTCGTCCACCAAATGAAAGAGTTTTATTAGACCAGCTCTCTATTCGTTGCTGGGTTCTTTCTTTGAGGATGACACAATCCTCATACCTCAATCTGGTGGATATAAGAGGCACTCCAAGATACTTGACTAGCAAAGATCCCTCAGGGATAGGTAGGATATTTAAGATAGCAGTTTTCAGTTCTGTACCAACCCCAGAGAAGAAGAATTGACTTTTTTGGAGATTAGGTTTTAAACCTGAAGAATGATAAAACTCATCTAAGGCTTCTTTAATAATCTCAATAGAACGGCAATCTCCACCAGCTAGAAGAAAAAGATCATTTGCAAAAGCCGGGTAGGAAATGGAAAGATCATTGCATTTTGGATGGAAAGTAAAGTGGCCCTGGGATATTCTTCTTTGTAAGATGGCATATAGCCCTTCCATAACCAAGAGAAAGAGGTAAGGGGAGATTGGGTCTCCTTGTCTGAGACCTTTTTCACCCTTGAAAAATCCTTCTAATTCTCCATTGATAACCACTGAATACATAGCAGAAGAGATACAAGACTTGATCCATTTAATAAACTGCTAAGGAAACTCCATGCTGTCATGACTTCAAAAAGAAATTCCCAATCAACTGAGTCAAAGGCTTTCATTAGATCAATCTTTATTGCACACCTTGGATAACCACTATCTCTTTGATAGTTCCTAACCAGCTCTTGCATTAGGAGAATATTATCTGATATTGATCTCCCTTAAACAAAGGCTGCTTGCGCTTTATTGATAATGAGAGGTAAAATGGGCTGGATTCTGTTAGCTAAAACCTTGGTAATTGTTTTGTAAAGAACATTGCAACAAGCGATAGGCCTAAATTCCTTCAATGATTGAGGGCAGCTAGTTTTGGGAAGAAGGGTAAGAGCTATAGCATTAACATCTTTAAGGAAATAACCAGTTTGAAAGAAATGGAGGACAGCAGCAGTTACCTCTTGGCCAACTATATTCCAATTTTTCTGAAAAAAACTGGGATAATAACCATCAGGGCCAGGAGATTTGTCACCATTGATAGAAAAAATGGCAAGTCTGACCTCCTCAGAAGTAACTGGAGAGACCAACTGGGCTTGAAAAGAAGAAGGAACTGTGTCGGTGAAAGACAATCTCTCCCCTTGACTTTTCTGATCAAATTTAGAACCAAGCATCTTTTGATAAAACCTCAGAATTTCTCCCTTGAAAGCAGTAGGATCTTCCAACCTATTGCCTCCCTCATCACAAATAGACAAGATTTTATTCCTCATGCGATGACTTATCAGTTTATTGTGAAAAAATCTAGTGCTATTATCCCCCAACTCAAGCCGTTTGATTCTAGACTTCTGCCTGCGCCAAGCTTCTTCTGCAGCACTAAGCTCATTGAATTTAAGAAGGCAAAGCTTTTCATATTCAAGAAGTATAGGATCACCTGAAGAGTTAGCAATGCGGGTTTGGATAGAGAGAAGATCCTCCTTAGCAGTCAAGACTTGCTTTTGAATGTCGCCATAGAACTCTTTGTTGAAGGCTTTCAAGCAAGGTTTGAGTCTTCTTAACTTCTTGTACAGAACCCGCATTGGGGAGGCCAGATCTTCCATTGGCTGCCCCCAAGAATGAAGAAGGAGAGGAGAAAACCCTTTATGATTCATCCAGAAATTAAAAAACTTAAAAGGTTTTCTCCCACCCTTATAAGGAAAAATAGAAACTACCACTGGACAATGATCGGAGAAACCTGGAGCAAGGAATGCAGCTTCAGATTCTGTGAATTTGCTTTGCCAGTGAGAGTTAACAAGAGCTCTATCAATCCTGCTACTACTATGATCCAAGCCAACTCTTCTATTAGTCCAAGTGAACCACAGACCTTTAGCATTCATATCTTCCACTTCCACATCATTCAAACAACTATTAAATTCAGCAGCAGCATTAGCATCAAAATGACTAGGGTTTGATTTTTCATTCTGCCGTCTAACGGAGTTAAAACTCCAACAAGAATCCAAGGTTGAGATCCCACAAACCCATGACAAGACCTCAGATCTAACCAAAGTTGACGCCTAGAAGTAGCTTGGTTGAAACCATAGATGACTGAGAAAAGAAAAGTCTTCATATCAATTTCAACAGAGATAAGAATTACTTGATCAGATTTGAAAATTTCTCTGATAACAGAGCCTTGTTTTCTCCATGCCACAATGATTCTAGCAACAGGCCGGACATCACCATTATGAATAAACTCCCACCCGGAAGGAAGACAACACAACATAGAAGAGGACATATTTTCCTTCCTAACTTTGGATTCAACTATCCCAACAAGGGATAAACTATTAGCATGAATGAATTTTCTAAGAGCAACCTGCTTAGTGGGGTTATTTAAACCCCTAAGGGCCCTAACATTCCATGAAGCTAATTTGATCATTTCTTCTTAGAATTCCTGCGCTTCCTACCAGCCCCAAGCGTCTGCCCTCCATTTGCCTTTTTAAAATTGGAGGCTTCTATAACAGTCAAGGCTTCAAAAACAACATCAGGATCAAGATCGTGAGGGAGGAAATCAAAAACTGTAGGAACCTCTAGAACGGGAGGGACTAGAGTTGAGATTCCAGCCTCATCTAACTTGCAATTATCATCAACCAAATGCTCAAGGGCAACATCAATCAAAGGCTCAAAATTTCCCAATGGAGCAGCAGTACACCCAGTTAGACCACCATTAAGAGCAGTAATTTCAATTACCGCTTGAGCATCACTCAGGACAAGGAAGATTGACATCAGCTTCCATTGGATACTTCTGAATCCTAGAAGGTTCAGGATTAGGATTAAGATTAAGATCCTCCACTGCCTTTCCACTTTTAACAACCCAAACTTTGTTCTAAGGAAGACTCTGAGTGTTTCCTAAAAATAAAGGTTGAGCAGGCATCTTATTTTGCTGACTATATTCAGAGTGGCCAAAGACATGAAAAGAAACACATAGCGAAGGCCTCCATGGGTATTTCACCCTAATCTTGACCACCCTACCAGTAGAGGTAAGAAGATCAATAGAGTGAGGCAAAGGAGAATGAACATCAACTTCCAAACAAATTTTTGCATAGCTAATCCTCCTAGCAGATTCAGTCATTTCATCAGCATATAGAGGTTTACCAACCGCACTGGCAATACAAGACAGGCCCTCCTCTGACCAGTATTGAAGTGGGACATTAAAGAGTTGAATCCATAAAGGCAATTTAGACAGCCCTTCTTTTTCAAACACTAAATCAGGGTGCCATTCCTGTAAAACCATCAATCTACCACCAAAGTGCCAAGCACCAACCTCAGAGATTTGGAGATAAGCCCCTTCAATCCCAAATTGAAAAAAGAAGAAACCATTCTCATTTGCAAGCACCTCCTTAAGACCATATTTACCCCAATTATTAAAAGCAATAGATCTGATAGATAAGAAAAGGAGCTTTTTGTCAACGAAGTGCCCAACTATGCAGTTCTTCCATTGCTCAGCTCCATGAATCTCAACATGCTGAGGAGGAGAAACCCTGATTGTCTCCCCTTCCACAGCAGGGGGAAAGAATTGCAACTTCATCCTAGAGTGAGACACACTTGGAGAGACACCTTATCTTTCCATGAGGCCCCAACACCCTGGCCTGTAACAGGAACTTGGTCTTTCGCAGTTAAAGACTCAATCAGTTTGGTCTTTGCAATCAAATCATTATGAAGAACAGACACCTCCTTAGTTAAGCCTTTAATCTGTTTAACTATAGGAGTATCGCCCTCATGAATCTCAAGATGTTCAATAGAAGAGATCATTACAAAATCTAGGATATCAAACAAATTCACTTTCCCCAAAGATTGTTCGATAGGAATCACAGGGATAGAGCCAGATACAACGCTAGGGATCACAGGAATAGGAGCAGCATGCGCACGTTTCAACAAATTCGGAATACCAGAAGTAGGAAACCCTAACTTTGAATCAGAAGAATTACTCATACCTAAAGGAGGAAAACAGGAATTGAAGTCATTACCAGAGGTCACAGTCGCCATTGGGGGAAAAAGCACAGACGTCACCAGGAAACGAAGATGCTACCAGAGATTGTGGTCACCTTCTCTCTCAGTCGCCATCGAGAGAGAAATTGCCCATCGTGCTAATTGGTGGGTCCATTGACAGTCGGAAACTGTGACTCCTTACTTAATATCTAATATAACCCATATACCCAATTAAGCAGCAACTCTTGGGGCATTTCACTCCATGCGTAAGCATGTGAAAAGGCTGTAGATGTGGCTGTAGGTGTCAAACAGGTCGTGCTGTACCAGCCCGTTTACTTAATCGTGCCGTGCCTTTTTTTAATGGTGTTGTGAGGTGCTGTGCTCATGTCGGCCAATCTCCAACCGAGTTTCATCAGGGAAAAAAAATTGTGCAACTTAGTATTGGTTGTGCTGCGCCCCATGCCCATCTAGAACCGTGCACTTCCATTCCGTTTGACACCTCTAGCTGTAAGAATTAATCCGGGCTACGCGCAAGCTGGTTCGGGCCACTACGCATTATCAAAGAAAAATTAAAAGAAATGCAGACACACATACGAAAGTGGCTTACCTTCATTTTGTTGGCTTTGATTATTACGTTCAGCTCTCCTGCTCGCCCGTAGCGAAACGGAGCGTTGGTAATCGTTGTTCATATTCACTGGGTTCGGATTCTCATGATATACCCACACGGAACGACCGAATTCTACACACACAAAATAAAAAAAAAAACAATAAACAAGAAGAGATTATTTGCAGTGCCCAGATCTGGGTAATCTGACAGAATCAAAATCAACAAATAATTACCTTCTTCCACGCTGTGTCTCTATCTATTGCATACAGAATGAAAATTCGAAGAAGGAAAGTAGCTCTTCTTTTTTTTTCTTTTTTTTTTTCTGGGTTCCTTCACTTGAATTGGACTGAGAGGGAATTGAAGAGGGGAGGGGAGGATCTATTTGGTGAAGAACAAACACAGGAAAAAAAAAATGGAGTTTATGAACCCAACTGAGTTAAAATTCTTTCCACCACATGTGGAAACCTTTCGTTTTCCGCCACAGTCCGTTGCGGGTCTTACCGAGCATTTTTTTCTATTATAATCTGAACCGTTTATTTTGTAGAGCCTACATAATAGTACTAAAGGCCAGGGCACACGCGATATGTGTGTAAATTGAATGTTCACAACGTTTTGGTAAAAATGTTTTTCACTCATTATTTGATCAAATTTTCACAAATGTTGTGAAAATCCAATTTGCACACGTATTGCGTGTGCTCCGGCCTCTAGTCTGGCTCTAACTTTTCTATGCATTCAAATTTGCCTCTAATCTGGTTCTAATTAGATTTCTACTAATTAATTAGAAGGGTCGAGATGTTTTTATTTTTTAAAAAAACTTCAGTTTTTGTTTTAAGAACAGATTATGAGAGCTATTATTTTCTCTTTCTAATAGTAACCCACTTGCACTGAAAATACATGTTCCTAAATGCTAAGTAAAAATACAGTCCATCTATTTTTAAGCAAATTATAGAGGCTACACTAAAGGAAAAAACAGGAAATTTAAAATAGAAGATGCAAACTCAAATTCTGATTCTGGCCACATTTTGGTAGGGAGGAGTGGTATTCAAAAACTGATAGAAAATAACCCAAAAAATAAAAGGAGTGGTGCAGAATAGTACTTGTACTTTCTGTAATAGTAGCATTAGACTCGGTTTCCCCGATCTGTTTCTTGACGCTGACGTGGTGGGTGGGCCCACGTCAACAGCAGCAAAAAATAAAAAATAACGCGAAAAATTTGGATTTCCCCAAAACCGGACAATCTGGAAAAGAGGAGGAGGACCACCGGCGAAACCTACCACCGCCGGCTCCACCTCTGGCGACCAGCCCATGGGTATCTATGGAGTATATGATATGAGAAGCCAAAAAAAAAAAAGGAAATCCGAGATGTCAGACGCCGCTGTTTCAGATAATGAAGGAGATCAAAAAGTATCTATATGCCTCCAGGTAAGAATGGGTGATTGACGGCGTCGGCAAAGCCAGAGTACCCAGTAATAAATCAAGACCCTCCACTCACTGGAGGCCTAGGTCGTCGGGAAAGGCATCGCCGGAGTACACATTCTGTCACGCCATCGATTTTCAAAATAATTAAATAATATATTTCAATAAAAGAGAAATTTCGCATATCAGATACGTTACCTAAAGGAGTTTCCCACCTGTTTAATTTTACAAACAAGTCCTTAAGTTTAGATAATTACAACTTTAATCAAAAGGAACTTTAGTAGTAATTAGTTACAAAACTATCTTTAACAAAATGATATTTTCACAAAGATGACTAAATAACCAGTGATGTCAGCTTCCAAAGTCTTTCACTGCCAAGTACACAATGCATGCAATCTATTGCTCAGTGTCTGAACCTGAAAAGAAAGATTTGGTTGAGCTACACTAGCCTAGTAGAGAATTCTAAGCTCAAGTTATATGTAATTTGAATTATTCAAACACCGAGATTAAATGAGTATTGACAGATACGCCTACACTACAAGTGACTACCAACAAGCTGCAAATTATAGACTAAGGGTCCTAGACTCCACTTAACTGTCATTAGCCGTTTACTTCTCTAGTTAAATACATTAATAAACTCACGTCGTTCCACGTTTGTCTATAGTCAATTCTTATACATCGTATTATTATTCGTACGGTACTACAATCTTTCTCGTGTCCACCTTTACTTTCATCAAAGCCCTTTGTTGCAAAACCTTTCTTTTCCTTTAATCCGGTATCTCCCATCAATAATCACTAGGGTCACCTCGGGTCTAATTCCCTCGAGCGCAGAGTCACCCCGAGTCTCTTCCCGTAATAATAATAATCAGTTGGGGGTCACCTCGGATCTAATTCCCTCGAGCGCAGGGTCACCCCGAGTCTTTTCTTCCAATAATATGAATCAGTTGGGTCAACTCGGGTATAGTTCCCTCGAGCGCAGGGTCATCCCGAGTCTTTTCCCTCAATAACGACCACTTGGGTCCCATCTCACACTTTTTATAATCGTCATCATTTCATAATTCATTTCATCATCGATCTACTGATTGTACCACAAAACTTCAATTAATCATTACTTAACTCCCCGAATGTACACGTTCATGCCTTTTCATTAGTTTACCCATTCACATCAGACATAGCATATTAAGTATACCTATACAATCCTACGATACTCCATCCAACGGTTTCTACACTTAAACCTCATAGAAAGGGTGCCAAAAGGATTGAAAGACTTGACGAGTTGAGAGGACACCAATCATTTTATCATCTTAAACGGTTCTTTCACAACAAGCATTCTAAACAATACACTACGTTCATTACATTTCCAAGCGTGCCAAACTGTTACCCATATCAAGACTCCGACCAATTAATCAATACACGCCTTCTCTTTTAAGCATACCTCAATACCACACATCCTCACCGTACCTCTATGTACACTCCCGTACCATCACAAGCCACATATTAACCCACAACTAGATTCTACGATACCCGGTTATCTAATTTCTATACTCGGAGTCCGTAAAAGCATGTACTAAAGGAATTTAAGAATTTTACGAGTCGAGAGAGAGAGAACGGATTGCAATACTAATTGTCGAATCCCTAGACATGTTCACTCTTGTCCATTGGATGCCACTCTAAGTGAGAAACGAGTATTTTCTCCAAAACACTTGGAATGATGCGAAAACAAACTCATTCGAGTCAATGAAAGGCTTCGACATATGAGTTGAAAGATATAGTGAAGCAGCTGAAAGATACTACAGCAGCTCAAAGAAGCAGCTGAAAAAAAAAAAGGAAGCAACTTAATCTTCTACCAGTAGGCAAGCAAGTCCTACCGGTAGAACTTGCCCTACCAGTAGGTGAAAAGTCCCAACCGGTAGAAACTGAAAACAGAAAGGCCAAAATACAAATTCGTGTTTGACCTACCGGTAGGCAGGCAAGTCCTTTGCCTACCGGTAGAACATGCCCTACCGGTAGGTGAAAAGTCCCTACCGGTAGAAACTGAAAACAGAAAGGCCAAAATATAAATTCGTATTTGACCTACCGGTAAGCAGGCAAGTCCTACCGATAGAACTTGAATACGTAGAGCAGCTTGTTGAGCAGCTTTTGAGCAGATGCTATACGTTTGAGCAGCTTACTAAGAATTTCCCACATGTTCTACCGGTAGGGAAAAAGCTTCTACCGGTAGGGAATCGATTTTCTGGCAAAACAACAACGTTCTATCGATAGAAAAGATGAGCCTACCGGTAGAAATCCAGGAAAAACAGACGATTTTACAGCAACAACAGATTTTCGATCCAAGCTAAAATACGACATTACAAGCACGATTTCATGTACCAAATTACTCATAAAACATATAAAGAGAGGTAGAATTCCCTATCTCAAGTCGAGAAGCGAACCCACGCAAGTTGAGCAAGCCTAGCTCTCCAAACTTCGAAATAAACCGAATACTCCTTTTTCAAGCAAGACCCACGAGATTCAAGGTTGGAGTCGCGTGTAGAAGCCAAAATAAGGATGGGTTTGTATGTTTTTTGCACCAATTTGGTGGGCTTTGGTGGAGAGGTCGGGAGAGAGAGATGAGAGCCGGAGAGAAGGAGAGAGAACGGGAGATGGAGAAATGGGAATTAAATTCCCTGCCACACACACATATGCACACATGCACCTATGATACTAACACCCACATCTTTCAAACATTTGCACATTGGCCCACGACTATAATTTTCACATTAAACCATTATTTGTCAACTTATAAAATGTTAAAATTTAAAAGAAATTTACGGGTCTCTACACATTCGCTCCGTTTCCTCTATCTGCTACTACTTTTGAGAGAGAGTGCCTTAATGGAAACAAAGCTTTCTGAAATGAATGAGAGGGAAACTGCTGGAAGTTTTGTACAACGTGGGTGTAGATCATGTTGGACAGAGCAGTTGAAGGAAAAAGGGGTGTATTGAAGGACATCTGCATATGTAGTGGAGTAAGAACAAGTTTACCAATCATTAGGTAAAAACAATGGTCAACAGTACATAATTTTCATTTTACTTACTCACATTTCTTTCAACACTACACCAACACTATTTATTTAACTTATTCTCTATTAAAATATTAATATCACTGAAGAGAGAGAGTGAAATCTGGACAGAGAGAGAGAGAGAGAGAGAGAGAGAGAGAGAGAGAGAAGCAAAAGAAGAAGAAGAAAACAATAGAATAATGGGTTGCTTTTCAACAGTGCTTCGCTTGTTTTACCTAAGTACTCTAGCGGAAGGCACAATACCAGAGGGTTTACAGATGCTACTGCAGGTGAACTTTTCTCATTTTCAATAGGTAAAGTAGCTAAAAGGCTTCTTTACCCAAGCTGATACACTTGCTCTAATAACTGTTTTTGGGAGTTTTTTTCTTTCTTTTTTTCTCTGTTTTTTGTGTGTTAAAATGTCCAATATAACCCAACAACTAACTATTTTGTTTTGTGTGTTTTTTCTCTTTAAAGGACACTTATGGAAAGAAAAATACATGACAAATGGAGGAGACACCAAAGGGTGCTCTCCCTTTATATATTAGAATAGATATATTTGTATGCAAAAAATGAGCTTGGTGGAACATCGATAGGTATATTAAAAATTGAATTTTGGTTTATGAAATGGACTGCCATTAACAATTTAACTTCAAAATCTATGACTCCCCATTCTGTAAACCAAAATTCAAGTTTTGATATACATATTGACATCCAATCAAGCTGTTTTTTTCATGAATGGTTCTACGTGAGTCCAGTCCCATCCCCTACAGGTAGTAAATCTCTCCCTTGAAACTCTTTTGGATTTTATTTACAATATGTAGATCAAATCATGCATACTTATATTTCTCCTTTTTACGATATTGGGTACATCATACATGGGATGCCCCATTGGTGCTTGTTAGTGATTGTTACATATAAAAAGTTAAAAACTACAGAAATTATCCACCTATTGTTTCTGTTGATATCATTCTAGTTCGGATATCGCGTTGGACTTTAATAAGATAAGCTTAATAGGTCATTGAAAAAAATTGTATTCATCGTGGCTAACTATAACGGTCGACTATCATATAACATCCTTTTCAGGCCCGCCAAAGTCATAAATGACTTCGAGTTGTGCGCATAGAGACTACAACTGAAAATCAACGCATTATTGGGCTTCTTATCCCAAATGCTGCAGTTGAGTCCGTACTTCAAGGTTTGATACTCTTTTATTCTCGTGCATGTAGATGAACAAATGTTGCCTAGCTTATTAACTCGTATTTGTATCGTAGTTATAAATTGTGCCGTTTGGTTTTATTCAAAGAGGAAAATAAAAAACTACAAATCTTGTTTGCACACATACAAAATATATACTGTACTAAAGGAGTGTTGGCCATACCACTTTTTCTACAAAATAAAAATAAAAATTCACACAATTCCACATCGCCCTCTTCATTTCTCTCATTTCACTTTCTTTCTTCTTCTACTTCCATTTCCCGAGTCACTTATTTACTGCCAATCACTTCTCTCGTTATTTTTCGTGATTGAAAAAAATAATATTAAAAGGTGTAGGCATGGTAAAATTAATAACTTAAAACCTTTTCATGCTCCCGTGCATCCGTGTTTGTTTGCTTCATTGCTTGTATTGATGCAGCATAAATGGGTACTCTTAACAGAGAATCATAGATTTATGATAATTGGACATTGCAACTTGCACATGCTTTGTTGGTTCTATTTTGAAATATACTGATTAGACAAGGATGTTGCTTCCTGTTCTTTGCATTGGGAATTCAATGCAACTGTCATGAACACTTCGCTGGCAGATTTAGCTTGGGTTCAAGATATTGATGATTGAGATGAAACGACAACAGTGCACACTTCTTTCACTGTGATGACCAGTTTGGTGGCCTTCAGTATTTTTGGCGCTAAGAAAACAGTTCGACCAAGAAAACTCAAGTGTCAGATTGACACAGGAAAAAAACATTGTCTTCATCCAAGGGAATTGTGCAGTCATACAAATCCTGATATATATATTTTTGGGATCCATTATCCTTGCTTCATAATTTATTTTTTATTTTCTGTAATTATTAGGATGATCAAGTATGTTGTCCATCATGAACGAATTTGTACCTGGAAAAGGATATATGCAGAGTGTTTGCCGAATACCAATAACTTGGTAGACACTCCTTAGGCTTCCATGCCTTCACATCTCATTGGCGTCTATGTTATGTTTTATAATTGTTAAACCCTTGTAATATTTCTTCTCATTTATATATATATATATATATATATATATATATATATATATATATATATATATATATATAAAAACGTCTGCCAAGTTATTGGTATTTGGCTCAAATAGATGTATCTCAAAAAGAGTGTTTGCCAAGTTATTGGTATTTGGCTCAAACAGAAGTTATTAGTTTCTTGTTATTGTTTTCTTTTGTTTGTATCCCTTGTGGGAAATAGCTGCCGGACATCATAGTTTTTGGTTGAGAAATTGTTACCAGATCTTCTCCTTTTTCAGATCACTCAATCGTTCAAAAGCAGGCCCTTCGGATCATCCGTTGGGTTTAGCTTGCAAAGGGCGAAGGTATCTCTTATCTCTTATTAAAAGAAGCATGACATTTTATTTAAGAAAATAAGTTCATAACACTATGTTAGGGGATATTTTCAGTATAGTGATGAACTTAATCTAAGGCCTTCAAAATTTCAAATCACAACAAAAAGAGAATTTCAATAAATACTATTGTCTCGCAAGCATTTGACAGAAAATATTTTGCTAGCCATCACCGGTAGTGAATAGTGTGTGTGTATATATATATACCGGTTCCGTTCACAAAAATATTTGACACATCACTAATTGGAGTTCCACACAAATAATCGGAGCTGTTCAATTTGTTTAAAATATATTTTTAAGGGGTCCCATAAATCAACTCATTCGGATATCAACAAGGGCTTGATCAGCTCATTCAATTTTACGCTATCAAAGTTGAGTGAAACCAACTGAACGAACCGATCAAACACTTACCGATATCCCAATGAATTGATTTTTTACAGAAACCCATAAAAATACGTTTTAAACAAATTGAACGGCTCCGATCATTTGCGTGGGACTCCAAAATGGGTCCCACAAAAAACTTGTGTCAAATATTTTGTGAGCAAATATTGATAAACAATGTTTCACACCTTATCCACCTCCTTAGGACGTTGGTTGGCACTTATCTATTGATAAACGATGTTTCACAAACAAAAAAAGGATGCAAACCACCAAAATTTCACAGAAGCACTCGATGTTCCATATATGAAAGTGCTGCATGATGACTATCACAACGGGTCACCAACGCATCACATTCAACGTATCACATTCATCGATCTTCTATCCAGTTATGCAACCAAGGTAAGTTTAAACTACAATATCAGACGCCATAACTTTGTTTCCTAAGTTCGTTTGGGACTCAATGAGTTCACTTTAAGGCAGTTGTTGATATTCCCAGGTAAATCTTACAGGCAAAAATGTAATGGAAACTTCTATAAAAATCCTTTTCCCAGCCCTACTTTATACTACTCCAAGAGCTCTTGATACTTCAAAACTAATTTACGCATTATGAAGTGTTCAAATTCCCATCTGTTGCCAAAGGTTATCGATGTCAACCAGAGCTCTGTCCACGACCTCCACCCCGCCCACCACGACCACGAGCTGCTCTTCCACGACCTCTAACCAGCGAAGAAGAAACAACTCCAGCCTGCCGCAGTGCAGACTTTTGCTTTGCCCTCTCCTGCAAGTTAATAGTAGTTGAGCTCTTACCTACTGGGGATAACTGGTTTGCTTCTTGAGTTTCTGCTGCGACACTTGGGGGACTACTTTGTTTCGAGACACCACCTTCTGCACCAGTACCTGTTGATCTTCTCTCACTAGTGGGATCTAGAAGAGGTACAGCTTCAAGGTTCTGATCCGCTTCCATTGCAACCGAGCTGTTACCTTCATTGGAATCGTCTGCTGCACCCTCCTCAGCATTTGCTCCCATCATATCAGCTTCATTTTTTTTGATAGGCATCACATCAGCTTCATCAACCAGAACATAGGGAGAACTAGTGTCTCCAGAGTCCATGGTAGCAGAAAGTAGACCTTCCTCATCAGCAATCACAGGAGGTGAACTCACAGTAGGCTCAGTCTGGTTTTCTCCAATTTCTTGGCTCTCCATTAGGCCGGACATATTACCCCCACTTTCAACATCTGCGAAGTCGGGAACCAGCTCTCCCTCTTCTCGCTCACTTCCTGATATGTCCTGCTCAGCAGCAACTTCTTTGGTCTCATCATCAAAGATCCCCTCTGATTCATTCTGCCTATAACCTATATCCTCCAAAAAATCATTGCTCTCATTCTGCAACTCAATTTGATTTGTGCCACCCATCTTTGGCTCCTCATCCTGCTCCCCAACCGTCTCCATGTTGTCTTTCTCAGCAGCATCAATCATCTCTTCATTGGAACCTTGCGGTAAATCACCAATTGCATCTGAAGGTTCTTCCACGACAGGGCAAGTTTCCACGTTTTCAAAAGCAGCAGCAGTTTGTCCTTCAGCACCCTCTTGTGGAAAATCTGAGGCTTTGGACTTCTTCAGTGCAGGCGCTGCCACATCAGATGTGGTGCCGTGTTGAACAGGTGTCTCTCCTTGTAACTCAGAAGAGGTGGAAGAAGCAAGGCGTTTACGGACAGTAGCATTTGTCACTAGCATGAGGCTTCCTTGGGTTTCTAAATTATGAGAGGATGCAGGCTTCCCATCATTATTTGACCCCTCAACTTCTGGCATTTCTCTGTCTCCCAGAGGCTCTTCAGGCTTTCCAATACGAGGCCGGATCAACCTCCTCAGTTTACGGCTATCAACATTTAATTTGGGTAATGTAGATCTCCTCTCTCTATCTTCGGTTGGTTTAACTGATGGCAGACTTGATGTGCAGACCACTGCAGGTAAGATACTTGGGCCCTGAGAAGGAACAGCTTGATCTGCATACAAATAAAGGGTACTCATGTTACGATTTCACAAAAAAAAAAGGGGGAAGGGAAAAAAATGATATAGTAGTCAGTATTTGACCTGAAGTGACTTCTGATGATGAAGCCTCCACAACGGGAGAAACGTCTGCCACAGGAGTTCCCAGTTCGGTGGAAACTAAACGGGCAGCATGCTCAAAATTTTCAATAGCCAGAAAATAGGCAGCAGAAAGGTCATCGGTCCCAGAAAGACTCTGAACAGCTGATGTACCCTATATATAATCAACAGTTTGAAGATCAAGATGCAGTTACAACCAAAAATGTTCACAAACAGCGAAAGTAACAAGATGGTACCCATGCTGTACAGGCATTGGTGTGTGTTTTTTTTTTTGAGAGGTTTGCCCTCAAATACATGAACACAGGAAAAGAGGACCATTGAATGCAAAATCCTCCTACTTGCTGTTTCAAGAATCACAGGAATTACGGGGACAAATAGAATAGGAATGTACTACCTTTCAAGTCATTTCATTTCATCTCATTACTAGGAATGGCCAAGATTAGAGGAATCAGTTGGGGGGTTTAAGAGAAAACACAATAAATAATATCAGAGAAAACAAGCAGCATCAGAAACTTCAGAGGCAAAGACGCTGGTAGAGAGAGATTCCATGAAAGAGGAAAATCGAAGAGCAATTAGTATAAGACCCACAATGCTCTACTAGTCAATCTATCTAAAGTATTCCAATAAAAGCAGGAAGGCAGCCAACAGAAGTGTAGTTTAACAAAACAGATTACCTCTGGAAGACTGCTTTTGGCATGCTTAAGCTTCTCAACTTCATCTGAAAGCCTCCTCAGGGATTGTTTATGCTTCTCAAGCTCATCTACCAGCTTGGTCTTCTCCTACATTAACAGAAGCAATTAAGGATACTAAAAGCAGTATATTTAGCTAAATGCTAACAAAAAGTTGTATTGGGACTGGGAGAAAAGAGCAAGCACAATGGTCAACCAAGAGAAAAGAATGTAATAATGCATAACTACCACCGTTCAACAGAAGACTTTGTACGCTATAACTACTGAGGACATGGAAGCCAAAATTAGGATAATGCATATAGAAATTACTCTATGTAATTGAAAGAACAACATTAGTTTGATGTGCAATTTTTACCAGACCAGAAGGAAAAGAAAACAAGATGCCTTTTGGGAAACTCTTGACTCCCAAAAAAATATCACTTCAAACTACCACAGTACTACAGCACCCAAATTTACTTTTATCATGTGTTTGTACAGTTGATACTTGATTTTAACAAATTACCGATCAAGCACGTGCATTGGTACAAGTACAGGTACTGGTACGAGATAAGAATTTGATAAGACAAAACCTAGAAGTAGGGTCCTGGTACGGGTAAGGCAAAGATACATCTATAAAATAAAATAACACACTCCATTCATTAAATACAAACAGAAGAACTAGTTAAATTGCTTAGCTCTTAGGGATCGAACATACAAATGCAGTGTTCTAAAAATTGCTAGGCAAGAGTCGGGTGGAAGAGAGGCGCCTAGCGCCGAAGCCGACTAGTTGACGGCGACTAGGGGCCTAGAGACAAGTCAGTTTTCATAATTTTTTTTGAAAAATATCTCTCCACCTCCCCCAAAGTTCGAGTAAGAAATAACATAAGACTAGGAAGAAAAGCATTAAGACTAAAGTAACAACTAAAAGTTAGTAGTAACTTGTAACAAAAAAAAATAGTCAAATGCAAAGTTCAATGTTCACAATTCAAAACAAAATAAAAGTTTGTAGTAACTAGCAGCAAAAAAATTAGTCAAATGCAAAGTTCAATGTTCACAATTCAAAACAAAATAAATCTAAGTATATCAAAGTGTGTGTGTGTGTGTGTGTGTGAGAGAGAGAGAGAGAGAGAGAGAGAGAGAGAGAGAGTTTACAGATTTAGGGACTAGGGTTGAATCATTCAATATGTAAACTCGAGAGGCAAACTAATTACGTATATAGGTACATTATAAATTATGTTTTCCTCAAAATAACACTTAACCCCCTTGTATTTTTAAACATTACACATAACCCTAAAACTTCTACAACTACAAAAGAAACCTGCCGTATCCAACAAATCCTTGCATAGCTCAAGACTAATGTGCAAAAAGGCTAATCAATGCCGACCCTAAAAGTAAGTAACAATAGATTTCCTTACATTAAAAACCGATAAATAAAAGCTCAATTTTAATAAAGTATGCTAAGACTATTTCTGGCTGGGGTACATCTTGAAAATATATTAGGTGCCCCTTCGGTACAACACAAAATGGAAGGAAAAAATGTAGCATTATGCCTCTCTCAGTCTATCATACGTGGTATGCATACTCTATTTTCATGCTACGTAAAGGTATGGGGGTTGGTTTTAGAAGTTCCATGCTTCATAGCAGAATACAAGCATAAAAACAACAGACGAGGACAACAAATACATTCTTGTCATCATCAAATCAGTAGCTCTAGTAAAACGAAATAGGAACTAAATCAAGGACAAGGACAAACACCTGACTGACAGACTTGCCAGTATCATATATTGCCTTCTCAGTCTTCAGACGTCTCGCTCTCTCTGTCTTCAACTCCTCTCTCTGCCTCTCCACAGTTTTCTCTAGAATCTTTGTATACATGAGTTAAGCAAGAGGTGAGCAGAATTTGAAAAAAAATTCGGGAAACAAACATCAAATATTAGATTAGCGTCACACAAACCTGTATCCTCGTATCTTTCTCCTTTTCTTTTTCCTTCAGCGCATGTTCACCTGCAGCATCCCCAACGCCTCTCCACACTCCTACATTGTTTCTTACAAATGAAACCGATATTTTGACTGCAAGGCTTGCCATGCATTTATAGATGAAAAGAAATGAGTACCTTGTCGATAGTCCTCCAACTGTTTGGAAAGAGCTTGATTTTCCTTACTTAGTTCCTCCTTTTCCTTTGACAAGTTTTCAAGCTTCTTCTGCATAAAGAAGGCAATTTCCCAATGAGCACAAGAAATGAGGATTTAGGAGATCCAGAGTATATTCCACAGTATTAAAAACTAAATTTACTGGAAAACAATTCAAGTATCTGAACAACCTTCAATTGAGCTACCAACTTCTTTTGCTTCTCAACATCAGATTTCAAAGAAACCTGGAAAAACGACCACAATGATGAACCATTTAAATTTTACAGTCGGCAATAATTATCAAAATGTGGAAGCGGCAATAACTTGTCTACGGCAGAAACAATTGGGCAAGAGTACCTCAACTTGCAAACTTTCATTTACCCTGCCCTCCTTCTCATTTAGTTCCATTTTGCTCTTCACAAGGTCCCGCTCCAATTCTGATATTACAAGCTGTCTATCAGAAAGAAGCTTATTGAGTTCCTCTAACTGCGCATCCTTCTCAAGTATTTTTGTCTGGATAAACCAATAACAGGACACAAAAGTGAAGTCAAGGATTAAATCCAGGAATAGAAAATTAATTTGAAGAAGCTAAGAAAAAACTCATTATCATATAAAAGCATACTAGATGAACTCTGT
Source organism: Rhododendron kiyosumense (assembly GCA_019656275.1). Lineage (NCBI taxonomy): Eukaryota > Viridiplantae > Streptophyta > Magnoliopsida > Ericales > Ericaceae > Rhododendron > Rhododendron kiyosumense. The sequence continues at coordinate 87,905 of BPLS01000270.1, read as the reverse complement.
ACTAACACCAAGGGTGTTTGATTAGAGTGAAAATGGTAGCAATGCAAGAAAAATGACACTTTTCTAGTGCTTGATTTAGCATGAAATAGTACTAATAGCCACAAGGAATTACAGCCAGGAAGGTACTTTGCAGAGAAGGAAGAAGTATTAAACTGGCACAAGATACTTCTCATACTGAATACAATAGCCCACTACATTTTTCTGATGTAAATCTTGCAAGAAAACTTCAAACAATACTTTTCTCTTAACTTGAGATATAACTTCATGTTGAAAATTCACAAGGGAAGAAGATATGCAACACATGTGGGAATGCCACAGGAAATAGTTGGCATTGCTGGAATGGGAGAACAGTGTCAAGGACAAAATATACTCTGGTAGAGGTAGTGAAACTATCTCCCTCGATAAGAGGCCCAAAATTAATACACTGTCTATAACTACCACTTAGCAGTTTTAGTGCCAAAACAGTATTTCAAATTCAGCAGACAGAGGTTGAACACGGTTTAAAAGCAAAATTGGGCAAAAATTGAGGAATTCATGGGCGATTATCACATAGGGATCCGAAATACACCCTAAAATAAGATGCACACTCCATTACCATCGAAATGTGGGCCGCGCAATGAATAATGCCATCTCTAATGGGATGAACCAATGACATAGTTAATCCACGTTATTTAAATGGATTGCTAACCATGTTGAATATCACGTCAATGGTAAATATTTCTGTCCCTAGAATTATAATCTGCATTTGAATTACAAGATGTAACTAAACACCATATCTTGATGAGTTTTCTAGATATCCAAGATTCCCTGTGCAGAAGGTTCCTGCTCACAAGATTATCTTAACACTCTTCTCGTTTAGGCCTGTTACTCCAAGCAAACCATCTAGTATTGAGGCAAAGGCTAAAGGACTTATGTTCTGAGACCCCAGGGCTAGAAAGTTTCGAAGATGAATAAGGTTACCTTCGCATTATATGCTGAGAAAATCCTTAGTATCCCTTAGGACAACAGAGCTTCAGAGGACAAACTTATATGGCACTGTACTAGACATGGTGACTATACCATTCATAGTTCTTTTCAATTAATTCTAGAAAATGGGCTGCTCAATTTGGGGGTGAGAAAATAGTGTGGCATCTTCACGTAATTGACCCTTGAAGTGGGAATTTTTGTGAGGACACCACATCCTGGGAAAGAATTTTGTCTTCCATGGATAGCATGTGTAATGCCTTGCCTACGAATGCCAATGGGCTAGAAAGACTCTTGAAGATAAGTGTTGCTCTTCTTATTATTCAAGAGATTGAGGGTTTGCCAAGGAAAAATTTACATGGAATAATTCTCAAGGGCCAAGGGTAATGTGTTGAAATGGCTCCAAAACATATTCCCATTTGTATGATGAGTAAGCTGCAACATTCATGATTCTTTGGCACTAACAGAGTCATGGGAATGAGGCGTGGCCGCATGGCACAACAAAACATGGCAATGTTGAATAGCTTGATATTCAGCATTGGGCCCATTTCCTAACAGCATAAGCTTCTGGGAAAATTGGTAACTTAAAATGGTATCAAAGCTCAGGTTCAGAGAGGTCTTGGGTTAAAGTCTCTATTTGCATCTGTTCCTCGTTTGGATTCTGCTTCTCCTCATCGTTTTCCATTTCACTATACCTACAGAAATTTGCACCTTCACACGTAAGATGGGATGTAGAATAGCTTGATATAAATTGTTGGGTCCATTTCCTAAATTGAAGCTTTTTAGACTACTTGTAACTTAACAAGCAACACACCCCCCTTAAAAAGAAAAGAAGGTTGTGAGTAGTGCCGAGGAGATTCTGGCCTCCTTCAGGCAAGCAAATGCAGTGGAGCAATCAAATACGGTTGGTGGGGCTAGTTGAAAAAAGTGCATGCCCCACACGGCTGGGATGCTTAAGGTAAATTGAGATGCACCAATAACTTTCAGCCAATAGGGATAAGTCATTTACAAAAAGAGGCCCTAAAGAAGCTATCTACATTGCAACGTAAAATGCAGTGTGTTCTAGTAGTGTTTGATAGAGACTTCACTAAAGACATCAAAGGCACGAGTTATTCTGGGCCTCTTGCTGGCCCTTATTCAGGTGCTTTTGGAGTACATTAGAAAGGCATCATTTTTTTTCCCCAGAAGGACTGAGTTTAGCTCTGTAGATGAACAATCAATTGTGGCAGCACACCATTTGGCTAAGAATGTACGTTTATTCAATCTTTAGATATACTAGTCGCTGATATTTCTGACTTAATAAAACCCTGCACTTATCAACAAAATGTACTACTGCTATCCCAATTCACAACGTGTCAAGCAATTCCATTCCATACACCAAGTAATGGATTCAAATTTGTCTAAATGTAAATAACTTTAGCGATATAAATTCTGTACTCTGTAACATCTTGTACAACGGATCTTGTATTTTGCCTCTTTGAATTCCTAATAAATCCATATAGGTTTGTCTTTTATGTTACACGGTCTTGGGGTAGAACGCAACTCCCAAAGCTAGTTGTTGAAGTGAGATTGCCTTCATGCCTTCCTATTACTTTGGTACCAAGGCAATGTGGGACTTTTCTTCACATCGTCCCTCACACGTAGGGTGCTCACACGGTGCACTTGCCATATGCAGGCCAAAGACATACACACTACTCATCTCTGGTACCTAGCTTTGATACCATGTTACACAATCTTGGGCAGAACTCAATCTCAAAAGCTAGCTGTTGAAGGGAGGTTGCCCTTACACTCATATACTTCATAATACTTTGGTACCCATGCAATGTGGGTTCGCTTCCCAATGTCATAAATCATAGCATAATCCTGGATAGGATATAGGTTAGAGATCAGGCTGAGACGCCATGTCCTCTTGTTTCAAAACATTATCCTATTGGTCTTTGCATCAAATAAAATCATCCTACGATAATATATCTTCAATCTCATATAGGTTAGATATGTTTTTATGCTTTTTGCAAAACAATTGTGGGCAAATCCTACAGTTCATGACTGATTGGACTGATGATTCAAACTAAGGTAACTCGATCTGGATTTGACAACTATGGCTAAAACCTAAAATCTCGCATATTATTGGCATTCCATCAACACTAAGAATAGATGTTAATGGCAGTCAGGTCTTCATTTTAAACCGTCTAACACTAAACATCAGATATAAGTGGCAGTCGCGATAATCTTGTGTCTCCTAATTCTAAAGGGCCTGCAAGTGGGGCGCCAGTGTAGTTTGATGCGGTCCATACAAAGAGGTCACAGAAATTTGGTAATTTTACATGGTTGGAAGTTATGGCCTTATGGACTGGTTGGCTCTAAGGCCCAAGCCTTAATTTGGTACATGTGGGCTGAATAGGGCCAACTTGGGATATTGGCCAGACATGGGGGTTGGATTCTTAGAAGTGTCTGTTGGTTCTAGCAAAGTCAAAATGTCTCTTTAAATTCTAGTCAAAAGTCTTCACAGTCAATTAGTTGATCAAAGGGTCATGTGATTGTAGTCGAAGAGTCATTAAGTTTTTCCATGTCATTAATGCAGTTAAAGAGTCTATGTTCAATGTGTATTTTGGGAGTCTAAAGTTGGTTGAAGGTTATTTATTTTGGGGAGTTCTTGAGTCAAGTTGAAAGTGGTATACATAAGGTTTTAAGTCTTATGACAAATCATGATGAGTGATAATAAAATTTGAGTAACTTTCAAGCTCTTTGATTGTGTGATGCAATCATTTACTTCGCGTGATGCTAAAGAGCCCCTAGGTGTGATGCCTTGGGTTTTCTAGGTGTGATGCCTAGACCTATCTGTCTCTAACCCTTCATCTCCTTCTTCATACAAATTACTATTCACGTCTATTGTTCACAGCGCCATAAACAGCCCCTTCTCTTCTGTTTGATTATACTTAGCTTTATTTCAATCCCGTGCATCACAGTTGGCACAGGCTCCTTGCCCCATGCATGAGGTGTGGGGTACGGAAAGCAAGGAAAGATACAAGCCAAAAACATGCTAGATACAAGCAATAAACCTATAGGTGAAAAAACCATTTCCAAACAAAATTCACAAACATGAAAACATATATCACCTGCATCTGTTTAGCATCCTCTCTAGTGCGAACATAATCTTTCACATCAATATTCTTGCACCTCTCAAGCAACTTCAAACAGTAAATAGATGTCAGAATGATAAAAAGAGGGGAAAATATCCAGAAAGAAGGTTAACCATGCAACACCTCATAAACCCTCTTTTCCAAGTGTTCTTTCTCCACTTTTTGCTTTTCGATTTCTTTCCGACAAGCTTCCACCTCAGTTTCTCTCTCTCTCAGCAAAGTTTCCAGCTGCTCGACTTCCATCCTCGCTCTTTGGGCAACTTCACGCAATTTCTAGGAAAAATTCCAAAATTTTCTGGTTAGTAACTGGTACAATTTCTCATAACAGATGAAAACAATGCATTATGCAACTAACAAACCTGGCATTCCTCAAAATTGTGCTTGCTTTCCTCTCTTAGCTGTATATTACTTTCACGAAGCAAATTTACTTCTCTAACCTGCAAAGGACAAAAACCGAAATATTAGAGTATGAATGCATACATATTTTGGGATGACGAATAGTATTACCTATACCAACCAGAAAATTGCAAAACTACTCTATGAATCCCATATTATTTGTTTGTCATTCCTTTTTAGGATGTCTGAAATAGTTGTCAATTTTCAAAGGTCAATAGTCAAAATTTACGATTTTACAATTTTTGAACTTCCAGCAGATTTCATTGATAAGCCTATGTGCAGAAATCTTTATCTAACAACTTTTGACAAGAAAAATTGCTTTTCTAGTAACCACATAAAAGCATTTTGGATCGAAGTTCAACCACTACAAGTGGGCTGGGTATCTTGCAAGTACCATATGTGAGAAGAAAATCTTTAGGACTCCCTCCTTCAGCAACTTGAGCCGTCGTTCTAGATTTTATCATAGGTTTGCCAATTCCATTCCAAAAGAGTTAAAAAAAAAGCATCCACAAAACATCTTTGCTTAAGTTATCAGGCTGAGTAACTTATTTGGTGACCAACTATAAATAGCCAAAGCTGTCGGGCTCTAGGTTAGATTACCGCTGGGGCATGTTTTTACTAATGCCCATTGACTGGATTGTTGCTTTAGAGCATCCTCAATGTAATAATCAAAAGTGAATAATCAAAACTTGTCACATCATATTTTGATTATCCACTTAGCCCTTGTTCGCTTTGGGGTTTGGAAAAAAATTTCCAAATCCAAATCCACTAATTACCTATAATTTTAATTATTATTTTCATTTCTCTCTTCACTCATTACCCATATATCTAATCATTAATCTTATTTCTCTCTATCTCTCTCCACTCATTACCTATATCCTCAATTATTATCTTATTTTCACTTTTCACTCATTACCCAAAAATCAAACCCAAAAATTTTCTAAACTCATAACCGAACAAAGCCTTAGAGGTTGTTAAAGTTAGCAATATCAAGTCCCACATTGTTTATTTTTTGCCCATAATCAAAATGAGTTGGCAAAAATTCAAATCTAACGGTCAGTTTTTTTCTTCTCAATCTAATGGTCTACATTAAATGGCATTCTAGTAAAATAAGTGAAAGTGGAGAGCATCTGTTAAATGCACAACTAGTTGCCAAAGTGGAGAGTGAGTTTCACCTACCAATAAAGCATTTGCTTTATGGAGAGTAAGTTTCACTTTCCCATGATGGTTGTACTAGATTGAGAAGATGTGAGGTCCAACAAACAGTTGAACTGGTAGAACCATTCGAGGTTTCATAGAACGGGCCCGTCAATAAAAACTAAACAAATGTGAAACACAGACGCACGAGGAGGAAGCTTATGATGTAAGCCGTTAGCCAGCTCGCTTCTTTGGATCTTTCAAAACATTGGGTAGTAGGTTTATCACTAAATACTAGCTTTTCTTTCTGCACATTTGGCGTTCTATGTTGCAATACTTATAGAGGTATAAACAAACGAGTCATACAATGAAACTGGAAAGAGTTGTTGAGCCTTGCTTAAGAATGATGACAACCGAAGCAAAGAATCATTTCGGGTTTATGCCACGTAGATCCGATTATGTAAGCAATCTTCTTGTTAAGGAGATTAGTCAAAAAGTAAAGAGATAAAAACAATAACCTTCATATCTTTTTCATAGACTTTGCATAGAGACGTTATATGGTGGGTCTGGAGAGTAAAGGTGTGACAAAAAAGGTATATTGATGTGGTTAGGATTCTAAGAATATGTATCAAGATGATGACACTACCATTAGATCTTAAGTAAACGTAATAAGCAAATTCCCAATCAGTAGGATTACACCAAGACTCCGCTTTGAGTACTTGCCTCTTTGCTTAGTTGTGGATAAATTGACAAGACATTCAGGATGTTATCCTATGGTGTATTCCTTTTCAGAATGATATTGTCTTGGTAGATGTAACTGCTAGAGATATTAATGTTAAATGAGAAGTTTTGGAGACAAAACAATTTAGGATAGTGGAGTTATACAGAGTGCATGGAATGAAAGATTACTGGTGGTCAAAGTGTTAATGTTAACAAAGTGACCCTCTAAAACTAGGAGTTACTAAGAAGTGAGCATTTTAAGTAATTTAGCTCAATTGTTAGCAAGGATGGAGAGATTACCAAGGACGTGACACATAGGGTACAAGTGGGCTGGGTAAAGTGGCGGAGGCTTTGTGAGTGTTGTGTGACCGGAGGATAACCACAATGCTGAAAGGGAAAATTTTAGCATACATGTTAGATTACGGATGTATTTGTAATTCATGTATTATTTGTTCTATTGTGTAACTAGTTTCATTCTTTAGGACCATAGTGCAATTAGTTTATTGTGTTGTATACATATCTCATGTTAATGAGAAAATAACAAAAATTCTTGGGTTCCAATTCCACATCTCTCTCTTCCTTTACAACTTCACAAGGTATCAGTGCAGTATGATAGACCTAGGTTTTTTCTCTAATCCTTGTTTTCATCGATCTGCCACTACCCAGCATCTCATTGGCCTTGTTGATCATCGTTGTTGAGTTCCGACACCATATGACCACGTATGCCGTACTTCCTAACGCTGCTCGACCCTTTTCCAATGCTGTACAACCCTTTTCTACGCTGTACGTTCACGTATGCTGCTGCCCAACGCTGTACAACTCCTGGTTGGTCATGTACAGGTGCGTTTTTTAGGGTTTCGTGTTGGTTCAGATCGCCTAGACAACTTTGGGATCTCTTTAGGGTTTGGGTACTCTCGGCTGTCTTTGAAATCAACTGGGACATCACTTGTTGCTTCTGAAATCCACTTGGTGAGCACAAAGTTAATTGGGCTCGATCAGTAGAGAGCCCCTTGTTAGTTTTTTTTTTTTCAGTCATCTTGTTTTGTGTTGAAATGTCAAAGGGAAAAAAACAGGCTTCCGCTAATGGAAAGGATGAGTTGAGTCATGTAGGGACTATGGATAACAATTCTCTAGATATTTGTCACATTAAGTTGGATGGTACCAACTACCTAGTTTGGTCTCGTACTTTTACTTTAGCTATTGAGGCTAAAGGGATGTCAGAGTTCATTAAGGGTCCTGTTACTCCACCTGTTGAGGCGGTTGAACACAAGAAGTTCAAATCTCAGAAATCGTTAGTCATGACTTGGTTGTTTAACTCTATGAGAGCTGATATTCGTCATAGCTTCCTACTCCTCGATACTCCACATCATATTTGGACTACTGTAGCCCAAACCTATTCTCAGCAAGGAAATGACGCATAGTGTTTTGAGTTAAGGAAGAGACTTCGTACATTGGAACAAAATCATCAATCCGTCATTGTGTACTTTGCTGACTTAAAGTGGAGCATGGCAGGAATTTGATTATTATCAGGGGCATCAGGCTGTTTGTGTTGTTGGAGAGGATAGAGAAAAAGCATGTTTATGACTTTCTTGCTAGTCTTAATATGGAACATGATCCGATTAGAGTGCTGGTGTTGGGTCATGTTCCGTTTCCGTCTTCAAGAGAGGCCTATGCCATTGTTTAGCAGGAGGAGAGTAGGCGGGGTGCTATGGTGCATACTCCTACTTTTGATCGTTCTGCCTTGGTTGCCATTCCTCAGGGAGAACTTGTTCCACAAAGTGGTACATCACAGTCTGGTGCTAGCAGTGGGCCTATTGATCGAGAGTCACTCTTGTGTGATCATTGCCATAACACCGGCCATACCAGAGATTTCTATTGGAAGTTACATGGTCGTCCCTCTCGTGGGCGTGGGGGTGGACGCGGTAGACGCGGTCGTGGTCCCATGCGTTCTCAGACCCAGGCCCATGTTTCGGAGTCTACATGTGTTGCTACCTTGCCTGATTCTAGGCTCAGTACTGGGGTTTAGGCGTCTTCTGTTCATGTTACTATAACTCCTACTTCTATAAGAGGTCCCACTTCATCCTATTTTGCTCACACAGGTATTCCGGTTAGTGCATTTACTGCTTCTTCTGCTATCCCTTGGATTATAGATCCCAGTGCTTTAGATCATATGACAGGTTGTTCCTCTGTGTTTGATTCTTACTTTACTTGTTCTAGTAAGGGTAAGGTCAGAATAGCAAATGGATCATTCTCTGCTATTTCAGGGAAAGGTTCCATTTGCTATTCTCTCTATTTCCCTCTTTTCAGTTCTATATATTACAAACTTTGCCACTAACCTTCTGTCCGTTAGTAGTCTTACTCGTACTATAAATTATTCAGTGACCTTTTTTCCTACTCATTGTGTTTTTCAGGAACTGGATACGGGTAAAGTGATTGGCAGTGGTAAAGCACGGGATGACCTCTATTTTTTGGAGTCTATACCTCATTCACCTATGTCATGTAGTGCTTGCATAGTAGATATGAATTCAACTCTATGTTACATCAATAGCACCGTAGATTAGGTCATCTCTCTTTAGGGATTTTAAAGAAACTTTTCCCTACTTTAATTAAGCATTGTTCTAGAAGTCAGTTTTTTTGGGATGTTTGTGAACTTGGAAAATATAAACGTTCATTTTATGCACCTATTAATAAAAGGAGTGCCTCTCCTTTTATGGTCATTCATTCTGATGTTTGGGGTCCTTCCCCTATTACCTCTTAAAGGTTTTCTGTGGTTTATCACTTTTATTGACTGTTATTCTCATGTTACTTGAGTGTATTTACTTAAGTCAAAAAGTGAAGTATTTTATTGTTTTAAATCTTTTCACACAATGGTGCGTATTCAATTTGACACGAGTATCAAATTCTCTGAAGTGACAATGGCACCGAGTATATCTATAGGAATTTTAGGGCTTTTCTGGATGAAAATGGTATTCTTTTTCAGACAACTTGTGTTGACACTCCACAACAAAATGGAGTTGTTGAATGCAAAAATCTTCATCTTGCTAAAGTTGCTCGCTCTCTTTTATTCATCATGAATGTTCCCAAATATTTATGGGAAGAAGCGATTTTGACCGCAACTTATCTTATCAACCGTATGCCATCTAGTGTTCTCCACTTTAAAACTCCTATTGAGTGTCTCCCTAACAGTTCTTGTATCTTGACTCTTCCTCCTAGAGTTTTTGGCTGTGTGTTTTGTTCATGCTCCTCACCCTTTGGGTGGCAAGTTAGGTCCTAAAGCCCATAAATGTGTGTTTGTTGGGTATTCTCCTATCCATAAGGGCTATAAATATTATGATCCTCACTCTATGAAGTTTTTTATCTCTATGGATGTTACTTTTTGGGAGACCACGTCCTTTAACTCAACCTCTACTCCATCTCTTCAGGGGGAGCAACATGTTAGTTAGGAACAGATGTTTCAGAATCAAGGGTCATGGTCTTTATCACTTCCTTTTCGTAGTGAGGGAGAGAAGGAGAAGTCTGGAGTGGAACCCATGTCTGTTGGTAGTGTAAAATAGGACATTAGTGGACGAGTGGATGAAAACAGGCGTAAACCTAGTGAATGGCCTGCTACCTTGGTAATGAATCTTCTCCCATTGAACCCCGTATCATTGATTTTGATAATCTTCTTGTTGCTCTTCGGAAAGGTGTTAGGTCATGTACTCAACATCCCATTTCCCAATATGTCTCTTATGATCGTTTATCTCCTTCATACCATGCCTTTGTTTCTTCTCATTCTTCTATATCTATCCCACAGAATTGGCAAGATGCATTCATAATATCTAAGTGAAAAGGAGCTATGGTAAAGGAGATGACGGCTTTGAAAAAGAATGGCACTTGGGAGCTGATGTCACTCCCAGGAGGAAAGAAATCAGTGGGATGCAAGTGGGTTCTCACTATCAAGCAAAACGCTAATGGTGCAATTGAGAGATACAAGGCAAGACTTATTGCCAAGGGTTTTACTCAAACCTATGGTATTGACTATGATGAGACATTTGCTCCAATAGCAAAGATGAACAGTGTGCGAACTCTACTTTCTTGTGCTGCCAATTTGAATTGGCCTTTTCACCAGTTTGATGTGACAAATGCATTCCTTCATGGGGAGTTAGAGGAGGAGGTGTATGTGGATGTACCACTGGATTTTCTTCTTCTGAGACTGAGGGAAAGGTTTGCAGATTGAAGAAGGCTCTTTATGGGTTGAAGCAATCACCTAGAGCTTGGTTTGGCAGATTTTTGAAGGCTATGTTAAGGTTTGGTTACAAATAGAGCCATGCAAATCATACTATGTTCAACAAGGGAGGTGTTGGTAAGATTGTTGTCCTTATTGTTTATGTTGATGATATAATAATGACAGGCAATGATGTGATTGAGATTCTCAATCTTAAGTCTAGTCTGGCTCAAGAATTTAAGATTAAGGATTTGGGACCACTGAGATACTTTCTTGGAATGGAAGTGGCAAGGTCTGATAAAGATATTTTTATCTCCCAACGGAAGTATATACTTGATCTTTTAGAAGAAACAGGTATGTTGGGTTATAGACCTGCAATTTCTCCTATTGAGGCGAATCATCATCTTAGTGGAGATATAGGGGAACGCATCGATAAGGAGAGATATCAACGACTTGTAAGTCGACTGATATACTTAGCTTACACCGGATCGGATGTTACTTATGCAATGGGTATTGTTAGTCAGTTTATGCATGACCCTCGTACTTCACATTTGGAAGCAATTTATCGTATCTTGAGGTATCTCAAATCAGCTCCAAGGAAACGAATTTTGTTCTCCAATCATGGTACCTACGTTAGAGGCATTTATAGATGCCGACTGAGCTGGTTCTGTGGATGATAGGCGCTCTACTTCTGGCTACTGTACTTTCCTTGGGGGCAATTTGGTTACTCGGTGAAGTAAGAAGCAATCTCTGGTTGCCAGGTCTAGGGTAGAAGCTGAATAAAGAGCTATGACACATGGTGTTTGAGAGCTCTCGTGGCTCCAAACCTTATTACTTGATTTGGAAATTTTTGATAATGGTCCTATGAAACTCTACTATGATAATAAAGCTGCCATTAACATTGCTCATAATCCTGTTCAACATGATAACGAAGCATATAGAGATTGACAGACACTTCATCAAGGAAAAGCTGAACGAGGGTTTTTTTTTTTTTTTTGATCCGCAACGAGGGTTTGATATGTATGACATTTGTGAGATCTGAAGATCAGTTAGCTGACATATTCACAAAAAGGCTTGGTAGCAATAGTTTTCACCCTATTGTGTTCAAGTTGAACTTAATAGATATCTTCGCACCAACTTGAGGGGGAGTGTTAGATTACGGGTGTGTTTGTAATTAGTGTATTATTTGTTCTATTGTGTAACTAGTTTCATTCTCTAGAACCATAGTGCAATTAGTTTATTGTGTTGTATACATATCTCACGTTAATGAGAAAATAACAAAAATTCTTGGGTTCCAATTCCACATCTCTCTCTTCCTTTACAACTTCATAATACATCTATAAGACCACCCATGTTATATGGCACGGAGTGTTGGCTACTAAGAAACAACATGCGAGTAAGATGAGTGTAGCTAAAGTAAGAATGTTGAGATGGATGTGTCGTTAGACTTTGCGCAATAGAATTAGATTAACAACCTACGCAGGTTGGTAGGGGTAGCATCGATAGAAGATCAAATGAGAGAGAATAGATTAAGGTGATTTGGACACGTCTCTCATAGATCGGTAGGCAAGGAATTTAGGAGTGATAAGTTTGTTGTAGATAGAAGCATTGTGGGGAGAGGGAGACCAAAATTGCCATTAGAGGCGAAAGTCCATAAAACCAAGGTTTCTTGGCTATTACAGAACATGATGCCCTCAACAGAGCTCGATAGAGCAAACAGATTCATGTAGCCAACCATAATTCATCGGGACTTTGAGGTTCAGATCGGTTTGGTTATACTTGGTGTCCTATTTGATTACTTGCGCCAATTGTTCACGTTAATTTGCAATTAAGTTTCGAGCACAGCTTCCTGCATAATTAACTGGAATTAAACATGAAGGTAGCTTTATTTTGCGCTCCTTTGAGTAGATTAGTTAGGTTGTCCACATATTATTTTTGTCTCACCATCACCTTAATCCATTACAAAGCTCATAGAATAGAGACAAGCTTGATAGATGGGTAAAGTGGCATATACCACTTTGTGCACCCAAGACAATTTGCTCTTTCATACCTTATAGCCTAGGGGCTTTGGGAGGCTTAGAACATGCAGAGGTTAACCCATTTATAAGATTGTGCTGGGACCAAAAGCACACAAAAAAGATGTTCTCTGTAACTTTTGATAGAAGGGAAATTAACCTATAGAAGGGAAATTAACCTGAAGTTGCAGAGATTTAAACTCTTCTTCTGTGAATAACCTTGCTCTTGGATTCACTCGCTCAGCATGAAGTGATGCTTGTGCAGCCTCTGCTGCCTTCAAAGCACTCTCAAGCTAAAAAGAAAATAAAAACATTGAATAACTAAGAATCCAATCTGAAAAAGCAGGTTTGAAACAACCCCTGATAGCTCAACCACGTCCAAATGCCAGAGAACAGAGCATATCAACTGCTACTAACAAGTATCATCACAAACACAGACACAAATAGCAAGCTTTAACATGCAAATATAACTCAGTTGCCTCATGAACAAAGAGCATTGTAATATACCTGTAGCCAGTAAGCATATTGGCCACATTCTGTATTTCTTTGGTTCTGAACTAAGGTCAAAGAGGGAATAAAGGGGAAAATTTAAAAACAAACACATCGAGTCCCAATTGCTAGCACCAATGGGATGGTCAGCAATTGCTAGTGAACATAACCCAGAAATAACTTGGTCTAAGTGGTAGAGCGAGGGAAAGAATGCATATAATTAGCTCAAAGCAAAATAGGTAACATTCCAAATGTGCATTTGACAAAAGTGAAAAGTCAAATTCCTCCAAATGCACCCCCGCCACTTCCACCACAAGAGTTGCAGGAAATGAACCTTACAATCCCACTAAAGCATCTATGTTAAGTCCCCAATGGTCCAATGACTAGTACATGGAGTTCTACCACTATCCATAGTGAAGACACTACTGTCATGCACAAGATCCCCAGTTATATGCGAGATTCCCACTTGGCAACATGTTTGTCTGTGGAGAGAGAGAGAGAGAGAGAGAGAGAGAGAGAGAGAGAGAGAAGATGCTAACTACAAAAATCAGGCCTGGTCTGGAACTTACAATTTGCAGAAGTCCAAAAGCAATAAAAATTAACAGATATTGCATAGATATACTGAAACTAAATATGAAAAACTTCTCATGACCCACATGCATCACACAGAACCCCTGAACAGAAGTTTTTAGAACAAGAGGTTGTTGTATTATAGGATAGGACGCCACTAATTCTTTCTTGGGCTTCCCCAAATTACTACCATCCCTGACTATGAGATACACCCGCACACATATCCTTTAGTATAAAAGGAGTGTGTCAACTGAATGGCCTTCCAAGAAAGCTAAAATTAACTACCAAATGACCAACCACGTGGAAGATCAATACAATGTCAAGTTTGTGAAGTGACATTCTAATGAGAAGGTTCCAAGCAAAACAAGCCCTTAAGCCCCCAATAGATAATACAAATCAATTAGCATTATGAATTGCATGTAGAGAAATGTCTGCCAATGCAGAAAACAGTGATAGACAAATTAGCATCTTTAGGGAAATGGAGTTATGCGACACTAAATAATGAGTGATAATAATTACGGTACCCAAACCACTTGCATAAAGTTAAAAGAATTTCTTATAAAAAAAATAACGATATAAAAGAAAAAAATATAAAATGCAAATCAACTACATTATATTTTGAAATTGTGAAGATGAAAGAATCAGCTAGTATGTACTCTAAATTTCATCAAAATAGCCACACCACAAAAATTGCAGCATATACATCTTAACCTTACTGGAAAGTTCGTATTCAAAGACAAACTTTAACTGTTAAAAGAAGTTAAACTATCTGCCAAATAATACCTCACCACAGCAGGAAAATCAGAGAGAGAGAGAGAAGCTATACAAAACAATTTACTCAAGAGACTTCTGTCAAGTTTAACTACCTGTGACTGCAAGCGAAGCTTTTCTTGTTTTAACAAAGAAATCTCTGTTTCTGACTGCAAAAGTTGCAGTTAAATTAGAACGTTACACAAGTCAAAACTGAATAGATAAAGAAAGAAAAGCATTGAAGGTGAGAAACACATACAATTTCCTTTGAACGCCGCAGATAATTTACCACATTTTGTAACCCTGCACCAGCATCATGTAATGGATCTAGACTGGTGCTTCCAGAGGATATCCCAGCAGAATGACAGTCATTCTCGGCTAATTTAATGTGCAAAGCCTCAACTCTACTGTGGAGTATCTTGTTCTGAGGGTTGTTTAAGGAGAAGAGAAAAAGCCAATAATAAGTAACAACAAAGAAGCATTATTAATGTAGTATGCAAAGAGCACCAAGGCACGGACCGGTCCATGCCAACAAAGAAAAGAATGTAACGAGCTCAACAGCAGAATTTTGGTATGTAAGAAAGCTTTAAATGACAACCTATTCAAATTGAGGAAAGTAGGTCGCATAAACAAAAAAACTTGCTTCATATTCATCAGAGAAAATATGAATGAATGACTCTCCAAGCACCATGAATCTCTCTCTCTCTCTCTCTCTCTCTCTCTCTCTCTCTCTCTCTCTCAGCACCATGATATTTCCAAGCACCATGAAAACCAAGAGCTCCATCCCAGAGCACGCCAATGCCACCTCCTACCCCGATACCTCCCATCACCACCTCCCAACCCCATCATCACCTGCTCCCTCTGCCCTTTTATCACCCCTATCGCCGCACCAACCACACGTACCAGCCCTAATCACCTTACAACAAAACCTCCTTGTCTTTCCACTCATTTTTGGCTCTTGCCAACCCCGCACGCCAGTTCAAAGTTGCATCGCTGCAAGACCAACAGGGTCTGGTACCTAGGAATTAAGGGACTTCCCTTTGCACCATCCCCCATGCGACATTCTCATGACAACACCTGGAGCGTGCAACCACCCATCCCCCCAAGCACCCAATGGGCATGTTACATTGTTGGCTTATTTTTAGGGAGGATTGGAAAAGATGGGATTAAGGACGGGGATACAGATGGGGTCTACGGGATCATGGATGCAATTGTATGAATCTTGGGATAAGTTATATAGTGTTTGGTAAGGGTGGGATAATCCGGAGAGGGGTACAAACTAATACCGCCCTCCCCAATGTTCAAAGGTTTTGAGTTCTATGTATACATCACAACAAGTGATATGCACACACTGATATATTGTACATTGCCTTTATATTTCATTTTTACCGTGTCCCCAGCTGTGTTCATGTCCCCGTTTGTTTAGAATTGCCGTGTCTCGTATCCGAATCTTTATCTCTGTCCATGTCCATGGTTCTTAGGAATTCGTAAACCACCTACCTCTTCACTGCTCGGTAGCTATTTAACCGTGAAACATTCACTTTGTTCTTTTCTCCCCTAAAAAAATCTTATCTCCAAAAGATTGCTTCGTCATTCGTTTTTTGTCTTTAGCGATAATTTTATCAATTATTTTTAAAATGTTTTAGATGTATATAACATACCTTAATTCAAAAAGTTTGTTAAAATGTTAAGGAAATTGACTAAAGACGAAAAAAATTGCAAACCTATAAAGCATTATTATTTCAAAACTGACAACCTAACAAAGGCTTTAATGCTTCGTTTTTGGGGTGGAGTAGGTCACGCTTAAATGAGACATTGAAATTTTTAACTGCTTGATTCATTGTTGCCTGACTAGGTCTTTGAGGCTGCAACATTATAACTATGGACATTTCAATTCTAGGGGAATGGAAGATCTTTTTAAGGGATTGAAATTCCAATAATAGCTTGAAAGGATCGTTTGCATGTTTTTTTTGGTCAAGAGACAAGTTCTCTGTTGGCGGAAGCCAATGTCTCGGGGTCTAGAAGACTCATTCTAAGTCAAACAAGGGCAAATCTTTACCAACTTAAAAATGTATGCTCTCTTTATAATAATTAATTTTAAAAAAGTGCAAGATTGACTCTTTGGTAGAGCTTATTGACATTCCTCTTCCTGTATGGTTTCGAACAGGTCGCCACCTTTAAGCCAGTTCACGTAAGGACAAAAAATCATAAAAAGCATGGGAACCGGGTTTTAAGTAAGACTTTTTTAACAAAGTTACATTTCATAATATGTAGCATGACATCAACAAATCTTAGATCAGTGCAATACACACAAAAATTGAAATAGTGGTAGAAAGATACTACCAAAATTATTGAGGAAAAGGTTGTCTAACATGGACCCAATTTAAATGATAGGAATGAACTTTGGGTGATGCAACATGCAAGGGACAAAACCTTAGTAGCAGGGAGTGTTAGATAGCTTGATATACATTGTTGGGCCCATTTTCTAACAGCTTAAGCTTTTGGGACAACTGGTAACTTAACAGGGAGCTCCTAAAGTGGTGTTGCTCCCACCTTAGGAGCGCGCTCCTGCGCTCCTGACTAAGGAGCTTGACAGGAGCCCGCTCCCATTGAGATGGTGCACGTTTCTTACGGAGATGGGAGCTTTTGTATGATCTTTAGGTAAAAAAGGAGGGATTTATCACTTGGCTTTATAAATTAGTCTTCGATTTAACTCATATAGTCATGATATCTAGAAAAGAAAAGCACATATTGTAACAATATCTGATGTTTTTACTCCCTAAAATGATTGCACTTTTAAGTGTATATTCTATGCTACATAAATTTAAAATGGTATGTACATGTTCCTTTCATGCCCCCAACCGTGGGAGCTTCTATATTCGACCGCTCCCGCACCCGTACCTGCTCCTGTATTCGCTCCCATACCCGCTCTCACTTCGTGCAACTAAGGACAAAACAAACAAGAAGTAGTTGTCATGCCACAAAACAATAAAACGTGGGATTATCATGCCCTCCGTCGTTGAGCCACCCACTGCCTAATTTACTTGATTTATAAATGTATTGCTCTTGTACAACTTCCAGCACTAGAAATATGGTAATTGATGTTATTTTCATGCTCATTTGCCTGATTTAAGGGTCCGACTAACTATTTACGCCTGCACTGGTATACACATATATAGTGAATACTCCAATGTGCATAAAATGTGATCTATCAACAATCATCAGCATATATTCATTAAAAATACAAATCA
This sequence comes from Rhododendron kiyosumense, assembly GCA_019656275.1. Classification (NCBI taxonomy): domain Eukaryota; kingdom Viridiplantae; phylum Streptophyta; class Magnoliopsida; order Ericales; family Ericaceae; genus Rhododendron; species Rhododendron kiyosumense. The sequence continues at coordinate 70,270 of BPLS01000270.1, read as the reverse complement.
ATGACCTGTTCATTAATCTCAATGTACTTCTTCTCAGCTTCATTCTTTGATTCTTCTAGCATTGACTTCTGTTCCTCCCACCGGCTCTTTATTTCGTTCTATGAAAATTTGGTGAAAATACTAAATCAGAACATAAAGGCAATGAGATTTTAAAAATTGGCCATCTCATGAAATTAACAGCATTGTTTTTTAGGGAACATACATTCACAGTTAGCACTTTGAGAACCATTGAAAGAAAATATAACTTTTATCAGTATATGATTTGGACCCACAAAGAACAAAGAAGTAAAAAAACTACACCAACAGCAGGAATGAAAACAACACAACATGCGATAAAATCTAATGCAACATAATTAATTGATGGCTATCTATCTCATCAACTAACCAAACCAAACCAAACCAAACCAAACCGAGTCTTATGTCCCAATCACTTGGGATCGGCTACATGAATCCTTTTCATCAACTAACTAATAAACAAAAATATATCATTAGGTGCAGAAACAATTTTATCGTTTGCTATAAACAAGTTCAAGCAAAGAATTGAGATAAAAGAACAAAGGTGGTGTTAACATTTCCAACTTCCAAAAAAATACCTGTCAAGGGACTAAAAAGAAAATAAGTTATTCTTAGCTGAACGCTACAGAGCAATCCCTTCATTGTCCACCTTGGAACATTTTCATTCACTTTCCCCTTGCTATCCTGTTCAAGTGGTTTATGTTTATGTAGGCTGTTGAGTGTCACCTCAAGAGCTCTTTGCATGGTTCTCCCCACATCATCCCTCCTCTTGGATGATGTCCATCCATTGGGTGACCCTCTGCTTTCATCTCCTAGTGTTTAGGTGACTCAGATTTCTCCTCCGCGGTTCTTCACTTCTGGATAGAACAAGGACCCTTGTCCTCAGCTTTGATCAGATAAAGCTGTTCACCTGAAAGGCCACCCTCTGAACCACAACTAAATATGATCCTTGTGAAAGGACAGTCGGTCCCCATGCCGAGGCTCCCTCCAGTCCTTGCCAATGTCCAGTTAGGGGAAAATCTGATCATGAACACAATTACCAAACTTGGGACTGATTCTTAAAACTGCTTTTTAGGGTGACATTCTTCCAAGCAGCCATGGGTGACTAGGTTTGCAGACGAGATGAACCTATCTGAGGTGATTGAACTTAGCTTGGTCAACCACAGATGACGCTTGAATCACGTTACTTGTAGGCTCGGGCGAAAAAAAGACCCAAGTACAGCAGCCATCGGCCCAGCCTCCAACGGATGCTCAAGCCTTGGCTATCATTCGACTGTTGATTTATCTTACGAACAATGCTTCATTTCTTAATTCTTTCTGTTTTATCTTGATCCCCATATATCATCTATGAACGTATATATTCACACACGAGACCAAGAAAACCACTTTAGAAAGAAAATAAAACAAAAGATCACAGAACCACTTAACCAATATAATGCCAAGAGGACAAACTCACAAACTTTTGAACCAAATTAAAAACATTTATCCAATAGAACAACCATCTGGGCTAGCAAGATGAAACTAGAAATAAGGAATGCAAATAAAGGCCTTACATTTTCCATTTTTAGTGCATCGGCCAATTTACGTAGCTCAGCTGCCTCCTCCTGCAACAAAGCCAAAGCTTCTGATGTTTTTGTCAGCTCTTGAATTGTCTCTGATTGTAGTATAACCTGTGCAAATTGAAAAAGAAAAAAAAATCTGAAAAAGCAGGAATAAACATCACCACGGCCAATATACTTGTGCAGAGATGTTATTAAAAATCTAGGTTGGCAAACACTTAATGAAGCTGAATATTGATTTCCCCACTATTTTCTCCAGCCTTTGAAGAAAAGAGTTGCATCATTCTTGAGTACTGCCACATGTATTTGATCTGGGAATCTTCTAACGCAAGGTTAACTAGGTTGATTGATAAACTAGCCTTTTCCATAGCACTGTCAATCAAGTCTTTCAACTCTGATGGGCAGCTAATCTGGCCCATCCATCAGCTCAAGATTCCTATAAACATGTATACAACTTCCACAATGTCTATTGAAATCATAGTAGAAGTAGGGCTACAACCAGTGCGCAAACCAATGATGTGCACAAAGGCACAGCAATTCAGCGAATAAGAGTGTGGGAGGGGGAGAGAGAGAGCACTAAAGGCTTTCAGTAAATCATGCCAAAAAGAAGTTAAAAGATTCCCAACAATAAAAGGGCAAAAAAAAATTCTAGCAAATATTTATTGATTACTCTTTCCACTTGTCTTTACGAGACTACTGAAGCATATGCACCCAAAGCAAATAGTTTAAAATATAGAAACACGAAATGAGTTTACATTTGATGATGTCTGCATTACTTGGCTAATCCCCGAAGAAGTTAAAAAGTTGACCGAACATTAAACAGAGACTTATAACTCAGCAATAAGAAATAGAAGCATGAAAAACCTCAAACAAAACAGCATTTATGCTTTAGTCAATAATACAAAATAAAATATCTATTTAGAAAGACCCCCAGCAACCAAACTCATGGTGGCAGATCTGAACAATTAGGGCACCCATAGACAGCAATGAAGCACAAGTACCATTATTGTGCATCAAACTATACTTCGTTCCCTAGGTTGTCATGGCAACTAGATGGTACCATGAACTTTTGATTATATTACCATGTGTCTTGATTGCTAAAGCAATGATTAAACGTTGTTTTTCCTTGAATAAATCAAGATGAAGCTCCAGCTCACTCAATTTTTTTCGGTCCCTTAAGAAACATCATAAATCATATAAGAAACATTTGCTAACTGCCAGCCATACTTCTATCAAGAGAGAACATGCCTTGGGGCGAGAAAAAAGAGAGAGAGCTGGAGCTTAAGAGAACAAAGTATGGGAAGAACGTAAATTTCTAATACTCTCCAGTGCCAATAAGCACTCTAATTTTTTACACTTAAGAGAACAAGAAATCTCGGGAACTGAGATGAAAACGAATTGAACTTACAAGTATAAACAAGAACACACAACTCTGTAACTAATACTCCTCCTCCTTCCGTTTTCTGTCAGTACATTTTCGGGAACCCAACCTTTTAAGAAAATAAAATGGAAACACTAAAAACTTTAACTTTTCAAAACTTAACTTCAATTATTTATTGAACTCCTTCAAGCGGTTTAACTCTAGTGTGAAAAGAGGGGCAAAGGGGGAATCATACTAAATTCTGATATTAGACTTTTCAAAATGAACATTAAGGGGCATCCAAAAATGGAACAATGCACGCAATCAGCGACAGAGGCAGTAAAAAATATAACTATATAACTATGCTACACTACACTACACACACACACACACACATCAGGCACAACGAACCGTGTACGATAGCATCACAAATTTATTACTGCACTAGGAATCAGTATAAGTTAACACTTCAAGAGAAACCTGTCTTTCATAATTAGTGTGAGCATCACGCCATCTCTGATGCTCCTTCCCTAAATCTTCCTTCAAACAGCAAATTTGGATATCCATTGTTGCAATTTGGGACCTACATGTGAAGAAAGAAACTAAGAACAAACATAAAAAAGTACAATCAGATGACAAGTCGCAAAAGAACAGAAAAACTCACATCTTAACAGAAATTTCTTGTTTTAGTCGGTCAGTTTCTGACAAAGCAGAAGCAAGAGCTGCTTCTTTCTCTGCAGCTGAAGATGCGGCTTCTTTGAACTTGAAACAAAGTTCACTTTCGAGTTCATTAACCCGCTCTCTGATGGATAAAAGTTCAGCTTCAAGAGACATCCTCACTTTGTCCGCCTAACAAATATTTTGAAGGAAGCAAACTTTTATGCAGATTCTAAAGTAAACAATTCCATTTGTAAAAACATGAAGTCTTAAAGAACAAAGAAAAAAGTCAGATCAGAAATACCTCAATTTTGAAGTTTTCATGAGCAAGCTCCATCTGTTTCAATGCAGCCTCATTTACTTGGGCTATGCTCTTGTACTGGAGAATAACGTTTCAGCACCTAAACTGTGTAATGCATAACAAAACAAATCATATCTCATACAAGGTACATACCTGCAGCATGTGGTCCTTATTAGCTTGTGCTTCCTCTCTTAATTTTTCAATCTCCTCTTTTGCATTACACAAGTCTGCAATAGCCTATAGAAAGTTCACACAAAAATGGTCAAACAATGACTCCAGTTCATAACTCTAATAAAATGGCCCCAAAAATAACCTCAAAAATAATGTTGAGAGTTCATTCATGGCAGGGAATGTTGGAAGCATTACATATTAAATTGTCAACCTCCAACTCACCTAAAAACTGAAGCTATTAGAGAGAGGAGTAACTTTATTATTTATATCTCCAATGCGTCCCCTCACGTGTAACCATACTCTCCTACATAAGTGGGCTAAACACATGCAAACATTTTAATCTATATGTAGGCAATGAGGTTCGAACACAAGATCTATTACCATATTAGATTGTTCACCACCAACTCTCCTAAAAGCTTAAGCTGTTTGAGAGAGGAGCAACTTTTATTATTTGTATCTTCAAAGAACATACAGTCTTAATGTAAGAATTTTAGTTTAGAAGCAAATCCAACTGACCATACATGAACTAGCTCCACTGTTTCACTTTCAATTTAACCCCTATTCTTGATGTGTGTTATCCTGTTACAGGTTGATATGCCACATGGAAGAGAGCTTGGAATGGAAATGCATTCAAGAGGTTTCGACTGACTTTTGTGATGCAACTATCTCATGTAAGGGGTTGGAAATGATTAAATTTTACACCACCATGGTATTTGGGGATGTGCTAGAGACGGTACCACACTTTAATGAAGCTGGGTTCTACTTACTGTGCTAAATCTACAACAGGGTTGTTGGTGACGTCTTTTACAGGGCCTTGAGGAAGTAAAGAAGAGTTGCTTTCCCCCCGAAAAAGAGACTAGTACATCATGGACCCTACCAAGGTGGCCAATTTTGTTGATGTGTATCCCATGACAAGATTCTTACTGTTTTTTACAAAAGGACACGTGTGGTCAGTAACGTCAGTTGACGTTGCATGTGAAAACATAGGGACTGCTTTCATACATTGCAGCAGGGTGAGAGAGTTACAGACCTTGCACCTGGCCATGCTACGTTCGCTAGGGTTTTCCCTAGAAAATTGCAAATATTTTCTATCGTTGGTCTAAAGGTAGGTGGAAAGAACTAAGGGAAAAGGGGTGCGTTTAAGATCTCCTATGCCTTGTGCATAACATTTAGCTAGAGAGAAATATAGTACATTTAGATGCCTGAAAAGTTTTTGCCACGGTTAAAGAGCTGCCCCTCGATTACTTTTTAGTCCCAACCAGAAGCATTTTTTCGAATTATCTGGAGTCTTTTATAATGTGAGGAGTGTACCTGCTTCTGTGGGCATATTTTCAAGCTGAAGCACATTAAGAGTTTCTTTGACGAACTTGGGTACCATACCTTGTTAATGATTATCCTGCTGAATTCTTGTTTAACAGAAAAATGTGCAACCCTATACATGTCACTAATTTGACTGTAACTAATGTAAGAAGGAATCTGGGACTGCTAATTGAAAGTGACAGAATGCATAAATGACATGCTATTACAGGAGCTCTTAGCACATAGAATGTCACTCAGTGCTTGTACTCACCTCACTGGTCGAGGAAAAGGAAATTCCAAATTCAACATCACCGCCGGCAATCTGCATAAGGAGAAAAGAGATTGCAGAGTTGGGAATTAACATAATTTGCAACCTTATATGATGTAGTACAATTAAGGGTGCTTATGTCATTTTAGTGTCTTTCGGGTTAGTAAAGTCTTGAGTCTATAAATAGGTGAGTTGGTCTTTCATTTGTTAGCTTTTGATTATTAAGAATATTGAATATAATGATTGAGACATAGTAGTTTCTCTCTCTACCCATTGGGGTTTATCCCCTTGAATGGGATTTTGCTCATTTCTTTGAATCTTTGATTCCCCTTTGATATTTTGATTGCATCATTTGGTATCAGAGCATGTAGGCTCGATCCCAACCTCTCGCCGGAATCCTACCCTTGCCAGAAAACACCTCGCCAGAACCCTAAAAGTAGCCTAAAATCTTGCCGGAGCCACCAGAAACTAGATCTGCGTCTTGGCGATCCAAATTCAACTTCAGCTATCGCTGTTGGAACTTCAATCGAGCCCAATCATCATTGCAAACCCCAACCCCATTTAGATATGCTCGGAAGTTGTTCAAACAACCCTAACTCAAAACCTACAGGTGTTGATTCAAGCCCTAAACGACTGGTACCTGGTAGAATCTGTGTTTACAACCCAAAATGAGTTTGATGCGAGTTGTTCAAGCTTGAAAACCCACGGATCTGACTCAAAATCACAGTGGCAGGCTTGATATCACTGCAGCCACACGTCGAAATGAATGTAGCAGTCTCAAAATCAATGTAGCAGACTCAAAATCACTGTAGCAGACTCCATTTGTCAATTTCTGGTCATTTTCGAGTTATAACCTCAGCTATTTTGACTTGATGTGTGAGTTTCAACCTTGTTTTTGAGATTTCAATTTGATTTTCGACTACTGCCGTGTTTGGTTGTATAGTTGATGATTTCTGGGTTGATTTTTCTCTTATTGTTGATTTCTAAGTTTTGTGGTTGAGTTAACTCGTTGTTGACCCACTAGGTTGACTGGTACCGGACTGGGTTCACTGGTGTAGCAGTTGTGTTGAATATTTTTGGTTGATTTTGTTGGGTGATTTGATTGTTTAGAGTTGAATTTGGGTGTTGTAATGGCTCAAAGAGGTAGGGGAGACAAGGAGGTAGAGGTAGAGCATTCAAGGTGAAGATTGGTGAAAGGTTGAATGTTATTCCACAATGTGGAAGGCAAAATGATTGCAATTCGAAAGATAATCGGAATGAGATTAAAGAGTTGAGTGAATAAGTAACCATCTTGGTTGAAAGGGTGCCGAGTTTGCAACATCCGACAAAAAGAACAGACTGCATTCCATTGAAAATTCGTCATGGTACTCCACATTGGAGCAGAGCAAATTTGGTTAGATTTGAATACACATAGGTGAACGATGTTGATAATGAACTTCCCAAGTTTTGTGGAAGCCCACTAGAATTCATTGGTTGGTTGAACACCATTGAGAGTGTTTTCAAATATTGTTGTGTTATCAAAGAAAAAAAGGTGAAATTGCTATCTAATGGTCTTAAGGGAAGAGCTTTGGATTGGTGGATACAACTTAAAGTTAGTCAACAAAGGAGAGGCAAAGAATAGATAAGGGAATGGGGTAAGATGAAGAAGAAGCTCAAGGAGGAATTCTTACCTTTCCATCAACATCCCAATGCCGATTACTCGACTAGTTTTGGTAAGAGCAAGTCCTCAGGGGCTGTCCCAACAGAAAATCAACCTTTAATCGGCACCTTGGAGGCTAGAAATCCGTCACCTAGCGGAATATTCGAATGCTTCAAGCTTGGGGAATCATCCATCGAGTTGGGAGTTGGTGAAAAGGCTAGTGAGCATGTTCTTAATCCTCTCTTTGTCAAGGAGGTGAAAGAACCAAGCTGTAATGATGATTATGGGTATACTAATGTTCCAATCTTTGATGAACATCCAAGTGAAGAACTTGAAGGTGTTCTTGAAGATGATTGTCTCTTTGATGTGGAAGACAAGGTTGAAGACTTGCCCATCTTTGTTGAATCTCCAAATGAAGACTTTGGAGGTGAATTTGTAGATGTGCCCGCCTTTGATGAGTTTGGTGTTGATAATGAAGAGGGAATGCTTATTGATATGATCAAAGAAAGTTGGCCTAGATAAGATGGTGAGGAACTTTTGGAGGAGTGTCATGGAGAAGAGGGAACTTTGACCTTGAGATTGAATATTGCTCTCAAGACTTGAGTTTCAAGTTGCCTTTGATACAAGACACTCTACTTGAAGAGTATGGAAATGATTTGGAAGCTCCACTCTTCGATGAAGAGTTGGCTGAACCAAAGGTCGAGGATTGCTTCATAGTGTTGCTTCGTGGGCCCAATTGCAAGATGTTCAAGTTTGTGGTACATTGGTCCCCAAGTCAACACTTCTCTCCACACCCGTCCCTTGGACTTCACCAAAAGAAGCAGAAGTACTCATGACACAATTTGAAGACCCTTTGGGAATGGTGTTCACTCGAGTGAGTCTTGGGTATGATGTGGTGCACGTTCTTAAATCTTCGAATGATGATTGGTCAAAGTATATTTTGGGAGTATGTGTTCAGAGATCTTTTGATGGTGTTTTGTTGTACCAAAAGACATGCCAAATGGATTACTTATTCACACCTAAGTATGGCCGAGGTGGATGTATACAATAAGCAGCTCATATTTTATGATTGGTTGTGTTGAGGGTGATGCATTGATCAAGAAATGCAGCCACATTTCTAATTCCGAGTTGCATGATAATCACTTCTATGTTTTCTTTATTTAAGTGTCTTTGTGTTTTGTTGTCCAACTTGAGGACAAGTTGTTTTCTTTTTAGAAGGGGCGTATGATGCAGTAGAATTAAGGGTACTTATGTCATTTTAGTATCTTTAGGGTTAGTAGGGCCTTGAGTCTGTAAATAAGAGAGTTGGTATTTCATTTGTTAGCTTTTGATTGTTAAGAATATTGAATTCTCTCTCTACCCTTCGGGGTTTATCCCCTTGAATAGGATTTTGCACATTTCTTTGAATTTGTGATTCCCCTTTTCATTATACAGATCATAAAAGATACAAAGTAAAAGGAAAACAAAATCTCAAATGAGAACTAGAGCTCTCAAACCTTTACTGTTCAGCTACAAAGAAGACACATCTTAGACAATGACAAAGAGCAGGACGTTTTTCTACACCTAATCAAGGTTGTCAAATCGTGAATCCAATCAAGAATCAAAATGGTCATGGTTTCTAAAATACACGAAATAGTATATTTATAGATTTGAGTGACAAAAACTTACTACTATAACTGAAAATTTAAGACCTAAATCACTAAAAGGCTCGTAATAATAAATGGGTAATCATGTGGAGTAAGAGGTAAGTTTGCTTCTATTACAACTTGCATGAGATGAGGATTTTTGTATCCTACTTACTGTCTTTTTTGTGAAAAATAGTTACAAGTAAAAAACAAACCCTTTGATGGTCTTTAGGGTGGTTGGATACCATTTTCCCTTTGGTTTTCGCTTCACTCTCCAAATAAAGCTCCCCTTTCTTATTAACAATAATACTTAACAAGAGAGAAATCTATCTTTGGGACTAAAGATGGCATAAAACAGTACTAAAGACCTTAAAAAATAGTTTGAACCGTTATCAACCTCTAAAAAAAGATTCACAATTGAATTCAGCAGATTGAAAGTGAATCGAACAATTAACCAATTCACTTGTGATTTGCAGCTATTTCCGATCTATGAAACCTATTCGCATCAATGACCGACAAATCGTATCGAATCAGACAATACGAATCGTGAATCCTACAATTCTAACAACTATGAACCTAATACAGAAGATGCTTGACCAACAATGACAAGATGTATTCCAGAGAAGTCTCCAAAACATAACTACGGGAATCATTTGAAATACCTTAGGTTCAGAAGATTTGATCTTCTTCTCCATGTCAGAACATCGAGCCTGAGAAATAAGTACCATATTAGAAGGCACCACCGCACCATCAAACTTCTTTTCATGGTCAAGCCCGACCCCAAATGAGGATCAAGAAAGACCATCTACATGAACACTAAGGAAAGCTGCAATAGTTTTCTTTTCTCAATGAAGATGCTTGGGTAAAGTTCTAAATAGATACCTCAGCAACAACAGCCCTAGCCTCAGCAGAAGCTACAGCACTCAAGGCATTAGCTAATTCTTTCCCCATTTCCTCAACTTGTCTCATGGCGTTCTTCATGGTCTCTTCCCGGTCAACAGTGAGACGTCGGACATTATCCCGCTGTTCTTGAAGCTCCTTCTTAGCCTCAGCCCATTCCTTCTGCAAGCAATTTAGATTCAACTATCACGACCCATACAAAGCATGACAAAGTAAGAGGTGAGAAAGTAGAAGCTCGAAAAAGCTTTAAAAGGGAACGAGAGGCCTTAAGTGTGACATCCAATAACACACCTCAATCTGTCTAATGTACTCCTCTAGTTTTCTCCTTTCTGCCCTTCTGGCCTCCTACAGTTACGGAAAGAAGTGATAGTTAACTTCTGAAGTTGTGCAATTACAACGGCAAGTATGAAAAACAAAAATGGAGGATACCTCACGAACTTCCTCTGCACTCTGGATAGTGTCCAAACTGGCCTAGATACAAGTGTACAATATCCAAAGGAAAAAGAAGTTAGCATACCATCCCATATCGAACTGTAACCAACTACATGTTCCAAACAAAGAAAAGGGACCTGCAAACGATGAACCCTCTCAGACAAGTTACAAACTTCATCGCAAGCTCTCTTCTCGGAGTTTACCATCATCTCTTTTTCATGCTTCAAGACAGATAACTGTGGAGCAGTAAAAAGTTTGATGAATAAGTTCAACACGAATTCTGTCAACAATTCTATTTCTATCCCATAGTAGTATTCACCTCCATAGTTAACTTTCGGGAAAGCTCCTCAGCAATAAGCACAGACTCGGAACCTTCACGTAGCTTTCGTTGATAGTCAATTATTAGTTGCGAGAACTCAACATTTCTGGATATAACACCATTGGTTTCATCTCTCTGACATGTTAGCCACCAAGTAAGTAAAAGCACGTATAAAAGCAACAATACTCAAATCTGCCACAATGGCAAGTACATAACAAGATAAATTGATCCGTGAGAAGAAGAAAAAAGGATCAGGGAGGAAAGGGGGTTGGTCAAAATCACCTGATGCTCAAACTCTTTCATAAATCGGTCAAGTTTCTCACGTGCAAAATTTGCTTCTAGTGCAAACTTGTCACGTTCTGATCGCAATGATATCATCTCGCTCCTGGTGATACAAATGAAATGAAAATCATCACATGTTACTTGAGTTTTTTTTTTATAATCTCAGATGGTAGAAAAATGACATTGCACATATATCATGAAAACTAAAATAACGAGACACTACATGATAATAGAGTTTGCAGCAACTAATCAAGCACTGTAGACAACAATCTAAGAAACAGCCCCATATGTGTGCGAGTGCACGCGTGTGTAGTTGAAATTGATATTGCAGTAAAGGACTTCTACAAAGACCAATTCTTACTTCCATGTTTTACCATAAAACTTTTCCTGTACCAATTCTATAGTCCACCCCCACCCTTCCCTTAAACACGTGTAAAATGCAGAATATGCAAGTCATGCCCCTGAAAGGTGTTCATCATGCCACAAAGTGGCGGTGGGGCCTGCCTAGCCCAGCAGCTAGGCCATTAGGGCCCTAGCCTATAGCCTCAATTATTGACAAGACTAGTACATCTCAGTCCATATTTATCATCCAAAACCCGAGTCTGCAGGTATAGAAGGCTTTAGTGCATATCTTTGCAGAACAGAGTCCTCTAGCTATGAAAAGCCTCCAATCAAAAGCTCTTCTTTGACAATGCGAGTAATCATTTTGGACACATGCATGGGCCTGACCAAAGTTCTTCTTTTCATCATCTTAAAAAAAATCCATCCTTGATTGCTGAGATTAGGGCACTTCAATGTTTTGCAAGCCCAAAACTAGAGCAATAATATACAAGCTTCTTGATACTTTTGGGTTGACGATTTGGTCAGGAAATCAGATATTATTGTTGTACAATTCTAAAATTCAGTATGTTCCATTTATAGTGCAAGTTGTTATCATTTGTGTTAGCATTAAAAACTTAAAAGAAAGTCTCAAATAAAAGTTTCTCTTTGGTCCCAAAAAAGCTTCAGCCACCCCTGGGGTCTGCAAATGGTCAAATTCAAATTTTCAAAGCGGTGTGGCACCTTATCAATACCATACAATATAGTTGTCATTTATGGTAGTGGTTGGTCATTACCAACAAAACCAAACCAAGCCTTAAGTCCCATACTCCCAATAAATTAGGGTCGTCTATGAAGCGATTTTCTCCACTTAGCACTGTTGAGGAAATTGTGTTCCATGATATCCAAGAAACCTAGGTCCTTTCGAACTACCGCCTTTAAGGTCAATCTTGGTCGTTCTTTTACCGTATCACATAATTTTCAATTGTCATTTTGTGGAGAAAAATAGTTACATGGATGAATTTTCAGAACCAATGGAGTGCCGCTGGTACCCAAAATGATGCAACAAAATTGACGTAGTATCTAGTAAGGGTACCTATGTCATTTTGTGCTCTTAGTAGTAAGGGGTCTATATATATGTGTTGGAGTCTCTTATTTGGTAGCTAATATCATTTTGAACAATTATCTATCAAGAGCTTAGTCTCTTTTGTATCCCTTTTGGGAGTTTCTCTCTCTACATTATCTATGGGTATTTGGGTTTGCATCACTTGGTATCAAAGTATCTAGGCTCAATCCGAACCCTTCATCTCGCCGGAAAACCTACCCTCGCTGGAACCCTGAAACGGCACCGGAAAATCTAGCCGGAGACACCATTTCACTCGAAATCTCCAGATCTATGCAACCCAAGAGCCCAAACCTCAATTTCGACTCTCAAAATCCACACATTGACCATTTTCGGAGCTGTTTAGTCTATTTCCTGCACTTTTTCGAACATCAAAACCCTCAAAATGCACAGATCTGCTCTCGATTTTGCATTTCAAGCATAACCCACTCATCTTCGAACCCTAATACAACAAAACGAGGTCAGATCTACCTGTTTCGAACCTCAAATAGGTGATTTCGCACTTGACCCAGCCTTATTCAAACTCGATTCAGCCATTTCAGAGCTTGGAACAGTGACCCGTACCTGCTACGTACCCCTACTGTGTTCGAATCACTTGGTTAAGGCTCGAACAGCCTTCGGTTGGACTCGAGACAGTCGATTAGCCCTCTTTGGTACTTGAAATAGTGGTGAGGGCCTCCGTTCTACTCTTTTGGCACTCAAATCTGCGTTTTCTAGGTTCAATTTCAGCTGGGTTTGTTCATTTGTTATTATTTCCTGCGATTTATTGTGGGTTGACAGCATTTAGGGATCGTTTGTGTTGATTGCTTGTGTTTTGTGGTGGTGTGGAGCCTTGAGTTGAGTGCGTTTTCATTATTTGGGGTTGATTGGCTTGTTTGAAGTTGATTGAGGGATTGTAATGGCTTATCGGGCTAGAGGTAGGAGACGAGGTAGAGGTAGAGACTTTGTGGTGAACAATGGTGAAGAGAATGAGTTTGGCAACCAAAACCATGAGAAGCAAGAGTTGAGGCAACAATTTGCTACCCTAACGGCGACGGTGCAAGGCTTGCAATTGTCGCGTGCGGGTAGTGAAGGGTCTGAGGACTCTCAAAGTCACTTTGACAATCCTTTTGGAGATCCGAATTGGTGTAGGCCACCTCCCACTCACTCTCCCTATAGGTGGGAGAAGAACATTAAGATTGAATTTCCCGAGTTCAATGGAAGTCTTAACCTGGATGAATTTGTTGATTGGATGAATACCGTTGAAAGAGTGTTTGATTATGGAGATGTCCCCAAGGAGAAGAAGGTGAAGTTAGTGGCTATCCATCTCATAGGAAGAGCTTCCACTTGGTGGGAGCAATTGCAAGAGACTAGGCTACGAAGAGGAAAGAGAAAGATTAGAGAATAGGAGAAGATGAAGAAGAAAGTCAAAGAGCAATTCTTGCCTTTCAACTATATGCAAAATCTCTACAAGAATTTGAATAATCTTAAACAAGTTGAAAGTGTTGATGAGTACACAAAGGCTTTCCATCAACTTGTTGCTAGAGTTGATTTGAATGAAAATGAAGATCAAATGGTTGCAAGGTACATAGGTGGGTTGACAACCACAATCCAAGATGCCATGTTGTGGATGGTTTCGGAAGCCTATAATCAGGCCTTGTTGGCTGAAAAGCAAGAAAAAAGAAAGTTTTCGAGATCCAGGCAGCAATATCATGGCGGTTCCATGTCCGGGCAGCCCTTCTACACCTCTTTTCAAGGTGGTTCTTCTACTGGCGGCCTAGTTGGTCCACTTGGGTTTGATGACCAAAATCATGGGGATAAAGTTTCAGTCCCTGCTCAAAACTAGCCTCAATCCGGTGTTTTGGGGACTCGAAACCAACCCCAAAGTGGGGGATTCAAATGCTTTAAGTGTGGGGGAACCGGGGCAGTGGGGGCACAAATCTTTGGATTGTCGAAAGGCTTCCGGAAGTCGTAACAAAGTACTTTTTAGTGAAGTGGAGAAAAGTTATGATGATGTTACCATGTATGATGATGTCACTTGTGAAGAGATTGGTGGTGACTTGGAAGAGGAAGTGGGCCTTTCACTTGTGATCAAGAAGACTCTCCTAACACCTAAGCAAGATAGTGATGAAGATCGGTTGCATGCCAACATATTCTACACAACTTACAACATAGGAGGGCATGTTTGCAATATGATCATTGATAGTGGGAGTTGAGACAATATGGTATCTCAAGAGGCAGTGGACAAGCTTCAACTTAAAATGGAGGAGCATCCCGACCCTAGTGTTCTTTCTTGGTTCAAAAGGGGAAATGAAATCAAGGTGAATAAGAGGTGCTTAAAGTCCTTCTCCAACCGGCAAAAGTACTTTGATGAAGCTTGGTGTGACGTAATACCTATGGATGCTTGCCATATCTTACTTGGCCGTCCATGGCAATACAACCACGATACTCTTCATGATGAAAAGATAAATACCTACACCGTGCATAAGGATGAACAAGTCACTTTCTTACCCATGAAGGAGTAGGTAACTACAAAATCTCATTATTGCCCTATGTTATTTGCTTCTAAGGAACTTCCTATAATGAATTTGGGTATGATGGATGTCCCAAAAACCACCGAGAAGCTCTTGAAGGAGGATGATACTGCGTTTGGTCAAGAGTTGACAATAAAGGAAGAGTTTGGGAATGACTTTGAAGGTTTCCCTATCTATTATGAGTATCTTGTTGACGACAAAGGATTTGAGGATGTGGAACAAGTGGTACAAGAAAGCCATCGAAGTGCATTGGATTCATATTCAAAGTATGAGATTGTGGAAGATCCTCCAATCCCTGAAGACCTTGTAGAGCCAAAGGGTGTGAATTGTTTTCAAGTTTTGCCTTCCCCCGATGCATGATATACAAGTTTGTGAAGAACTGGTGACCAAACTAGGCTTCATAGATCCCTTGGGAATGGTCTTCACACAAGAAAGTCTTGGGTATGGCGTGTTCCTTGACTTTGAATCTTCAAATGGCTATTGGTCAAGGTAATTTTTGGGAGAATGTCTTAGAGAATACTTTGATGTAGCTTTGCCTTGTTCAAAACATGCCAAGTGGATTGCTTACTCACACACAAGCATGGATGCGGTGGACATGCACAAAAACAAGCTCATGTTTAAGATTGGATGCGCTATGAGGGTCGTGTTGGGTCGAAGCACTACAACTGTAACTTGAGGACAAGTTTCTTTTTACTAGGGTAGTATGATGCAATATGTAGTAACGGTACCTTTGTCATTTTGTGCTCTTAGTAGTACGGGGTCTATATATGTGTGTGTGTGTGTGTGTGTGTTGGAGTCTCTTATTTGGTAGGAACAATTATCTATCAAGAGCTTAGTCTCTTTTGTATCCCGTTTGGGAGTTTCATTCCCTACATTATCTATGGGTATTTGGGTTTGCATCACAAATCAAGGTGATTGATTGATTAAGAGAGAGAAATCCCAAAATGGGATACAAGGAGCAAAGCTCTCAAATATGCTTTCTTAAAATGATAAAACTACCTAATGGGGACTCTAAACACCTATTTACAGACCATCTAAAACTAAGGACCACAAAAATGACACAAATACCCAAAATAATAATACATCACAAAACCCTTGAAACCACTTTCAGACCTTCCTTCACTGGCTTTGTAGCACTACAGTACTAACAGATCTCAGAACTTCATGAAACACACAATATACGAAAGAGAGATTCAAAGCTTCATAACCCACACAAAACGGAAAAGAAGATAAGAAGAAAAGGGGGTTTAGATGGTGTCAATCTACAACAACATTCTGAAAAAGTTTAAAAGTACCCGTGGAGAAAGACATGGACATTCAAGTTTGAATTTCATATACAGAGTGGAAAAGGAGAAAGTCAAACTAGAAAAGGAGGCGGGAATTTGAAATCAATCGAATTCACCTCAGTTTTCCTAAGTCTTCTTCCAGACATTTCACGCGCTCAGAAGCTTGTTCCTGTGCCTTCTTTGTAGCTTCCTGAAATGTAATATTTACAACGAGATCATAAAAAAAGCAAGAAAAAACAGCAGCAGATGTGACTTTTTTTCCTGAATCCAGGTTCCAAACATACCTGAGAACCTTCGAGCAGAAGCATAAGGCCTTTTCTTCCATCACCTGCAAGAACAAAAAAAATAAAATTAGATTAAAGCAAATAAACAACATAATAATAACTTATTTAACCCGAAGAATCATAACCAAATACATAAACAACTAATGAGTTCAGCAAGCTCATATGCTCGCCTACATAGTAACCAGCAAAGCAGAGAATAGCCAACGCATTAAAGTAAAGACCTCAAGCTGAAATTCCTGATCCTACTGCAGTAAGGAATGCTAAATATTGGTTGTGGGTTTTCTGTTTCTCTTTCTCTGGTGGGCTGGTAAACAAGGGGATGGTTGTCTGTGTTTGTAAATGTTAATCTTCTATCCATTTCCCACATCAAATGTGGAAAGAACCTCAGGAAGAAAGAAAAAATATGAAATGAGAAGTGCATGACTGTAACCTCAAATTCAATCAATATCAACTCCTGAAATATGCATGAGCATGCATTCTTAACAATGACATTCTTCTTTACTATCAAGCACACCCAACTCCCAACACGTATTCGACAAAAGGTGGGACAGGGGGTAATGGGGAAGGAATATTAGTAAGAGAGCCCATAAATCTCATTAATAGCGACATGAACTAACTAGTACCTGGTTAAACATCAGTATAACTGAATATCATTAGACATGACAAACTAAAAGAAGAATAGAAAATTGTACACCGAGAACCTGAAGTAGCTTCTGCAATGTGAGAATACGGTGAATGAAGTTTCTGTTCTTCTTCGTACAACTTTTTGTACATAGCGACCTATCCAATGCGAACAGAAATGATAAAGATATTGCATGATAACAGAAATTAAATGAGCTCAAACAGTCTTTGTGTGCAAATCTAAACAGAGAGGAACGCTTACAGAGGTGTGAAGTGATTCAATCATGAGCCCTTGCTCTTCTGCTCTAGCTAGTACTGCATTAACTTTGGCAGCAGCCTCATCTTTGTTTTTCTGAAGTTCTATGTCAAACTTCTCCTGAAATTACAGCAGAAGAGCAGAACCATGATAAATACCCAACAAATCCCCAAGAGAAATGCTATAACATCCAGCAGCAGTAAAATGAAAGACATTTTCACAAACAAGAAGTGTGTCTTGAACCTTCAGCTCCATATCTCTATTTCCAATCTGGTCAGAAAGGCTACGCACAAGGCTACGAAGCTGGACATTCTGCTCAACTAATCCATTTATATCCTTAAATGTCAGCTGTCAAAGTTACATATTCAAAGAGGAATCAATCTTCATCAATAAGTAGGAAATTGCAGGAGAAGCCTAATTCAAAACAAGGAAGCAAATGCAACACAATTTACCAGCCTTTCAGAAATAACGTTTTCCGTATCAGAGTCAGCATTTAACTCAACCATGGGAAAAGAGAGAGTATCACCAGCATAATTATGACCCATCGATCCACAACGAAGTTGAACATCTCGGCATTCCTTCAGAAGAATTGTCACCTGAGGTATTATAGACATAATATCAAGAGAGGTGCACACTGGCATTAATATGGAAAGATTCACACAGTGAAAAAGCTATATTTCCAAAATTTAATCATGTCATATGCATAGGACTCCAGAAATTTCAAATGTCCGCGGAAAATTTATTACTCCTCCAAACAGAAGAACAAAAATTCAGTTGGATAAAGTATAAACTACCTACACACTATTTGATTGACAGCTTATGTGAAGTTCTCCCAGTTACCTGTTTCTGGAGATCAACAATTTCCTTCTGCGCTACAGAGTAATCTCGTTCATGCCTCCTCAAGTCGGCCTGGTCAACAAAAAAACATGAGTGCCCATGCAAGAAAGAAAGAAAAAAATCCTTGACCACGATCAAATTGTCACAAACCTTGAATTCCTGGAGGTTCCTCTCTAAGTTGGTCTGTTCAGAAAGAGAATGCTGTAGTTTTTGGTTAACAACAGAGTATGCTTCAACCAATCGCTCATGTTCCACTGCATATGGGACAAGAACACAATTTACAGTAGGACAGGACAATAACAAGAAACACAACATCAAGGGGGCAAAGCTCGCTTTGCATATTAAAGTTCAACCATATTTTGTTTGCAGAGCGGCTAACCACCAAACATTTGCTTCAGTAAGTGTTTCCTAAATGTTACAGCCAACTATAGGGGACAAGAAGTTACATAATACGTCAGGCATGGGACTGTTAAAGCATCAAACTCAAAACCAATTGGCAATGAGTGGAGAGGCCGCCCAAGCTCATACACTGTTAAGGCAAGAGAACACACACATGAAAAAGAAACAAGCAATCGAAAGAACAAGACACGCGATATACGTGGTTCCAACTTAAGCAATTTGCCTAATCGTACTCCACGGGGTGTTGGGGGATTTCACTATGATGAGAAGATGAACAACAATATAATGGGAGGCAACCCTAACTTTGCTTTTATAGTCCAAGCAAGTTAGCACACCAAAAAACCCTTAAAAAAAATGTTTCTTAGGTCCCGCTGGTCCAGACCAGCTTTACCTTTGGTCCAGACCAAAATTCCAGCAGCTTCAAAACTGAATTCTGTTTGCAGTGGTCCGGACCAATCTCACGGTGGTCCGGACCAGTCTCACGGTGGTCCGGACCAAGGTCACAAAAAATTGATCGTCTTCACATTCTAACATGCACTAATTTTTGGAGGAAAAAATTAACCACCGTGGGACAAACTCCAACACTCCTCCGCACGTGCGACCCCCGACTCGCACGTGGAGAGGTAAACAAACCATCCATAACATATGGATCACAACAAACTGTTCACTTAGGGCACAACGAGAGGGAAGAAATTCTCTGAAACCCTAGCTCTAATACAATGTTGGAGCATCCAACTCAAAACCAATTGCCAATGAGTGGAGAGGCTGCCTAGGCTCATATTAATTAACCAATGTGAGACAAACTCCAACAAAGGCAAAAGAAGACTCAACTAGATTGCTTGGATGTCTGTCAAAAGGTTGTTCTCTATTGAAACCTTGAAATTTCATATTTCATGATGAAGAACAAGCAAGAGTCAATACAACACCAAGGCATCGTCAAAATATACTAGTTATGCAAATAAAGCCCTCTGTAACAAAGATTTAGAAGATGAGAGGTGGATATTTCCTTCTTTCTGCTATGACGCAAATCTAAATAGCCACTCAAGTTGAGAAACGGAGATATATGCACACTTCCAATATCAACCGATGCCTTCTAGAGCCAAGTTCTAGATTTCTCCTTTTAATTTTGGATCACCAACTGTCGGATCCAACAGCTAGGAATGGGCCAATGATAAAGCAAACCCACTTGTGCACCAAGACCACAAAACAGAAGCACAATTGGGGAAGAATTGAGGAGGTGTTTAGTAGTTTCAAAAATTTCCAGTAGCGCCATGTAGTCAGCGCCCCGGGTGAACATGCGTAGGTGCCGCTATATTTCTGTTCTCCTCATCTTTTAATTGCACTTTCTGATCTTTTAAAGTTTCATAAATGGAATTGGAGAACTTGGTTGTAAAGATACTTGAGAAAATGCAAAGATATTTTCTTGTGGGGAGGAGTTTAAATATCATTTAGTTGATTGGGATACAGTTTGTGAAAGGGATGATTGGAAGTGAGAAGGCTAAAGCTATATAATCAAGCTTCGTTGGCTAAATGGCTTTGGAGATTTGCATGTGAAATGAAGAGATGGTGGAAGAAGGTGGTGGAAGCAAAGTATAAGTGTCGGTGAGGAGAGTGGTCTTCTCTTAATGTGAGTTTGCCGCACAGAGTGGGGCTTTGGAGGGGCATCATGAATGGGTGTGTGGTTTTTGTGAGAAATACTAATTTGGAGGTTGCAACGGGAGAAGGGTTAAGCTTTGGAACCATGTGTTGTGCGGGGAAGCAAGGTTCAGGGATGCTTTCTCGAGTATCTATATTAGGGATGCCGATAAGAATGCGTCCATTTCAGATTATCTTCAACATCATGATGGCGCTATAGTGTGAGATATTCACTTCCATAGGGTTGTGCTTGATTGGGATGAGTAGGCATTGATGGCCTTGCTTTCTAGAGTATATGGTTTGCAAAGGCAGTGTTCTAAAACTCGCTATTCGGTAGTCACTCGACCAGGCACCTTGGAGGGAGTACTCAGCGTTAGTCGGCAAGTAATGGCCATCGAGTAGGGATTAGTCCCCTCGGCCAGGCACCTTGGAGTGAGTACTCGGCGAGGAATACCTTGTTTTAGAACACTGTGCAAAGGGTAGGAGAAGGGGGGATGAGATGCGTTGGAACTTGGAATCTTTGTAAGACCTTTCAGGTAAAATCTTACTACCAAGCTTTATGTGCGGGTGGTAATCC
>BPLS01000270.1:17931-30042 GCA_019656275.1 Rhododendron kiyosumense | reverse complement strand
ACTAAGCCTGAAAGCTCGCTGAGCCATCCCATGAGCAAGCACTGTTTGACAATATCGGGGGAAATGAGACTCCGTACAAAATTGAAAGAGAACAAGGATCCGATGAGCTGCATTGGTTGAGCTCGCTGAGCCTGAAAGCTCGCTGAGCCATCCCATGAGCAAGCACTAAGCCTGAAAGCTCGCTGAGCCATCCCATGAGCAAGCACTGTTTGACAATATCGGGGGAAATGAGACTCCGTACAAAATTGAAAGAGAACAAGGATCCGATGAGCTGCATTGGTTGAGCGATCGACCAATGAAGATTGCACGATCTATCAAAAACACTATTTACCACCCCACTTGAGAAATTCCCTCTAGGATAACAGAGGACCAATCTTTGTCAGCACCCCATATGGCAGCCACGTGAGTTGCATATCAGTGTTTGATAGGTATTACTCAAACTTTTGTCTTCGTAGTTGCAAAGGTATCTACCGATTTATCTCATTTGTTGCACAGATAAACCGATGCTCGAGCTCATCAGCGGTTGATATTACATCAAGGACCATGAGAACTCAACTTTACATTGTCCCTGAGAGAATGGTTTAAATACACCAATTCCAGGACGTAAAACAACTTGAAGAGCAAACAACGCGCACTACTTTACCATGAAACTACACAAGGAGCTCAAATAGGTCCCCATTGACTCTTACTGAAGAAGTCAGTTAGAAAGAATCGTATTAAGATTCTAAAAAACTACAAAAAGAACTAGAAATTAGCAGGAAGTGAGATGAATTCAAATTCATCCTGCTTTTGATGTTCGTGATACAGGCGGTAGTAAAACGGAACTAAGGTTCCCAGGATAAGGAGTCCACAACCCTAATCCTCCCCTACTCTCTTTCAAATCACCGTTGTTCCCCTTAAACTCATCCAACGATTTCACCAATTCAACTCTGGAAGAATGCTTGCGAGTGTGTCGGTGCAACACAAAGAGCGAGTTGTACTCGCAGTTCGGAAACATAAAGAATTTGAAGACACCCCCTAACCTGTAAACAACATAGCCAAAGCTCAGTTGATCTCTTGGTGTAAATAGGTTGACCTCATTGAACCACAAGCAGCTAAATAAATCATTCAGAGCTGTATGTTCGCGTATAATAATCGCCCCCTCTGGCACATCTGCATTTTTAAAACGAATGTCAATGTACATATAACACAAATTGACAAGCAGAATACAATAGTAATAAGCAGATTTGTAGGAGGAAACGGTGCAGGAAGCAGGACTTCACCATTCTGTATCCAGTACTTCCAGTAGAAGTTAAACCAATGATCAGCCATATGCTTGTTTAGTATTTACCATAGTCACACTCGGAAGAACAAATAATAGGAAACAAAACATATTCAAGTAAACAAGGTAGTATTCCATTTTCCCACATGGTTTCACGAGTTCGAGAAGATCCTCCTCCTCCGTCCTTTGAGAAAATAAACATAGAAGCAGAAACCTGCGGATGTTATTTTTGAGGTGCTCCACGTCACAATCAAGTGTGAAAACTACATATTCTAGGTCCCCTTCATGGCATTTGGTAAAACCATATAATGGAAGAAAAAACAAGGACAAAAAGATGTCGGCAATTCCTTCCTTACCGCTAATAGTGTTTTTCATTGGACTCCATGGCTCCATGCCTTCATAACGGTATATTTTCATGTGAAGATCAATCAGAGGTCGAGCATATCGCTTCCTCCTTTTGTTTGCATCAGCCTCCTCATATATACTGCGATGATGCTTGTGTTGAGCAATGGCAAATGCGTGCTTCCCACGCCACAAGTATCTGCAAAATATGACGAAATCATGTCTTAACTAAGACATCCCATCATTCAAGGTCAAATTGCCGTTTAAACAGTAGAATTCTATAGGCCAGCTTTCACAGCATTACTCCTCATATGATTACACGGCCAATAACACTTGTTGGCATATTCATTAATTTGTTGAATAAGGTCTGTAACATATAGTGATATCTATGCAACTCATTGAAGTCCAGGTCTGTAATAGTCGAGGGAAAATGCGAACCAGGTCATTAAGGTTCAAAAAGTGAACTGAAAATGTGAATATTCTAAAAAAAATAGGTATGTTGAAAAACATTATTTCCACCTTAAACACTGCTGTCGTTAGCATTTAAGGTTGTTTAAAGCTTGATTAGCACCATAAACAAGCTTTGTCCATCTTAATCAGGTATAGAAGACCAGACCTTTCTAGAATAAGCAATGGATCAACCATTAGCTCCATTTTACCATCAATCCAAATGCTGTACTGTGCTTGAGGAAATAATCTGTGCGTTAATATCTTGGGAACCTTTCCATTCCTTCTGGGTTCATCATAAGGTGGATTCTTCAGCACAATAAGACGCCAAATACCCACCCATTGTCCCCCATCCTTGTC
Organism: Rhododendron kiyosumense; assembly: GCA_019656275.1. Classification (NCBI taxonomy): domain Eukaryota; kingdom Viridiplantae; phylum Streptophyta; class Magnoliopsida; order Ericales; family Ericaceae; genus Rhododendron; species Rhododendron kiyosumense. The sequence continues at coordinate 27,632 of BPLS01000270.1, read as the reverse complement.
TTCTCTGACTGTGACATTCTTCTTGATGAAGTTGATGGATATTTCATCCACCGCCATAAGAAAACAGAATAGCTTTTGAGAACGTGGGCTTATATCTGAAGGCTGATGTGGAGTATCATATCTATCAAAAATCCCAGAAGCAACTACAAACCTACAGTTCTCGGCATATCTGATATCTTTTGAAGCCATTTCCACACCTCCACCACGCATGAAACCACAGTGCACCTGAAGATAGAAAACACAACAAAAAGGGAAAAATCTACATAAATCAGAAGGGAAGGACTGAGTTGCAATATACTTTCACAAAAGGCTAAAAAAAATTCACTAAAAATCGATGGATTTTAAAGTTCAAACATACGATAGCTACCGAAAAGCTAGAAGGCCCATAACCCATTCGTCTAACAAAACCTGCTCACAATCTTTTGCTTTGAACATAATTTATCTAAAGTGACAAATAGATTCATTCAAGAAAAAGTAAACAAAACCAAATTATGACAAAAGGAATCATACAATTAGATAATTATTCACCTTCATGGATGATTTTAGTTCAAAACTCTCATCTCGTTGCAACCAGCTCTGACGCCCTCCAAATAGTGGTGGTAGACTAGATCCATTATTTCCTACCACATCCTCCGTGATATATGCCAACTGTTCAACAACTTCGCTAGGAGTTCTCTTTGGAATAATTATTTTTTCCGGGTCATCCGCAACAGGAATGAGACAACCTAATTGCATATCACCACACACAAAATCCTTACTGTCTTCCCATAGAGATGAGTATTTCAAACTAGGAAACTTAATGAAATCTTACGGTGTGGAGGTCTTGGTACAAGTCCCATTGTGTCTAACATGATTAACACCCTGCTGCCTCTGTTACACATAGCTGCACATGGAGAAAAACGTACAACAATTATCTGAAAGCATAATGATAGCAAGATCTAAAACATTTGCAGTACGTTCTTGACCATTTTTCAACTAGCATGCATAGCCCAATTAAAAAGTATTAACTGTTACATGTCAACAACTCAAACAAAATCTAATTGATACCACCGCAGTGCAACCAAAAAGGGCAACTGATTTTGTCTAGCAAATGTTTCTGATAATGCACATAAATAGGTCAGATCATATAACTTAACATCAAGTGTTCAGTTGAAATATGATGCTAAATACTCTATCCCTTGTTACGCAAAATGCAAATAATTTCTTTGGAAGTTTGGCATAAGCAGTCTCAAAAGTTCAATTTGGGTGATCTACGCACAAAGAAACGAACTTTAGGTAAAAGAATCTTATCTCCAAAATACCAGAAAAGAAAGCCAGTGAAGATTGACAAGACCAAACATGAAACACCAAAACAGTGGGAATGAGAAACATCCACAAGATGCCCCCCGCGAGAACCAAACGAAGAAAACCCCTCCTCCAAGTAATCTTCATTGGGAAATCCTGAGACCACTTGCCCATAGGAAAAAACTCCCCTTCAACATCTGCATCCACACAAGCAAGTTTAGCATAGCGATACGTAAAGCTATATATTCTAATTATGGTCACTCTAGACTTTAACCCCCAAGCCACAACTCCAAGATTTAATCACCCATCCAGGCTAACTTACTCACAATTTATAAGTTCTGCTTTATTGGAAATTTGTAAACTATATTGGCCTGGGAAAAAAAACGTAGTATGAATATGAGTAATGCTAAGGAGACCATATTTGGAGCCGTATTTAGGTACCGTCTGATTACGAATCTTTACATTATAATAACTAGTAACAACATTATGTTATTGACCCACAATAAGGGGCGGACGGAAGGGGTTGCCCTGGCCCCTGCATGACTCTTAATAACCTCGTTAATTGAATTAGTTTTTCAGGTTATTCGAAAATATGGTATGAGACCCTTGGATGGAAAAAATTACAAATACAAGTGTACATGTGTGTAGACAACTCCCTATAATTTTAAGTATTAACAATTTTTTTGGTCATGTGTATAAACTAAATAATGGCTACGTACATACACACAAACTTAGACCTACCAACTAACAATATATAAATATGGAATACCTTTTTTGTTCTCACCGTAGACGTTGTTTGGGCCGGCCCGTTATAATCATGTAGCCGCCACTGCCCACCATTCATACGTGATTGGTGCATAGGCAATTAATCACCATAGCATTTATATTTGAAGCACATGCATGGATTTTTTTGCTAGATATGTTAGCCTGTAGACCCAAAACAAACCATCCAATGCATGCTTACTCTAATGGCTGGAACAACATTACGTGAACATCTCTAATGGCTGGAACAACACTAGTTTCTAGTTCAACTTTCACTCAAAGCAAAATCACCCCGCCACTGAAAGCTTGTGCAGAATAGCCGAAAAAGGCGCTCTGTATCATGGTGTGACCACGCGACCTAGGCTTTTACATCACATGTAAAACTGAAGCATTTTCGAATGACCATTTGGCCTAACAAATACTATTGGAGATGCCATTGATTTTAACCACCCTTTGTGCATCCTTATTTAATATCTAATCCAACCCATATACACAATGGTCTTGTGAACTTTCGCTCACTAGGCGGAGGGTAATACACAAATAATTCCAAACAAGTTTGGATATCAATACATAGCTCACAGATATTAATACATTTTCACAACGATCAGTACACCTTTTCAGATATCAATACACCTTTTACTCTCTACCTAGCGGAGGTGTTTACCTAATTTTTCCTAAAATGTGGTGTGAACAGGAGGCTAGCATTTTCCTATACCCAAAAATTGCCCCAACTCTTGGGGCCACCTAACACCTAACAGAATGCATAAGCATGTGAAAATTTGTGGGAGTGACCGTAGGGATTAGTACGAGGTATGCACAAGCTGGCCCGGGTCAGCCACCCTGCATTACCAAATAAAAAAATATGCAGACACACAAACAAATGTGGGTTACCTTCAGTTTGCTGGTTTTGATTGTTACGTTCAGCTCTCCGGCTCGCCCGCAGCGAAACGGAGCGTTGGTAATCGATGTTCATATTCCCTGGATTCGGATTCTCATTATATACCCAAACAGAACGATCGAATCCTACCCAAAAAAAAAAAGGCACGAAAATAAACAAGGAGAGATTATTTTTCGGTGCCCAGATCTGGGCAAACTGGCAGAATCAAAATCAACAAATAATTACCTTTTTTCACGCCGTGTGTTTGTATCTACATATGTATATGCACACAGAATGCAAATTGGAAGAAGGTGTTTTTTTTTTTTTTTCTGGGTTTCTTCACTTGAATGGGAGTGAGAGGGAGTTGCAAAGAGAGGAGGGGAGGATCTATCATCTTCTTCTTCTTCTTTTTGATAACCGGGGGAGGATCTACTTGGGGAAGAACTAACAAAAAAAAAGTCGTTTAATTTCTGGAGGCGACATGATCAATTCAAAGAGGTGCTTCTTGAATCTTGGATTCAAGAAGTTGAATATCCCAAGAAGTTCGAGAATCCCCAGTGCTGAAATAAGTAAAAGAAGCTCCAACGAGTTAATAAAAAGCATTAAAAGGTCAGATTGGAGTCGTAGAGAATTCAGCTTTGGCGGGGTTTTAAACATTGGGGCCAAATATTGAGAGCTGCTACAGTTTCCGACGGGAGGGATCCCGACTGGATTTTCAACGGTGCGTCGGGTCCACTCCGGCCACCGGACGGCTGATCCGAGTCGTTAAAAAATTTTAAAATATATACACAAAAACATGGAGTGTTTATATCGGATACCTATACACATCGGATGCCGTTAATTCTCACGCGGGCCCACTCGATTTTTTTTTTAATAAAATTTTTGAACGGCTCGGATCAACCATCCGGTGGCCGGAGTGGGCCCGGCACGCTATCAGGAATCCGGTCAGAATTCCTCCGTCGGAAACCTTTTAGACTTTCTGGTTTTTTTTTTTACGTAATATAATACTATAAAAAATTTCACTCTGATCGTCTCCGACTATGTATCAATCGGTATGTGATTAAGGTGGCGTTCCACTTTTTAAAAAAGAATGTTTTTGGAAAAATAAGGTAATTTTAAGGTCAAAAATTATGTGTTGACGCAAATAATTTTTCTACTAATATGGATATTGTTTGATAGATCTCATTGAGATCTTTTAAATGATACAAAAAAATTAAAAATTTATTTTTCATTTTTGTTATATTTGAATTTAAAATTATCTTCTTCAAAAAAAAGGTTTTGGGAGAAAATAAAACGGGGTCTAATATCTTTACCCCTGTTTATCTTTTCGACAAATTCTACGACGTTAACGTTTTAGATCGTGAAAGAAAATCGTAATGAGGGCTTTTGCTTCTTTTTTTTTCAATAATGATTTTAGTGAATCGTTAAATTAAGTTAGGTCCTATTCCAGAACACCTTTTTAAAAAATAAGTACTTATTTCATATTTTTATACTCAAAAATAATGTAAATAAAAAATAATTTTTCAAATTCTTTTGCACCGTATTAAAGATCTCAATGAGATCTATCAAATAAGATCCATATTGATAAGAAAATTATTTGCGTACGCACATAATTTTTGAACTTGAAATTGCCTTATTAAAAAATAAGTACTTATTTTCTTTTCCACAACGGATCCTAATTACTCATTTTTTCCAAATTAAGAGAAACCCATTAAGTATTTCAATTAACACATCTTTCACAACAAATATATATAACATGTTCATATGTCCTCAGTGTTTCATTGGGCATTGGCTATTAAATGAGATGATATTTTACAAGAATCAATAGAAGTATAAAACAATGGCACAATCACGTTGTGCATCTTTTTATGCATAGTATCGTATTAATACACTTTTCCTTGATTTTCATTCAAATTCAAACCCCACACAATATTTTGCTACCATACACACAAAGTTGTCACAAACCCTTTAATAATATTTCCACAACAACTTAAATTGGTTCTTCACCTCAAAGATTTTTCGGGAGCAATTTTGTAAACTAATACAATGATGTCTGGGCTTGCCTTCCCTTAAACTTGTGTCCTTGCCAATAAAAGAAAGAGATTAAATTCTTTATACTGCTGGTGTAAACATTTATTTTTTCCAAATCAATTATATATATTGTGTCACGTCGCAATGTTCTATTGATTTGGACCACTATTTTGCAACGTGACGCAATGTAATTGATTTGAAGGAAACAATTGTTTACACCGGCGGTCTAAAGAATTTATTCTCTAAAAGAAAACATAAATTTTTAAACCAAGGTATAAACCATTTTATTTCATCAATTTGTGATTTGAATCACAGTAGTAAAATTTTCTGGCGATATCAGTAACTAAAAATCATTGTTCTAAAATATAGGCCCCTACAGAATCTTAATATATTCTTCTTTTTTTTGATCCGCGAATCTTTAATATATTCGAATTGGCCTTTTCCCACGAAAATTTTGGAGCTCGATACAAAGACAATACTCAGAAACTAACTCCATCGAGATCAATCCGTTTAACACTACAATTAGAACACTGATACAAAAAATATACATCTTGGTCACGAATTAATTTAATCATGCCCAATACTCAAGAACTAACTCCATCGACATGCAAAATTTCAAGCACCACTCTCTAATCGTAAAACAGCCGCCACACTTTCTCTTATTATTCTCCTCCTCTCTCTCCCTTGAGTTCATACCCAACTTTGGGCTGCGGGAGGGGAGGAATCAATCTTTGTCTTCGGATCTGGTTTCCCCTTCCTCTTCTCTACCCAAACCGTTTACCGTTCGTCACCACTCCGCTCACCGTCGGTGGCTTCTTTGAGTCGTTGGCTTCAGAGCTTTGATTGGTGGAGAGTTAGACAAGAGAAGGGTTGCTCAATGGCTGAGGGGAGTGTATGTTTGATTTTATTTTGTTTTGTTTGGATTTAATTCGGTGGATTGTGATTTCCATTGATTTTTTATGTTGTCTTTGATATGGAGCTTCGCCATTTTGAGGTGTCTGGTGTCTGGGTACTATAGTTTCACTTATGCCGGGTGGGAATTTGTCTGGGTTCTATAGTTTCCATTGATTTTTAATGTTGTCTTTGATATGGAGCTTTTGCTTAGGCGTTAAACATCAATTTTGTCTCTTCGCTTTTCTTGTATATCGTTAGTGTTAGGATTTGGCTGTGTCTTTGTATCTCTGTATTCATGTGGGAATCTGTTACTGCCATATACAACTTGATTTATATTCCGGTGATAATCTGTAGATGCCGTATGACTTTTATATATGGGTATGCTTCTTCTGATGAAAAAAAAAATGCAAAATTTCAATGGTGGCCCTTGACATAGGGAGAATTATCATAAATGCTCTTGGAGCACCCACCACGTGGTGTTCCAAAGGCTTTCTCCATCACATATTAGTGTGAACTTTATCAAAAATGTGCGATACCTACATTAGGGTGTGTTCTATTAACACAAATAAGTTATTTTTCAAATAAGCACTTATTTTTTGAATTAAAAGCAAAATATTGTCAGGAAATGACATGTCTCATAAAATAAAAAATAATAAGTATTTAAAAAATAAAAATCTTAACAGAATGTGGCCATGCATGCGTGGTTAAATACCCTAAAACTTTGAACTCCTAATCTATTTTATGTTCCTTTTTCGACCAAAAAAGATGAAGAAAAAGACGGCGACAACTTGCATGTGTGATGTGGTGGTGCTCCTAGTAGAACACTGAATAATCTCCTTCAACAGAGAGCCACAATATTACTATTAACCCTGCTAACTACACATACATTTGTCCACAGATTGTGCACAAATTTTATTGCAGGCTCACTTCGGATCCCACACAAATGATCCAAGCCGTTTATTAGATGTAAAATATTTTTTCAAGAGTCCTCATAAAAAATAAGCTCAATCTAATATCTCTAGATACTCGATCCAATCATTTAAAATTTCATTCAGATTTTTGGGTAATGAAAAATTAGATGATTAAATCGAGCACCTATAGGTATTGAATTAAGCTGATTTTTTACGGAAACCCTTGAAAAAATATTGTACATTTAATGAACGGCTCGAATTGTTTGTATGAGACCCGTGATGGACCCCATATTAAAATCTGTGTGGACAGATTTACCGATTTTTTTTTGATCCTCAGAGAGCCACAATTGAAATAGATTTTTGTTGTGCTTCGGACTCCAATTGAACAGATGTCAACCACAAAACGCACCCCAGCGCTCCACGGGACCCATAATATTTTCATACCCAGCTGTTCACCTCCCATTGTTTCACCGACACCAATCCTATGACCATGTTGTTCTCGGAATTTTGATTTTGGAACTTTGCGTAACGCGAACGGAGAAATAAATAGAGAAATAAGAGTAATAATTGAGAGAAAATTTATTAGAGACCGTGAGTAAAAAAAAAATCTCAAAATCTAAAATCCCAGAACAAATATGGTCTATGTGATGGCGTATCGATTCACACTCAATGAGAATTGATATATACACGAATCAAATCGTTGGAGTTTGTGTCGGGTGGGTCCCTACTTTGGTGGATTACAAGGACTCTTTAATAGGTCTTGTTCCACTAAGACTCTCATCTTTTAAATACTTATTTTTGTTTTACAAGACATGTTATTTTTGTTGGGAAAAAATATATGGAATTTTTCATAAGTAAATCATGAAGGAAATAGATATATATGCAGCGAATGAAATCCGAGATGCACAAACCACAACCAAACGAACACAAGAAATTTTTACGTGGTTCCCCAAAATCGAGATACTTCTATGGGAATGGAGTCCGATTTACAAATGGGTTTACAAAGAGAAACAAAATCTCACAAACATCATGAGGTGTATCCAACAATTACCAATACAAAAGAGGAAAGAACTCACCAAGTTGATGAACAAAAACCGTCCAATAGCAGCCGGAAATGAAGAGTCCGAACAAAGCACAAAACAGCCCCAAAGTTCACACAACCTGCCGAGAATAATGCTTCCTCACAATACTCAACTTTAATTTAAAAAATAATTACTTTTTAAAAAATAAATATTTATATTTTAATTAAGAACGTGACCTAAGTCATACGAAGTATATTGCATTTGGGGTGATCTTACTATTTTTGGAATGGCAAAGGAAAAACTTGTAATTTCCATTTGTGGGATTACAAAAGGAATCGGAGACTTTTCCCGTCCTTACCCTTTTTTCCTTCTTTAAATTTCAGTAATTCTATAAAGCATGATACCAACTCATGCTCCAAAATATGACACTGACATGGTGGGATGGGTCCCACGTCAGAGAAAAAAAAGGACGGGGGGAAGCTGCTGTGCAGCTTCGTGCTGCACAGCGTGCTGCGCACCCGCCAGCGCGCCTTGCCGGCATCGGTCCGGCGATCGGAGACGTTCAACGCGTAGAGCTCGTCGAGTTTTACGTGTGCGCCAAAAATCAGCTCGATCAAATATTGTTAAGTGCCTCATCCGAACACATATAACTTGAAAAAAATGAAATCCAAATGGATACAAAACACTGGATTAAAACCACTGAATCCATTTTTTTCAAGTTATATGTGTTCAGATGAGACACTTATCGATACTTGATCGAGCTGATTTTTGGCGTACATGTAAAACTCGACGAGCTCTACGCGTTGAACGTCTCCGATCGCCGGACCGATGCCTGCAAGGCGCGCCGACGGGTGCGCAGCACGCTGTGCAGCACGAAGCTGCACAGCAGCTTCCCCCAGTTCGAAAAAAAAACAAGATCTGGTTCTCTCTCTCCCCTCTCTCCCTCTTCACCAATCCTCCCATGGATGCCCCTCCTACTTCCCTCCACCCACCCACCCATAACTCTCTCCGGCCCACCCGCTCAAACGCATTTTCAGCTCAATCGGAAGACAAAAGGCCTCCGATTTATTTTTATTTTTTTTCACGTGGTTTTCCATTTTCATACTCCGGAACGCATTTAAGATCCCTAACTCTATAAAATTCCACTAAATTAAGTTCACAATTTGGTTTGTCTTGACACGTTTGACCTGTTGTGCTATTTTTCGAGTCGACTCGGTGTTCGGACTCGTGTGCATGATCCGAGTTTTGGATAAAGAAACCTAGGTTTTTGTTTTGGAATCCACGGCTGCGGATGGGAGTCGGTTATGGGTGGACGGGTACGTGGAGGGGGTCGAGGGAAGCTAGAGGGGCATCCATGGAGGATTGGTGGAGAGGGAGAGAGGGGAGGGAGAATCAGATGAGGGTTTTTTTTTCCTTCCTACTGACGTGGGACCCACCCCACCCCGCCACATTAGCATATGTGTTTAGAGCATGAGTTAGTATCAATTAAGTATAGTAACAAGTGATTACCGTTTAAATTTGGGTCAAATTTTGATCAACAACTTATTTTGGGTAGGAGCAACTCTAATGGCGAAACCTCATTTTAACCCAAATTTATTATTTTTAAAATATCCAATGGTGCATAGGTAAATAAGGGAGAGGAGACTATCAGTCTTGACGAACTCCAGCGGCAAGAAGTATGGTGATCGGGAGACGAGAAAATAGTGTGACTAAGTGGGGTATTGTCGACTATCCGAGCAGGGTTGACAACAACGCCAATCCTCAGCGTAGATGGTAACCCTTGAAGATAACCGAAGGTGAACATTTTCACCCAATTCCAAAATGACTTTCATTTAACTGTAAATGTAAACCTTCCGCGAGCGCGCGCTCTCTCCCTCTCTCTCTCATTTTCCTACACGTTTTCTGAAAAAAGTAGAGGAC
>BPLS01000270.1:0-17619 GCA_019656275.1 Rhododendron kiyosumense | reverse complement strand
GGACTTGTATGACTACAGTACTCGTAATCCCTTACAGAATCCAAAACGTTTCCAATTTGAATTTAATTAGGACGCCCCACTAATCGTCAAGTAACTCAACTTCCCCCCTCTATAACCCTATCCAATTCCGATATGGGTTTGGAATCAAACTCAATCAAATCCAGTTTCGATTTTGATTTCCCTATCAATATTGAACCCCTCCGTGTGTGTGTAAGTGGAGTGGTTGCTAAGTGATAGACATCATGTACTTTCATTCATTTTGATAGGACTTTAAATCTCATTAACTATAGGGTATGTTTGGTTGAATGGAATCAATGTTTGAATGGAATAGTCATTCCAATAACTTAATTATTCCAATGTTTGGTTTACCATTGAATAATGGAATGATGATTTCAAATGGAATCGCTATTCACCTTAGTAAATGAATTGTCATTCCATCCAAAAAACTAAGGAATTATTATTCTATTTCTTTGTCACACCAAAATTACTAGTGTCACTCTAACATTCACTATTGCCACACCAAAGATTACTATTGTCACTCCAAAAAATTACTATTGCCACTCCAAAAAATACTATTGTCACCCAAAAAATTGTTATTGCCACACTATTCCATTGAAGATGAGAATGACTATTTCTAATCACAACCAAACATGAGAATGGGAATGATTATTCCATTCTCAATTCCTCCAATTCTATTCCATTCTTAATTCAATTCCTATTCACATTCCATTCCATCCAACCAAACGCATCCTAAAAGAGAACAACTTATTCATGAAGAGACCGTAAATAAGTTTTACGGCGCTCAATCTTGGCCGTTCAAAAGTGTTTGGGATGATTCGGATTAAAAACAATCTATTAATGGTTGTTTTTAATCTATTACCGTTAATAAATTGTTTTTAATTCGAATCGTCCAAAACACTTTTAAACGGTCAAAATTGCGCTATAACAAACATTAATGTTGAGTTTTGCTGAGGAGAGAAAAAAATTAAAGGACCTCCCTCCTAGCTTCCTCATATCCATGGCATCAATCACTCCAACTGAAACCCAATGAATCCAAAACTTTGGCATCGAGATGGTCCAAGAAAAAAGAAAGAAAAATGTCAAAATCATGGAATTACTTCACGAATAAGAACATGAAAGAGAAATGAACTTTCATGAACACTTTCAAGTACCATATCAATCCCCCAAAAGAAATGAAACTCCAAGGGTCGGTCAAATAGTCTTGGCCTGAGACTTAAAGGTATGTTCGATTTGGGTCTCTATACCAAAACTTTCTCTCTACACACGGTCTTCAAAAACTTTTTTATCTAATTATTACTCTCATTTATCTTTCTATCTCTCTTCCACTCAAATCCAAAATCCCAAATACAAAATCCCCAACGGAACAATCCCAGGTGTTTGTTCCATCATAAAATCTCAGGTTTGATTCTCCTTACTAACAACTCTTAGGGCCACCTTACTCTCATGAGTAAGAGTGTGAAACGACTGTGGGAGGGTTGTATGAATTAGTCTGAGGTGGACGCAAGTTGGTCCGGGACATCCTGTATTAAAAAAAAAATGAAAGAAAATGATTCTCTAAAACTTTAGCCCAAACATGACCACACCACGTAGGGCCACTACTGGACAGATGTCCACCACAAACGCACATCCATTGTTTCACGCCCCCACGCTGTGTGACTCCCGCGTTGGCGCACAATATAGTAGGATTAATTGATATTTATCAAAACAATATTCATATATATTGTATACAAGATGAATCATTAGTTGAAAATATAATCAATCTTGTATCCGATTACCATAAAATATGTGGGACAAAAATGAGAATTGGAGTAAGAAGTAGTTAAGTAATAGCACTCGTCTATCGCAGCACTCAATCTCACTGTCAATCTTGATAATCAATGGTTCGAATTTTATCTGATAAAAAAAAGGTCCAAATTTTAAAGAATCTGAAAGATTTCTTTTAAGAGATTAATGCCTTGTTTTCTTTGCTTTTCAAAAAACATTTTTAAAAAAATATTCCCTAGATTTTCCAAACTTTCAACATTTTTCTTTCTATCTTTCTTTATTTATTACCCTTACTGTTTTTCAAAAAAAATTTCAAATCCAAATGCAAATCCAAACACAGCATTAATTCTTTCTACCGGTGGTGGAAAACCCCACATTTCCGCCACCACTTTTTTTTCGGTTTTACTGTATGTTTATTATTGATCTGAACCGTTCATCTTATAAACCCCCATAGTAGTAGTGTATCCATGTAAAAAATAAACTTAATCGGATATCGATAGGAGTATCAAAAAATTAATTTTACTTTATAAAATGCACAGTTTATCTTTATTATTATTGACAGAAATCAGATCGTCCATTCTATAAACCAAAATAAGCGATGATGAAAAAGTAGAGTTTTACACTAGCGATGGATATAATTTATTCTCTTCTTTTAAACTCTAGACCGTTCGAAACACTTTTTAAATTGTGAGATTGAGAGCGGTGGGGTTATACTCTCCGGTAAAGTTTATGCTTCGAAGTGCAATTGTCCGACTCGTTCCATTCGTTTATTGGTGATCATGTTCATGATCCTACATTCCTACTATCACCAGTCACCACCTAAAACACCAGAAAGCACCACTCTGCCGTCTCCTCTCTCTCTCTCTCTCTCTCTCTCTCTCTCTCTCACTTCTACTACCCGTTCTTCTCCAACAAAAAAAAGTGGGACTTATCTAGAATCCTAATCCTTTCGGAATCCAAAATTATCCCAATTTGAATCCAATTAGGACACATCACTATCACTAAAATTCTCCAAGTGATCAAACTCAACTCTACTACGACTATCCAATATCCAATTCCGATATGGGTTTGGAACCAAACTTCATCAAACCCAGTTTCAATCCCGATATTGGTTTGGAACCAAACTCCATCAAACCCAGTTTCAATCCCGATATCGGCTTGGAACCAAACTTCATCAAACCCAGTTTCAATCCCGATTCCCCCGTCATAACCCCCCTCCCTCACAGCTTCCTCCTATCCAGCGCCAGCAGCATTAACCACACCAATCCAAAAAACCCACCGCTCCAGAACATAGAGATGGTCCCCTTGCAACCGTTGACGTACACCAGTCTCAGAGACTTGTTGCCGGCGTCGCCGCCCGGGTCGATATTGTGGCCGACGTACAACGACCGGAAGGACAGCTGGAGGGAGATACCGATCAAGGACCCGCTTCTGCAGCACGCTGCGTGGGCGTACCTGCGGCCGATGACGGCGGTGCGTGGGGATGAGGACAGGGGTCTGTTGGGGAAGTTGGCGGACGGGTGCGGTGGCTTCTTCGGGTGCTTCGGTGGGTTCTTGGACCAAGTCATGTGGCGGTCGATGAATCCAGCGTTGGTTTCGGAGGATGTCGAGGACGGTGACGATGATTTTTCGTAGTTCAGGTCCGGATCAATTTACACGTATCTTGATTAATTTTGGAATCGGTTTCGCGTCCAATGGCTGGGAAACACGTACGTACGTAATTAGTGAGAAGCTGCTTTTTTGAAGCTTCGGTTTGACTGGTGGATAGAATCTGTACATAGAACAGGGATTTTTTTTTTTTGTTAACTTCTAATTGGATTTGTCTATAACACGTAGGATTCATTCATCTAGATTATTTTTATGTTCATCTCTTTAATGATTGGGCTGGGAGAGTAGGTGTTTTTGTCACTCATTAGGGAAAGTCTTTGCTTAATGATGAAGTTTTACGTGTAAATTGTTGAGGATTTAAATAGTAATAATGGTTATTATGGTACATCACATTGTCAACCATTGATATTAAATTTCGAGAATTGATTTCCAATGTAGCAGATTGGCATAATAGAGTGGAGAGAAAATCTTGCTTACGGAGTTCAATCTTAATCGTTCAAAAGTGTTTTAGATAATCCGGATAAAAAATTATTTATTAACGATAATAGATTATTTTTAAGGCGGACCATCCAATACCGAAACGGATGACTGAAATCGCTCATATCTGTCCATAAACGATGTCCATAAACGAGGAGACCTGAAATTATTCACAAACGAAGATTTAGATGCTGTCCATAATCCTGAACCCCATACTTGCCACTGGGAGAGATCGAAGTGAACATTCCACCAGCATGTGCTAGCGTGGAAGTTCAAATGCCACACTTGTCACTTTGTAGTTTTTGTGTATTTTTCTAAACCATGCTTTGTATTAGTTATTGATTATTTGTTTAAGGAGAAAACGACCACGTATTTGGACGATACGAAGTTTTTAATTAGAGTCCAGTCATGTTGTGAGTTGTTTAAGCCAGCTTCCCAAAGGCATTTCAAGTGATATTTAAATTAGCCGAGCTCGCCAAAGTTTTCATCCTCAGTTCATTTATATAATATAAGTCAAACTCGTGCAAGTTTTTAACGAGTTGATACATGTCGAACTTGTTAGTTGTCGTTAGTGGAGCTCAAGGCCGGCTCATGGGGTAAGCCAGGGAAGCGGTCGATTCCGGCCCTAGAATTTTGGTTCAAAATCGAGGTTCCATTGTAATGTAATTTACATATTAATATTAGAATGTTTCTAAATAAAAACACAATCGTATTTTATTTTCTTCAAAAAAATCTTGCAATAATATCTTCTTACATTTATATTGTCATAATTGTATCATTTAAGTTTATTTTTATTTTTGTTATTCTTGTACTTTTATCATTTTCTTAAAAAAATTATGAATATTAAAGGTGCTAAATATAGGGAATTTGATTCGAACCTCCAAAATATATGAGCCCCTGGTGGAGCTTAAACCCCGTAGATTGCTGAATAGATTACTTTGCTTAATCTTCTTGTTGGTATTACCGCGAGGATCGAGCTTAATTACCACACTCAGAAAGGGTACCCTGTTTTGTGTGGGTCTTAGTCTACATAAGTAGTGTTTTTAATTATTCAACAAAGGTCAAGCCCATGTTTCCATCCAAATTCCATACCCATTTAACCTTTGTTTTTATCCCGGCCCACAGTGGACTGTGAAATTGATTCTTTAAATCGAGACGCGCATAAGTAGGTCCGGACACCTGAAATTAATATCAAGATAAAGAAGAGAGGAGCAGTGTTATTGTGAATGGCATTGTACCGGTACAACTTCTTCCTTCTATGGTCATGGTTGTGTCATGGGGCCGTATTAGTATTAGTAACGCATATCATATGCTCTTACGTTAAACAGATCGATTGTTATCAGCACGTCCTCGTGATCGATTGTTCTCACAGCCATCCTCCGCAAAAGTTAAGGCCAAGCAAAAGGCCAAGACCATGGCGCCCAAAAATAGCCCGAATGCTCGATCGGTCCAATTGTATTTCATGGTGTAGACATACACTGCTTGACATGTTTCGCAATCGTAACAGAGCTTTCTTTCGTTGTTATCCCAACGGATACAGTTAGCGTCTTCGGCGTAGCGACCCGTCTTGGGGATCACCCACGTTAGGTTTCTTTCTTCATATCCGCAATATGATGGAGGCATGCAACAACCCCTCTGCGAATAGGGCAAAAATAAAAATAAAAAAATCAGCAGTGTATAAAAATCCTTTGGTACGTAACTACGTAAATCATTGAATATGTCTTTTAATAGAAATTCATCTTTTATTCATTGATCCCCAATCTATTACGGTATGGGTTTTTCACGATATAAACTCGTTTTTTTATTTTTATTTTTCACTACTTTTGTAGAACGTGTTGGGTAATTTAAAATTTTTGAGGGCAACTATTCGTAGCCCCCTATTTTCTCCCGCAGCCCGTTAAAAATTTTCAATTATACTCGACAGTTAATTATCGAAATTGAGATATATTTTCAGCATTCAATTACCGAAATATAATATTTTTTTCAACAGCTTTTTACTGAAAATGTATATTCGGCAGTTTTATTACCGAAAATTGAACATATATTCGACATGTAGTTTCTGAAATATAATCTTGTTTTCGATAGCTATTTACCGAAATGTTATGTATGATTTTCAACAACCATTTTACCGAAATGTAGTGGGCTGCGGGAGAAAATAGGAGGCTGCGAATAGTCGCCCCCAAATTTTTGAAGGGTCGAATGTGTAAATTAAAGTTTCAATCATGACTATACCGCAATATTTTGAAGGTGAAAGTACATAAATACCCCCTCAACAATCATTTTTTCTCATAAACACCCCATCACATTTAAAAACGCTCAAGAAGATCCCTTCAACTACTCTCTTTACCCATGTGACACCCTTCCGTCTCAGAACCGTTAGCTGGATGGTCACATGTTAGTCACATGGGATTTTTTTGGACAAAAATGCCCTTCTCCACTATTATATGCCTTTATCCATCTTGTTCTCTCTCTCTCTCTCTCTCCAAAATTCAATCAGACACCCTCACCACCACCAATGTCTACTCTGAGTACGACCGCATCTCCTAGGCCTTCTGCAGCGCCTTCGCCGCCAAGCAGTCTCCCCACCTAGATCCCAACTCGTGCGCCCTCATCGCGGTCCCGCTCGACCAAAGCGTCGCCGTTTCCGCGCTGCTGAGGACGAGCGGTGGCTCGGCCTTGGGAAGCTCTGTGACCACGGGGCATGGGCTCGGAGCGACTTGAAGTCGGCATCGGTTATGAAGGAGAGAGGGCTGTGGCAGAATCAGGACAAGAGAATTATGGGGTCCATACCCGGGGTTCAAAGTGGGAGAGGAAGAGAGAGAATCGCCATGGGAGTGTACGAGTGTTTTCTGATCGAGTGAAGTGGAGAATGAGAGAGGAATCGTATTTGACCGTATAATATAATAAGGGTATATTCATCAATTCATCCATTCCGTTAACGGAGTTTGTCTTTTTTTCATTTCCAGTAGTTGAGGGGGTCTTCATGGGCGCCTTTAAATGTATGGGATTGTTTATGAAAAAAAGTGATAATTGATGGGGTATTTATGTACTTTCACCAATTTTGAAAACATTGAGTAGGATGATGTTATCCGATTTGACCATACACCCCTCGTGATAAGATAATAGAAAGTGATAATGTCAAAACTTTTTTTTTTTTGGGTCAAAATTTTAGTGCATAAAAGTGTTTTACCTTGCATATGATACAAGCTTTTATGTACTACAATTTTGGCAAAAACACAAATAATTTTGGCATTTTTTGGCCATATTTTATACTATAGTTAGCGAGCGTTAGTGGGAAGTTAGTCAACAAGAGGGATCAGAGGCTATCTATATCCCTGAAACCCCAAACCCTGCCTCTCGTGGGACTTGAGCCTTGGTCTTCGTCGAGGAGAGACATGAGCAAATCATCTTACCAACCATGGTTTCTCAAATAATTTTGGCATTAGTAACACCCATAATGGGAAGATAATTTTGATTATGGCATTCGGGTTATTCCATCCCATTGTGCATCATTTACCACATATCACATGAAGTATGTATTGTAATTGCATGCGCATAAGAAGGTACAAAGGCCATCACCTATGGAGTTGAGATATACTCCTATATCAACTATCACATTTTGCCATTTAAACCTGTATGATCCAAATTAGGAGGTACAACAAAACTACCTGAACTTATGCCATGATTGTGGGGCTAATGCCATAACTAGGAGAGCCAAAACGATGGTCAAAAGGAAGTTGCTTTCGAGTCAGATCTAGACACAAATATATCCGTGTAATGTATATTGTGGTTTGATTACGAGTATTGTGTGTGATATACTTGCATCGAATGAGTCTGATTAATAGATATATGTCCACATCTAGTCGTGTAATGTATATTGGGGTCTGATTACGTGTATTGTGTGTGATATGCATGCATCGAATGGTTCTGATTAATAGATATATGTCTGCATCGAACATCTCTATCTATAGAAATGCTCAAAATCAAATCATTGCTCATGAAAAAAAAATAGAGTTGCATTGATATGGAAACTTGATTTTTTTTGGCAAAGTCCACTTTGACTTCAGTGGTTTGGGCCATGTGCGGGATACAGCTTCAATTGTTCAAAAGTGTGTACATAACACAATGTAGTTTTTGAAATGTGCAAACACACTCAATACTGTTATGTTTTTCATCCATATTAACATACACAATATTAAAAGTCTAATATGCTCTCATATTCTCCCTTAATTCTTCTTCTTCTTCCTTGAATTTAATCAATCCATTCCATGTACTAAAAATTGGACCTGAACCATTGATATTGTAGAATTTGATGAGTACTACATCCATACCAAATTCAAGTTCATCAAAAAATGAACACCTCATGGTCGAATTGAATTTATTGGGAAGTAAATTTTCAAATTTGAATTTATCATTCATTTTAACAAGAATTAGATGACTTAGTTATTGATGTCCGATTGAATTGATTATTTACTAAGATGCTCGATTCTATGATCAGTACATTACAAATGGCTTGGAATAGATTCTGGTGGCAATATTTTTTTTTTCAAAATTCAAAATTCTGATAACATGAATGGAAAACATGACGGTAGGGAGTGTATTTGCATGTTTTACGAACCATAAGATTTTATGTGCACACTTTTGAACCGTATAAAAGAGGTGTGTCTGTACATGGCTCAAACCACGGGAGTTCAAAGTGAACTTTGCCTTTTATTTTATTTATTTAAAAAAAGGGGCATTGATATAGAATTAAAAGAAGGGATGGAAAGAACCTGAACAAAATCCCAATTGTCAAGCTTGTCACAAATTTTCTTTTCCATAAGACAGTTTTGATAGGTATTCCAACCACTGTCCTTCAACAGAAACTTGTGGGCCCAGGGCGCATAGGTCTCAAGACGATAGGCGTCGTCAATCCTCTTTGTATCTTTAGGAAAGGTCCCACCGATATCGACACTCCAATCGATCACCGCGATCAAAAGGGTAGTAACAACCAACAATATTATGCAAGTTATTGGGACGGCCTTTGCCTTTAACGAAACCCCAATTGATCCCACGAGGAAAATAAGGAGAAGGAAGACGTCAAACCACAAATCCCATTCCAAACGCGGATATTCGCATTTGGGATCACCCCCCCTTTGTAAAGACAATAAAGTGCTTACGAGGAAGTATCCTGTGCCGAGGATCGGAATGGTACTCGTGATAACGATGAATATGAAAGCATGTCGACTCATGGTACTCCCGATAACGTTGAATATGGAAGCACATCGACCAGGAGGAGTCTCTGTTGCCACACTAGGAGGAGTTTCTGTTGCCATACCAGGAGGAGTTTTTGTTGCCACTCCAGGAGGAGGAGTTGGAGTTTCTCTTGCCATATGAGGAGGAGTTTCTGTTGCCACACCAAGAGGAGGAGAAGTTTCTAGAGGAGGAGGAGTTTCTGTTGCCACACCAGGAGGAG
Organism: Rhododendron kiyosumense; assembly: GCA_019656275.1. Lineage (NCBI taxonomy): Eukaryota > Viridiplantae > Streptophyta > Magnoliopsida > Ericales > Ericaceae > Rhododendron > Rhododendron kiyosumense. The sequence continues at coordinate 8,294 of BPLS01000270.1, read as the reverse complement.
GAGGAGGAGTAGTTTCTGTTGCCATACCGGGAGGAGGAGTTTCTATTGCCACACCAAGAGGAGGAGGAGTTTCTGTTGCCATGCCAGGAGGAGGAGAAGTTTCTAGAGGAGGAGTTTCTGTTGCCACACTAGGAGGAGGAGGAGGAGGAGTTTCTGTTGCCAGGAGGAGTTTTTGTTGCCACACCAGGAGGAGTTGAAATGCGAAGTAATTAGATCGGCGGAAGGGACAACAGAGATCGATGAATGTATTTCGATGAACGTATTTACAGAAGCTTAAAGAAAATATGCCTAAAATTTAGGAGTGTCCTAAATTAACGCTAGCCAGCCATTGGTTTACAATTCAAGTTTGACCCTTGTCGTTTTTCTTAAGAATTGTACTTACTTTCCTGAGGTTGAGTTCCCTCTGTCCCGAAAAAATTGTAGGGTCAACAAAACGAAAATGTACAAATTATTTCTTTATCAGGAAAAACTCAAATTGTTTTCTTAAAAATGAAAAGAACTCATTGATATTTTTAGTAATTTTTTTTTTGAAAAGCAAAGAAAGTAATATTTCATTGATATAACAAAATAGTACAAGAAGGAAATAAATGAGACAACCCTAAGAAATCCCAAACGGTAATTGGCAAGGTACCAAGTTTGAATTTTTCCCGACAATTTTGGTAATTAGTAGCAAAAAGTTTGAATTTTTCCCAACAATTTTAGTAATTAGTAGCAAAAAGTTTGAATTTTTCCCCACAATTTATTATTTTGATTTTATTGCTTTGAGGGCCAAACAAGTCTTTTTAGGACAAAAGTAGTACCGTCTTCTGGTCTTTGTCATCTTAAACAAGAACAGTATCTTCTGGTCTTGGTCTTCGTATCAAGCTCATGTATTATTACGAAAAACAGCAAGTTGCCGCAAAAAAATCCCCTCATAAAAAATTCGAATACTTTAAATTAACGAAAATATTAACTCATAAGTTATATGCTATAGATCTCGAGATGCAATTTTTTATTTTGGGTAAGTAAAGTTTTTATTGAAAATAAAAAGAAAAGAAAAGGGAATTGCTGAACTAACCGGACATGACCCCGAAGAAGACATACAGGCTAGTAGGCTAAGCTTTACCAAAATAGAACATAGAACACAAACGTTACTATCAATGATTCCCAAGATTGCATTCTATCCTTAGTGGACAGCCGTTCTAAGATAGCCAACCATTCTATCAATTATACTATGTATAAAGAGATTTTTTCTTGGTATAGAAAAGTGAATTCCCATTAAAGAGAGATGAAATATTTAATTACCACTCGGTCCACTTTTACAAAAATATATTTATCATTAATGGAAGTGTCATCCTAAGGTTTTAGGGTACCCATTAGGTATACCCTAGTGACCTTGGGTGGCCTAAAATCTTGGGGTACCCTAGGGTTTTAGGGTACTCTAGGGTTTTAAGGTAACCTATGGTTTTAGGGTTTAGGATACTCTAGGGTTTAGGGTATTCTAAGTTTTAGCTTTAGACGCTTTCACAGAACCCTGAGATTTAGGTTTAGACACTTCCATAGGAGTTTTAGGATGCACTTTCCTATTATAGAGTTTTAGCGGTTTAGACACTTTTATAAAATACCTTAAGGGTTTAGGCATTTTTATAAGGTACCGTATCCTAGGGTTTAGGCACTTTCATAGGGTACCTAGGGTTTAGGTACTTTCAGGGTTTAGGGTTTTAGACATTTTCATAGGGTTTCAGTGTTTCATTAATTAAAGGAGACATGATAGAAATTACTTTCTATTTTCTGGACGTAGAGCTATCCTTCCTTGGACAAAATCAACAATGGCACTCTCGCTATTTTCTTCATCAATTTGCTGGAAAGACAGACGTTGTCACTTGGCATTACCTCAACATTGCAAAAACCCAACTGGGAATAGTGTTGTGCGGGTGGTGCACACCATCGGAACCGCAATCTAACAGCTCGGATCTCATCTCGGCACTGTGTAGCATTCGAGCCGTTCATTGCTAAGATGAGATCCAAGCTGTTAGATTTTTGAATGGACAGCTCGGATGTTGCACAACACTGTGCTATGCACCAGCCGCACACCACATCCACGGTTCACAAACCTCACCTGTAACAAACAAATTTCCACTTTGCGAAAAGAACGTTATACCAAGTGGTTTACAACTTAATTTTAGGATCTAAGTTTGGCTTCTGTTTCCTTTTAGACTCGTTCTCATCCAATCAAACAACCTAACTAAAGCATTATATATACACCTCCACCCACCGGGAAATTTTTGGGTGCCGAGCGGGCACCACATGGTACCCAAACAGTGTATCTGGGTCATTTTTTTTGATTTTGAACGGCTCGAATTTAGAGAGAAAAAAGAGAGAGAAGATTTCAATTTGGCTCAAATTGTTCTCATCGTGTTCTTGGCATCCAGAGAATTCATTGAGCTGGTAGTCCTATGATCCTTTGTTCTTCAAGAGTATCTCTCTAAACCAATTTATATAGAGATCCCTCTCCGAAGTCAACCATCTAATTTTATGCTCAAGAGCCCTTACCCGAATTGACGAGGGATGCCCAAATAACATTAAGCGTCAGCTCGGTTAAGGGCTCTTGAGTGTAATATTGTTAGATGGTTGACTTCAGAGAGAGATCTCTATATGAATTGGTTACGAGAGATTTTCTACGGTATATATGTTGCAGTTTTTCTACGGTTTGTTGCAGCTTTTCTAGGGCTCTCGCAGATTTTCTACGTATGGTTTGTTGTAGCTTTTTAATTTCCTCTCGCTCAGCTTTTCAACATGGATCATAATCATTTTCATAAACAAAATATGCTTTAAAAAAGCATATAATGTTTATGAAAACGATTATGATCAATTTTGCTACACCATTATTAATAGGTCTTGTACGATCGTCCTTATCCTTTATTCCCGAAACCGCTTTGGTTACAAAATACAGCGCGAGCAACATGATCAGCTACCAGCGCAAGAAAAAACATACAGAAGTCGTATGCAGTGCATTCAATTTTCAAGCAGCAGCAACGACAACAACAGCCTTCGTCGATATCCATCTCATATTCTCCTCCTTTCAGAGCAGTCACTGATTCAACACAATTGAATGCGTGAGATTGATGGAAGGTTATCCTTGAAACAATAAAAAATACTCATTCCGTCTCAATTTAAATGCTCCCTACGGAAATTCATGCAATTTCAAATTAAAAAAATATTTCTACATATTATTTTTTTATTTTCTTACACCAAATTAAAGTACTCATTAAATACTTTAATTTGGTATAAGAAAATAAAAAAATTATATGTAAAAATATATTTTTTTTGAGTTCAATATTGCATGGATTTTCATATAGAGTATTTAAATTGGGACGATAGGAGTAGTCAGATCTGCATGAGCGCTGCCCTCCCTATATGCATGGACTTTCTATGTCCAAATGATCACTTGTAGAAGGCATCGGGAAAGGGACCGGGACCAATTGGAGGGTCACCGCCTGACCGCCTCATGTTTTATTCATCGAGATGTTGTCATTGTGCCTCTCGTTAAACAACACTAGGAATTGAAGTTCTCTGTGCTTCTAGTTTATAGAGTTTGGCGGCCTCGATGTACTCTTTATTGAGTTTTAATAAAATTTTGTCACCTATAAAAAAAACACTAGGAATCGAAGTTTTATAACATTGGGTGTGACGATCTAAGGATTGACAAATCATTCACTCTTGTACTCTCTCTTACTCAAACTCTCTCTCACACACACACATTTACGGTTTCGGGTGCGTGAGTTTTGTTTTCTACCGCATTTCAGGGGCGACGGATGCCGGTTGTTTTTCAGGGGCAATGTGCCTTCATGATTATGCATGTGTATGATTGTAATGCATGTCATATATTTGGATCTACTACTGGCGCGCGCCTTTATGAATTATTTTTCTTTTGTTTTTGGTTGACGTCAGTGGTGTCTGAGTTAGCTTACACGTTCCTCTACTAATAACTTATCAGTCCGGTCAAAAGCGTGCCATTTACATCGGGGACTAGAGAATTCATAAAAAATTACTTTTTTACGGCCCGATCCCAAGAATTGAACATAGGTTTTTTTTTTTTTGATCCGCGAACATAGGTCAATTGTGTGGGAAGCAAACTTACCAACCAACCGAACTGACCTTTGGGCTGCCTACCTTTATGAATTCTTGCCCCCTGAGTTCATTACACCATGTATGCATCTATGTTACTTTCTGTCCCCAGCTGCAAATTGAATCAAAATCGAAGAGTTATGTGTCTTTATGATTGTGGTTTTCCTCATCATGCAGGAAGGAGATCAGTGTCCGTCTTGTGGTTGTCAGCCTCATCTCATCCTTTTTTTTTTTTGAACAGCAAATAATAAGATTGTTTGGATCTTTGGATCGAAAGGGATCAAAGATCAAACAGATAGGGAGCAAGATGGCATCACAACGTACGGGAAAAAAAGTTTTTCAACAAAGTTGGCTCTGACCACTCGACAATCATCCTTGCGGCTCTCTGAACACTATTGCCTCCTTAATTTAGTTCATAACTTGACAATCATTGCGCAGAGGTAAAGAACTTTGACATTAAAATCTATAAATTAACCAAGAGTAAGCCCACATAAATGTTGAAGCATCGGCAGGATATATCTTTCGCGAGCAGGTTTTACGTTCATCGGAGCTTGCTCAAATGTCCTGGAGGCTATAGCGAAGCTGGCAATGATCGGAAGACAGGAGTGGCATCCTTCAACCACTTCTTCTTTAAGTTTCTTATGTATTCGATCTACCTTACATTTGTCATAGTCATAACACGCTTGATCCAAGTTGTTGCTCCAAGAAGCGCAGGCTCGATCTTTAGAAGAATTCCTGACAAGGGCAACTCTAAAATTACACCTCTTTGGAAGTGCCTTTGTTAAGAATTACTTCTAAAAATCCAGATTGCGTTTCTTAGAGAAATAGGTTGGATCAAGCTTGTTATGACTGCAACAAATGGAAGGCAGCATACATGGAATACTTACAGGACAAGTGGTTGAAGGGTGCCAGTACGAATGCCGCCTATCTTGCCATCATCATCAGTTTTGTCATCGCCTTTTGGCCTATTAAGCCAGCACCAATGGATGTACATCTCACCCGCGAAAGTTCCTGTCGGTGCTTGAAATATCTCTATCTCACATTAATGTGGGGCTTGCCGTTGGTTATCTTAAATATTTCAATTTCAAAATTCTTTGCAATGATTGTCAAGTTATGAACTAAAGGAGACAATAGTGTTCATAAACATCAATTTGGTAAATTGATGGATGCTTGCAGTAATGGCCAAATTGATCGAATGCTAGCTGCAAGAGCATAATGCAGTGCGATCAAGGTTCTCCTCTAGTTCTACTTTATGGTTCCACATTTTGAGGGCATTGTGAGAGTCTTTTGCATTCTGAATTCTGAGTTTTGGATCTAAAATTGTCGTCGAATAATGTATTTTAAATACGGTGTAGTGCTTGCGCGATATGTAGAAAACAAAAATTCTAACATAGTAGTACTCCTATTTGGAAACATAATGCAAAAATAGATTAGATTATGAGTTGTTATTTGACCATGTTGTCCTTGTCAGTATTCATTAATAAGATGTGGTATGAGTGTTTACTTCTTGTATAAATTACCCCCTTAAGCTATAAAAAGTTCTTAGATGAAATTCTTTTTAGATAATCCTAAGTCAGTCTCATGCAAGTTTTTAACGAGTTGATACATATCGAGTGAATAGACTACTTATTTTTTTCTCGGTGGAAGGTACAAGTGTTAGTTGTCGTTAGTGGTGTTTAAACCCAATCAGTTGCTGGACTAGATAACTTTGCTTAATCTTGTTGGGATTTGTGCGAGGATCAAGCTTACCACACTCAGAAAGAGTACCCTACATGTGGTGGTGGGTATTTAGTCTACATAAGGAGTGTTTTTAATTATTCAACAACGGTTAATCCCGCTACGTACTGGACTGGGAAATCGGTCCCTTAATCGAGGCGCGCATAAGTAGACCTGAACCCTTGAGATATCAAGATAAAAGAAGAAAGGAGTAGTGCATTGTGAAGGCGGCCTGGCATTGTACCAGTACGACTTCTTCCTTCTTTTGTCACGGTTGTGTGATGGGGCCGTATTAGTATTAGTAATGCATATCATATGCCTTTTATTAAACAGAGAGATTATTATCAGCACGTCTTCCTGATCGATTATTAATACCACGTCCTCCTGATCGATTATTATTCGCACGTCCTCTTGATCGATTATTATCAGCACGTCCTCCTGATTGATTATTATCAGCACGTCCTCCTGATCGGTTGTTCTCCAGCCAGTCATCCTCAAAGGTAAAGTAAAAGCAACCGGCCAAGACCAGGGTACCCAAAATTGGTCCCAATGCTCGAAGGGCCCAACTGTCGTTGAAGGTGTTGATATACACTGCTTGGCATGTTTCGCAATCGTAACATAGTTTTCTTTTGTCGCTATCCCAGCGGACACAGTTAACGTCGTCTGCGTAGTGACCGGTCTTGGGTACCACCCACGTCTGATTCTTCTCCTCATAGCCGCAGTATGGTGGCGGCAAACAGCAACCCCCCTGCCGGAGGAAAAAAAAACAGCAAACTGATTAGTATATGTATGCCAAGTTGGTCTAGAACTAGTCACCAAATCAACATATAGGTATTACACTACAAAACATATCACATCAGGCGTACGTGCAGTTAGAAATTTTACTTCCTAGGATGAAAGACTCAAAAGTTTCATCCAAAATCACACACGAAATGAATGCCATTTACAAAGCCCAGACCAATTTTCATTATTTGGAAACACGGTAAAAATGTTAGGACCGGAGAGACACCATGCACACAAACCTATACAGTGATTTCAAAGAAAAACTCTCTTTTGAATATATATTCACGCAAAGATGAAAAAATTCTCTGGGAACCATACACCTGTTCCTCTCCGGGAAGCCACCGACCGGCCCTCCAAGCTTGCCTCACACTCTCCCTCACATTATATCACATACACACCCTTGGGTTAACAAGAAACATATATATATGGACTCTAAGGATAAATACGGTTAACACGCATCAGTATGTTACACAAAATAACCAACCACTATGGGTGGGCCCCAACCAAAAAATCATTTAATATATCATTGAGGATGTCTTTTCATTGTGTACTTAGTACAAATTTATCATTTATTCGTTGATCCCCAATCAACTACGGTATGGGTTTTTTACAATCTACAAAGTAAACATGTTTCTCTTTATTTTTCACAATTTGTAGAATGCGTTGGGTAATGTTAAAATTTTAATGGTCAAACGCATAAATTACGTTTCTGTTTTTTGAACGGCGATTTTTTTTTTATTAATCTTTGAAATAGTTACAAAGACTAGCAAGAACAAGGAGAACGACACTGTCTTCCCAAACAAAGCTAAAAACAATCTTGTACCCAAATGCATAAATTATGTTTCAATCATAACTATACCACAATTTTTTCTTTTTAAAAAATTGAGTGGGATGATGTTATCCCATCTGACCATATAACCCTCATGATCACATGATAGATAATTTTAATTATGGCATTCGGGCTAGCTATTCCATCCCATTAAATTGTACTCCATTTTCAGCATATCAAAATGGAGTCCGTATTGTAGTTGCATGCGTATTAGAAGATATATACAATGATGCAAATTAAGAGGTACTAACAAATTAAGCTACCTGAACTTAAGCCATGATTGTGGGACTAATGACTAGGAGAACCAAAAGGGTGGTCAAAGGCAAAATACGTAGAGTCAGATTCTAGACACATATTTATCGGTACGTAGTCGTCTAATGTGTACTCGTCTCATTTTCATTGTGTGTGACCTACGTGCGCCGAATGGGTCTGATTAATACATATATGTTTGCATCGAACATCTGTATCTGTAGTACTGTTCTCAAATCCTTGCTCATGAAAAAAATTAGAGTTGCTTGTCTGCATCTTTTATAATTAATGTACTTTCAATTTCTCGTTGAACACACATTGCACTGATATGGAAACTCGATCGATTTTTTATTTTTAAAGGGCAATTGATATGGAATTAAAAGAAGGGATGGAAAGAAACCTGAACAAAATCCCTCTTTTTAAGCTTGTCACAAATTTTCCTTTCAATAAGACAGTTTTTATAGGTATTCCAACCACTGTCCTTCAACAGAAACTTATGCGTCCAGGGTGCATAGGTCTCAAGACGATAGACGTCTTGAATCCTCTTCGCATCTTCAACAAAGGTCCCGCCGATATCGATACTCACGTTGATCACCATGAGGGAAAGGCT
>BPLS01000269.1:158220-171111 GCA_019656275.1 Rhododendron kiyosumense | reverse complement strand
ATATGGCAGAACTAGAGGGAGATTCCGACGTCACCTATAAGATAAAGCTATGAGTAGCCGTTATGTGAAGAAGAGAATAATGAATAAGAGTCAATGTATCGTTACTTGTTGAAGTTACAGTGGCTGGTTTTCCTGCACTGAATGTGTCGTTCAACAACTCTAATGCTTCACTTCAAACAATTCCAGCATATTTCTGAGCCATTTCTGTATTAGTTGACAATACGTTATACTTTAGCTAGCGGTACTCTTACTAAAAGAGTTAGACCGTGGACAAGAGGCCTTTGCAAGATGTGTTTTGCTGAGTGTTCTTTTTGGCTTTTCTAATCTGTGGCATGTTCAACTACAATACTACTCTAGTAGTCAACACTTAGAAGAGTGGCTTGGTGATCTATGCATTATAATTGTGAATCTATCTACTACTTTATTGTATGCAACTCCGGTAAATGATGGGAGAATCTTTACCAATGTTAACTTTTCCAATTTGAGACTGGTGTCAAACTAGTTGATTTGTGCAAGTCTCCTTTGATTTTTCCTAGGACTACTATGTATTATAAGTCTAGAAGATCTTTTGTGTCAATGGTGTTTGTTAGATTTTTATGTCTTGGCTACATGTGAGAGGGCGTGTTGAGACATAACTAATACAATTTCCCCTCTCTCTACAAGCTTAAGCTTTTAGATGAGTTGGTGGTTAACAATTTAATATGGTGTCGGAGCTAGGTCTTGGGTGGCGTTACCTCGTGTGGTCTAGTCTCTGTCGCCCGAGTCAAATCTCCTGGTCTCCTCAATTTGTACCTTCACGTGCATCCGGGCTGTGAGGGGTAGTGTTAGACTTAAACCCACATTGCTCATCTAAGCCACCCAAGCTTGATTAATATAGTCTAGAGGTTACTCCACCTATTGCCAATTGGTTTTAGGTTGGAGCTCTCCAAGAAATTCTAACATGGTATCAACCCTTAGTTTGTGTCATGGTTGCACTTTATTTCGTTGTGATCCTTATGTTCCAGATCTTTTGTTGACCTCTCCACGTGCGAGTCGGGGGTCGCACGTGCGGGGGAGTGTTGGAGTTTGTCCCACATCGGTTAATTATCACCCCTAAAACTAGTATATGAGCTTGGGCGCCTCTCCATTGCCCATTGGTATTGAGTTGGATGCTTAAACACTTGCATAGTGTAGTCGATGTATCTGGTTCTATCATCTTTTTTCTTTACTATAATAGTAAATGTACAATTTTGAGTCTGATCATCTTGGAACTGACTGTTATGAATGATGGACCAAAATTATGGTCGAAATTAGAATGTTAGTATTATTAAATATGATTTGGTCCAAGTTGTGGTAATTTTTCTTGGTGTCAAAATGTTTTACAATCATTCAGTCACTACTTTTGATGTTGTAGAAATTTTAATCTTTCAATGTTGTCACATGGTGAATATCACTGTTTTGGCTTGAAACCGATGAGGCTGCTTATCTGTTGAGGCAATACTTCTTGAACAATCTTCATGATAGATTGAGCACACGACCTTTTCTCAGTATCGTTGAAAAGAAATGGTTGGCTTTTCAGGTCTCTCTCTCTCTCTCTCCATAATGTTTCAAGCTTTATTTGGCTTATAAGACTTACCATTTTATTCTTCTGGTTCACAGCTACTGTATGCAGTTAAGCAGAGTCATGAGCATGGAGTTTGTCATGGTGAGCTCACTCTCAGTTCAATTCTACCATCACTATTCAGTTGTAATTGAGTTTTTGTGATCTATCTGCATTAAATGTTCCAGGCGACATTAAGTGCGAGAATGTGCTTGTCACTTCATGGAATTGGCTTTACCTTGCTGACTTTGCATCCTTCAAACCCACCTATATTCCCCATGATGATCCCTCCGATTTCTCATTTTTCTTCGACACTGGAGGAAGAAGACGGTGTTATCTTGCTCCCGAGGTTGGTCTCTCTCTACTTATAATATTTTATATTTTCAATATTTGCGATGGATAATATTTTGTAACCTCCAGTCACAAAGGTGTAAAAAATTGAGCTAATTTGATGACTTTCAGTAAGGACCTTCTTTCAAAGCATTTTAAACCTAGCAACAAAAGATAAATTGTGGTGACTTTCTATGCTAATTGTTGTGTCTTAATTATGAAGTCATGAACATAATATGTAATAAAATTAAGTAGAAGCTACTTGAACTTTGCTAGTGGGGAGGTATAAGTGGCTGTGTTATTAATAAGTGCATTGCTGCAAGTTTTATGGTAGTCATTGCAAAAGGTTTGGTTCAACTTTGGGGGGAACCTACGATAAGTCGGTAATATGAAACCACACAACTGCATGGGCGTCAGGAGCTCTTGAATGGTTCACCATACCATAGTTTTCAAGGGCGAGAGGAGCACCGAGGCATAAACCCCTCTTGGGGCCTAGGCGATAGGCACAGGGCCCTACAGTAGCAGGAGTAATGGATTATATTTCGAGGCGCAACCCCCTGTTGGGGCCTAGGCAGTTTGCATCCTTAAACCCACGTATGTTTTGTAACTTCTGGTCGCACTTGTTTGAATTTAATGGATTATATTTCAAGTGAGAGTGTGGGGAGAATTTGATGTGACTTAATTAAACACAATTAAACATGATTGATCAATTTATTTGGTAGAGCTGACATTTCAAATTAGTAAAGCTGATGGAAATGTAACCCTAGGTTGTCATCGACACATCAATGATACTCATGCATTTTCGTGAACTTTTTCTTGAGGTGTATTTTTCTGAACTTAAGGCACAACAGTCATATATTATTGTTTGCTGCTTCCTGTTAGAAAGTATTGCTTCTACTAATGTGCACATGCTTAACCAACAATCATCGACTTTTATTACTTATCAAAAAAAAAAAAAAACAATCATCGACTTTTATTCTACTCTAATATGATGATTATATAGAAAGTTAATAAATTATTTGCTGTTTGACTGACAGAGATTTTATGAGCACGGCGGTGAGATGCAAGTTGCACAAGATGCACCGCTAAAGCCATCTATGGACGTCTTCGCTGTTGGGTGAGCTTTTGGAGGACTTTACCTTTGATGTTTTGCTGATGATGACGGGATATGATGAGATATAACGCCAAATGTCTTATTGCTATGATCAAATTTGATTGCATATCATTATTGTTTTCTGTATGGAATAACAGTAAAAGAGTTTGTAGTCCTGTTTGTTACTATTGGTTAATACTATCACCAACACAAATGGCTGCCATTGTGAGCTATGACCTCCTTTGGCATCATTCCACTTCTGCCAACATTGGTTCCGCTGCTGTTTTTTCATTTGTCATGTATCAATTCACTTTAATCCTCTTGGAATCTCATCAATTCACTTTAATCCTCTCTTGGAATCTCATAAAATGAGGCCCAGTCAAGTCATTGTGTTCAGCTGAATCGATTATGTTGAAAACAATTACAGTATCACAGTTTCTCCTTCTTGTCTTCTTTTTGTCGGTTCTTCTCATCTTTGATTAACATTATTTTTATACTATCAACTTTCTCATCCAACAGCCCTTTTTAATATGTCTGGTTTGTAAGTTATAATTGGTTGGATTTATGTTGTTTTAGGTGTGTGATTGCGGAGCTTTTCCTTGAGGGTCAGCCACTCTTTGAACTTTCACAACTTCTTGCTTATCGACGAGGTCAATATGATCCTACGCAACATCTTGAGAAGGTTAGTCTTTCATGGTATTGCGCTTTTCTCCCTGGCTTAGCCTTAAGTTCTTCAGTCTCCTTTTTGTTTTTATAGTAGTATCTTTGACTGTCCCAAAGCATAATGATTATTATTTTGTTTGCTTTGTTCTGGGAACAATTACTGGGAATGAAAAAGTTCCCCTGGCAGTTTTTCAACAACTTTCTTCACTGTGTATGTAGTTTTCATATTGTCAGAATTTTTTTTTGTGGTCTTATGAGGGCAGATCCCAGATTCAGGAATCCGCAAGATGATTCTTCATATGATTCAGTTGGACCCTGAGTTGCGTTTTTCTGCTGAAAACTACCTTCAGAGCTATGCGAGCGTTGTGTTTCCAAGCTACTTCTCACCGTTTCTTCATAATTTCTATTCCTGCTTGAATCCACTTGATTCTGATACAAGGGTAAGGAGATTTTATAGTTTAACCTGTCAAGAGCAGCATCTGTTGACACATGTACCAGCATTTAACACTTCCCTTTATGTTGCAGGTTGTGATGTGCCAGACTGTATTCCAAGAGATACATAAACAAATGATGAGTAATAGGTCAAATAACGAGAAAGGTGTTGGATTGGGCACACGATCAACTACCATGGGTGGCCAATCGATGCAACAGATGGATACAAACCAGAACTTTGATTTTGTAAATGATTCATTGAGCAAAAAAGATTCACTAGAGAAGGATTCAGTTGAAGATCGACTTGAACTTCTTGGCGATATCAGTAATCTACTCAGGGATGTGAAAAAAAGTAATCGGTATTCTGGTGTGAAGCCAATGCTGGAAGATGTAGCCACGTCTGCATACTCTCAACATCACAAAAAATGTGGCATGCAGTCTCCTGGCGAGCTACTGCAAACTATCTCCAACGTATTTAATAGAAATCACCATCCCTTCCTGAAAAAGATTACCATGAATGATTTAAAAACCTTAATGTCTGATTATGACAATCAGTCGGACACTTTTGGAATGCCTTCCTTACCATTACCTCAGGATAGTGTAAGCTGTGAAGGAATGGTTTTGATTGCCTCTCTTCTGTGTTCCTGTATACGCAATGTCAAGTTGCCTCATTTGAGGAGGGGGGCTGTACTGTTACTTAAGTCTTGCGCCCTATATATTGATGATGAAGACCGACTGCAGCGAGTGCTTCCATTTGTTGTTGCAATGCTCTCTGATCCAGCAGCAATTGTGCGGTGTGCTGCCTTGGAGACTCTGTGTGACATTCTGCCTTTAGTCCGAGATTTCCCTCCTAGTGATGCTAAAATTTTTCCTGAGTATATTCTTCCAATGCTTTCCATGCTTCCTGATGATCCAGAGGAAAGTGTGAGGATATGTTATGCCAACAATATATCTAAACTGGCGCTAACTGCTTATGCGTTTTTAATTCATTCAATCAGCTTGAGTGAGGCTGGTGTTCTTAACGAATCCAATTCCTCCAACAAATCCCCATTTACTGAGGCATCTGGACGGTTGAAGAATCTGAATAGTGATGCTCAGCTTGCACAGCTGAGGAAATCCATAGCTGAGGTTATTCAGGAACTTGTAATGGGCCCAAAGCAAACTCCAAATATCAGGAGAGCACTCCTGCAGGATATTGGCAATTTATGTTGGTTCTTTGGCCAGAGACAGAGTAATGACATTTTGTTGCCCATCCTCCCTGCTTTTCTAAATGATCGAGACGAGCAGCTAAGAGCCGTATTTTATGGGCAGATTGTTTATGTCTGCTTCTTTGTGGGCCAAAGAAGTGTGGAGGAATATCTTCTACCTTACATTGAGCAGGCTCTAAGTGATGCATCAGAGGCTGCAATTGTGAATGCATTGGATTGCTTGGCCATTCTGTGCAAGAGTGGTTACCTGCGGAAGAGGGTACTGCTTGAAATGATAGAGCGCGCTTTTCCATTGTTGTGTTATCCCAGCCAATGGGTAAGAAGGTCTGCTGTCACCTTTATTGCAGCTAGTAGTGAGAGTTTAGGTGCTGTAGATTCTTATGTTTTCCTGGTCCCAGTTTTACGTCCTTTCCTCCGCAGACAACCAGCATCTCTAGCTTCTGAAAAGGCTCTTTTTGCCTGCCTAAAGCCTCCTGTCTCGAGACAGAGATTTTATGAAATCTTAGAAAATGCCAGGAGTTCAGACATGTTAGAGAGGCAGAGAAAAATATGGTACAATTCATCAGCACAGCCCAAACTATGGGATACTGTAGACTCATACAAGCGAGGAGCTGAAGAATTGAGTCCAATGAAGGGATGGTCTGACAAGAGATACGATGTTCAGGGTCATAGACCTGTTGTGAATGGAATTGAACTGCTGGATCAGGCCGAAAGTGATGATGGTGATGCTAAAATGAGTTCTACGTCCAGCTTTCTGCCTAATGCTTCTGGCACCGCTGCTGGTCATGATTCTCTATCTGTGGAAAAATTACAGTTCTCTAGCTTTATGTCTCCTCAGGTTGGTGGTTTGAACAGCTTTATTGGTGAAAAATCATCCGAAGGCATACCTTTGTATTACTTCAAGAAAGATAGACGAGCAGTAGCAATAGCTCCAGCAGCCTCTGACTCCTCATTGCAGTTAAATACATTTGGATTTGGTTCATCCTCCATGCCTTGGATTGACCCAGCAAATAAATCATTAAGCTTGGCTAGTTCAGTTCCAGCACCCAAGCTAGTCTCAGGCTCATTCAGCATTAGCAACAGTTCTAAACAGTTTCACAGAGTGGTGCACGAAGCAGAAGGCCGGGGAAGCGATCAAACAGCATATGTTAACAGCAAGTTTCAAGAGTTGAGTATATCTAGTACAGTGAAAGGGAGTTCAATTACCACGGAAGATGCCCCATCTCTGACTGATGTGACTGGATTGGCATCTTTCACTCGAGGTGCGTTGGTTCCAGATTCAGGGTGGAGGCCTCGTGGGGTATTGGTTGCACACCTTCAGGAGCATCGTTCTGCTGTAAATGAAATTGCTATTTCAACGGATCAAAGTTTCTTTGTGAGTGCTTCTGACGATTCTACTGTTAAGGTGTGGGATTCCAGAAAGTTGGAGAAAGACATTTCATTCAGGTCAAGGCTAACTTATTCCCTGGAGGGAAGCAGAGCGCTCTGCATCACAATGCTGCAAGGCTCTGCTCAAGTCATTGTCGGAGCTTGCGATGGCGTGATACACATGTTCTCTGTGGACTATATCTCCAGAGGTCTTGACAATGTTGTCGAGAAATATAAAGGTGTTGCTGATGTGAAAAGAAAGAGTGTTGGGGAAGGTGCCATACTCAGCCTCTTAAACTATTCAGCTGATAGCGATTCCAGGCAGATGATTATGTATAGCACCCAAAATCGTGGGATCCATCTGTGGGATACAAGAACAAATCCAAACGCATTGAATTTGAAAGTAAGTCCTGAGGAAGGTTATGTGTCTTCTCTGGTAGCAGGCCCTTGTGGGAATTGGTTCGTTTCTGGGTCCTCAAGGGGAATCCTTACTCTTTGGGATCTGAGGTTCTGTCTACCTGTCAACTCATTTCAGTATTCTACTGTTTGTCCTATCGAGCAAATGTGTCTTTTTCTTCCACCTTCGAACACGACTACATCCACTGCAGCAAGGCCGCTTGTTTATGTTGCAGCAGGTTGTAATGAAGTTTCTCTTTGGAATGCAGAAAACGGCAGCTGCCACCAGGTACGTGTCTTTTGTTTTTGGTTACTTCCAGAAAACATTTATTTTGGAAGGTTAATTCACATAATCCAACAAAAAAATGGACAAATAGGACAGCCTTGAAAACCCTACAACCAAGAGCCCATGGGGCCAAACCAAGAACACAAAAAGCACAGCCACAACAGAAACAATAAAAAACCACTGCATAAATTTCTGGAATTGTATAAAGTTAGGGTTTTTTTTGTTTTGTTGGTATCCTGTAGGTAGATAGGAGGAAATTTTACAATACCGCTTTCAAATTCTATGAAAGGGTGTAGGGCCATCTGAGGTGATCCGGAAATTGTTCAATGATGACTGGGTACCACCGTACAAACGAGGAAAGGCCGAAGAGGTAATTGTTGAAAGCATAGGAATAGTACGAGGTTCAGTTCTTTATGAATTGATGGCATATAATGGTAAGTGAGATTGATGTAGGACAAGGAGATAGAGAGAGGAGAGAGGGAAAACACACAAGGGCCACAGCCCTAATTTCATACAACTCTTTGTGGAAACTTTATATCCATCTCAAAGCCAATTGGCAATGAGTGGAGAGGTTCCAAATGTTATGAAGTGATCACCCATTCCACTCTCAAGCAATGTGGAACTACATTTCCTTAACACCCATATTTTAATTGAACAAATTCTGATGATTACAACCTTAATCATCTTATTTATAGACTAACAAAAAACTAAATAAGAGATAAACTCAACATAGCAACAAACTGATAAAATCCCATCTCTATCTTCAAGCTAAACAAATCCTATCCTTAACTAAATAACTTAACTACCAAGCACAATTATTGGACCAAAAAGATTTATTCCCACGTGACTTGACATGTGGCTTAACCAATCAAGGGCTGCGCCATCAGAGATAGTGTTCAATGTTTCGGACTCCAACAGAATTGAGGAGGAATCGTGCTGGATTTATGAGTTTGAAAGTTAAAGAATGTTGTAGTTTATTCAAAAGATATCCTAAGGACCCTTGAATACATAATAGATGTGACCAGTTGATAAATTCAAAACTTTGCAAGTACTTCTCAGCTGGTGAGGAGGATGAGCTGTTTGTAAGTAATGAGATATGAGATAGACTCAACTTGGGAGTCCAATATAAGGAGTGATGAATTTGCCTTTGTTTTCACGAATGTTGCTTATTTTATCAGTTTGCTGCTGGTGATTTCATTCTTTGATCGGTTTCTATGGTTTGCAGGTATTGAGGGTGGTAAGTAACGATAGTGATGCTGATTTGTCTGATCTTCCTTCAGCCCTGACCAGATCACCCAGTAAGGCAAATATGAAATCTGACCTAAGACGAAACGTCAATCCAAAGTACAGAGTTGATGAACTGAATGAACCTTCGACCCGACTTCCTGGTATCCGTTCGTTGCTCCCCTTACCTGGAGGAGATTTGTTAACTGGTGGTACAGACTTGAAGATACGTCGCTGGGACCATTGCAGGTTTTAGACATTCTCCCAGTTTTATTCCTGTGATTATCCTGTGATTTTTCCTGTCTGATTGACCTTGGGCTTCTATATTGCAGCCCTGACAGGAGTTATTGTGTTTGTGGCCCATCTATAAAGGGTGTTGGAAGTGATGATTTCTATGAATCAAAGTCTAGCTTTGGAGTACAAGTTGTGCAGGTATGTTGGTTTATTGATGCAGGAAATCGTTTTTCTAATTACTGTTCTTTGTACTCTTGGTGTGTGGTGAAATATCCCCATCTTGGAAGATTAATGCCGTGTTCGGATCCATTTTTCCTGACTTTTCAAAAAAACTTCTCAAAAATTTTTAAATTTTTTTGAAAAGGGGTGGAAGCCTTGGCCCCACTTCTCTTTATTGGGCGGTCCCAAATAAAAAAATACAAGAATAAAATGCTGGTCCATAACCTAGCACTTGGACTTGGAGAGAGAGGGAGAGAGCAAGAGGGAGAGGAGGAAGAAAGGTTCCCTCCACGGCGACCACCACCACCGGCGAGGCCGACACCAACGACCACCGCCTCATCCTCCACCTCCGGCGACCACAACGAGCTGCGAAAATCGACGACTACAAACTCACCGACGTGGAATCAGAGAAAGGAGAACCCACTTCCCACACCTTACGAAACTCACCGACGTGGTTGCTCTTAGAACCCAATTCCCACACCTTATGGAATGAGAGGCTATCTCCGTTGTGGGTGAAGAGTTTACCCATGGTTTTTTTTTTTGCCTCATCCACCTGTGCATTTTGTAGGAGAAGAAAGGAGATAATAAACTGGTTTGAGGTTAGGCAACTCGTTCGTCAATACCCTCTCAAATTTTCAACGTAGGCTGAGATGGGAAGGAAATAGGGCTGACAGATTCGGAGAGAGAGAGAGCTGTGAGATTCGTGGAGAGATCTGTCTCTTGAGGAGATTCGCAGAGAGAGAGAGAGAGAGAGAGAGAGAGAGAGGAGATCGTAGGGCTGTTTTACAGCTGTTTTCTGTGTTTTCCGTAGAAAAGGAGGAAGACAACAGGGGTAGATGAAAGAGTAAAGGTGAAAGTTATTACAATGGAATGGAAGAGGTGACTGTTCTAAAAGTAAGAGGTAAATGTGAAAAATTGGAAATGGCCCACTATGGCCCACCCTCCGATCACACTTTTCCAGTTTGAGTTCAAAAAATTCTTTGGATAAAGGGATCCGAACACAGCATAAAGTAGGATGATTGACAGTTCAAACATTAGAAATAACTGTCGGAATTGCACAGGTTCCACCCAAGCTGGAGTTACGGAAATTTTTAGATTTTTTACATTTTAATGGATACTCGGGCAAAAATATTTCAACACCTGTTTCCTTGTCTGATCCATGTAATTCATATCTGCAACTTTTTTTGATAGCATGTGTGGTGCCTATGTGTTTGCAATCAACCGGTCGGTACATTAGTCTGTCCACCTTAACTAACTCAAAGGAAAGTTGCTGGAAAATATATGTATTTGTAATGTTCGAAACTCTGAAACAGGTCGAGTCCTTTCTGGATCTTTGCTCCCTGATTTTTCTTCATAATGACTAATTTCCATAAAGGTTTTTTCTTTGGTAAACCCGTTGATGGATTTAGTTTCCTACCGCATTTAAGTAGTAATCCTTATCCTTAGAAAGTCCCTCAACTCTCTTATATTTAGTGGTTTTCTGTTGCGGCTTAAACAGGGACCTTCTTACCTCTTCCCATTTGACTGACTTTTTAATTTGGTACTGTATTTGATGTTGGGATTTGTACTAAAACTTTGGTGTTCCTCTCTGGCAAACAGGAAACAAAGAGACGACCTCTAGCTACAAAGTTGACTGCAAAGGCAGTTATTTCAGCTGCTGCAACTGATTCTGCAGGTTGTCATCGTGACTCTATTCTCTCTTTGGCTTCTGTCAAGGTGAACCAGCGACTTCTGATATCAAGCGGTAGAGATGGGGCGATCAAGGTTTGGAAGTAAAGGACCCTAGTTTTTCAGTGGGTTATTGTACATAGTAGTGAAAATGCTAGTTAAAACTGTACATTATATGCTATGAATTGAGTTAAGTTCCATTTGGATCATCTCTCTTATTGTGAATCCTTCCCCAGTTTATAATACAACACTTGCTTAACTTAAACACATGCGCATGTTCAGACAAAGACAGATTAATGATTCCTATAGTTTGGATAATGGATATCAAGAATTAGTCTGTAAGTTGCAAATTTCAAATGCAATAATACCCCTTGGTAATACGTATTGAATAAAAGTAATTTGTTTGACCAAGGGCCTATTAATATTCTGGAGTAAAAGTTGGTAGACAAGCTACAGAACCAGAATTTGCAAGCAATGTGGGAAATCTGAGTATTTCTTCCTTAACTTGAAATGCATGAACAATGGTTGGTACACGGTCATGCTCATGTCAATTTACCATTGAGTACTAGCGATACATGCGTGACAGCTCTAGAAACTCTCCAAACTTCATGTTGAACGAGACGCCACGACTCTGCTGTGTTAAGACTCGTAGCCTTTTCAATTGCATCATCAACCCCAGGGAAGGACTTAGATCCATAATCATTGTGTTTGGAAGGCGCATAAATCTGGGAAAGGCAGAGTGAGTTAAATTTTTTGCATTTGCACATCAACTACAGTTTATAGTGGCAGAATCTACTTGCTATGTATTGCTCTCTTTTTTAAGGAATGGAACCAGTTGGAGACAAAAGAGTACTATTATCATTAAGGCTAGTTCACGTTTTGAAAGGGAAAAACATACCATATGTTTCGACCATGGCCTTCCAGAGAGTCCATCTCGATCTATGAATGCTCGCTCTGCCATCATTAATCTGTCATTCCACTCTCTCACCTTCTGAGGGTCCTTTTTCCAAATCGATTCCCAACCTTTATTTTCTTCCAATGCCTGTGAAATTGAATTTAACTTTTATGTTGAACGAGTATGTATGTGAGGAGATCTTGGTCAAGAGAAACACAAGGAGTACCTTTCTCTGGTTATTTATTTTGGTGGCTGCCCTTTTGAGCTTCTCTATAGAGTTGAACAGAGGAACAAGGTTTATGCCCTTATCTGATACCTGCTCTTTTAACTCTTCTGCACTTTTCTGTTTACGGGAGTTAGATGCATTTGATTTATTCACCACTGAACCCTATGTATGATGTGAGCTTAATGATTGTTATCAGAGTTTCAAGACATACCTGGAGCTCATGTGAATAGGAAAGATAATTAAAAGGCAAAAGTTCCTCATCTGCGAGTTTTAGAGCTACTAAACCCCAAACACTTGCCGCTGTTTTATGATGACAATTAAGCTTATCAGACAAGGTGAAATGGAAGTTGATTTTAACATTGTATAGAACTCCAACATCGCAGAATTTTAATCAAAAGGGCATTTAATTATTGAAAGATATATTTGTTTTGGGTCCTTCTGTAATTATTTTGGTAGAACATGCATGATGAGAACCTTTGTTATTTTCTTTGTAACTAGTCTTGTGCATCATTGAATGCCTTGAACATTGTATCTCTTAGCCTAAGAAGCACGGATATGGACACAAATGCAGGACATGGACACGACACAACACAACACAGATACACGGACAAGTGATTTTTTCAAAAAACCAGGACACTGACACGTTGCGGGATACAAAAATACATAAAGAAATACATCATCTATATATCTATATACATATAAATAAGTATATGTATGACATATTACATATTGTGGATAGCAGATTGTGTTCAGTTGAGAGCATCAGGTTGTGTTTTCTTCATAGCATAGATTATAAATTTCATATTTCCTAATTTTATCTAGAATATTTCTTATTCTTAATATAAAATATTACACTTCTCATCCTCAAGTAATTTAATATTAGTGTTTAATTTGGTTAACCAAACGAAAACCAAACCAAACCGAGCTTTGTTTCCCAATCAATTAGGGTCGGCTACACGAATTCTGTTTTTCCATTGAGCTCTGTCTAGGGCTACTTGTTCACCTAGATTTAGTAAGCCCACATTACAAATACTACATATTAGTTTTTGATTTGGTTCACATTTCAAAGA
>BPLS01000269.1:130720-153220 GCA_019656275.1 Rhododendron kiyosumense | reverse complement strand
TTTGTAGGAGGAGCTGATGTGGGTGGATAGACAACAGAATAGTCTGACACCCTTCTGATTACAAGAGAGAGAGAAAGAGAGAATCGAACTCGATCATTTGTGTGGAGAGTAAATCCACCAACCGGACTAACTATCTGGGCTGTGAGTGGTCTTTTGCTTTTGCTTTATCGGTGGAGAGTGTCTGGAGACGGTACATGACATTTTGAGGTCATTTCTTTGGTTCTTCTTCCTACGCATTATTGGGCCTGTCGTTTTCAGTTCATTGGTTCTTTATTTTGTCATTTTCAGGTCATTGGTTCTTTATTATTATCCTTTCACTGATTGCGAATACGGTCCCCAGTGACCCCATTTCCTTTTTTTTATTTTTGTCATTGAAGCCATTTAAGTTGCTAAATTATTTTCTAGATGCCAAAAGGGCATGGGTCCCGCCAAGCAGATTGAGATACTAGCTCATCTTTCCTGGGTTTCCTCCGTCAAGTTTCTTGAGCTATGCAAGTATCATTATGCGCATCTTTTTATCCATGCTCCAGTAATATGAAAAAGTGCCTCTATTTGTCTAACTATATAGCATCGGGCAAGTGCTCTGTACGTGCTCAAATACAGATTATATGTTCGATTTTGTGTCAAAAATTATTATCACTACTTTGTCGATTAATTATCAAGGTTGTTCCCCACAATCACATCGTCGGTGGCCTTTATCATATTAGTCATATTCTTTTCTTTTCAAGAACTTGGAAATTTTTTTATGTTCTCCAATTTTTAACATTCTTCACTGTCAATTTCAGTCGTTTGCACTATTAATCTCTTTGCTCAAGGTCGTTCCCCTGTCACATCGTCGGTGGCCTTTATCCTATCAGTAGATGCACAATTTAAGTTTGTTTGTTTCAATGAAAATGTTGCATGTTTAACTTTTGTTGGAAATTATCACTAATTTTGTTTGATTTACCAGTTCGGAGGAAGTCCAGTTATTTGTATAGATAGGCATCAACCGGAGGAGGCAATTCTTGATCACTTGGTTAATCTGATATAGAAGGTGAAGGCGGCTGTGGCTGTGATGGCTCTCTTTAGTTTTCAAGGTGCTGAGCACGCCTACATTGCTGGTCCAAGCGGTACTGCACGAAAATGGGAAACTGAATCAGGTTCGCATCAGAGAGCGAGAGAGAGATGGAGAGAGGGGTTAAGGCGGGGTGGAAGTTGTAGTCATAGCAGTTTGTCATTGGTTTCCGCAAACTTTTGGTTCACAGAAGATCTGTGAATAAGTTTATCTCATCTACATTTACGGTGTAACATCTTCTTCCCCTTAAAAGACTATGTAACATCTCTATGTTACGAAACATTACAATAAGTTTTCAATAACGAAGTAATTTAAAGGATCATTTCTATGTTTCATTTTTGGTCTATTGCTTACGGGGACACCATTTTTTGACGGAACTGTGCATCGGCAGTCATCCTTTCCTCCTAATTCAAGGACAAAATTGCCATTTCACCCTAAGTATGTTACGGCACCAACTTTAGATTGTGTTTCCAGAATGTTCGATAATGAATCTACACAAATTAATGGGATCCTCACGGGGGCAGCAAGTGACCTCGGGTGAAATTACCATGTCGCCTGGCGAAAATCTCACCGTATACTCGTATGGTGAATTTCACGTCTATTCTATGATGTTTTGTTAACATTCCGACGAAATAGATCTTTTTAATAGTTTAAGAACCAAGTAGAAAAGTAGAGATAGTTTAAGGGGAAGAAAACGAAGTTTGGTCTTCTTTTTTTTTGATCCGACGAAGTTTGGTCTTTTTTTTTTTTTATCCGACGAAGTTTGGTCTTTTGAAATCACCTTCTTGTAGAACTTGTCATGGCGGGAAATCAGTACTGTATACATAGACGACTCCAGTTCATTTTCCTCTCAGTTCACCAGTTTTAACTTTGCAGTAAAGATACAAGTCCAGCAAGTGCTTTACAATAGCCGCGCACATACCGTTTTTGCACCCGTCTCGGGTTCCTCAAAAGATGATCGGAGCTGCTTTCAAAATAAGCGGTTCTGATCATCTTTGCAAAATCCGAGACGGACGCAAAAACAATTTATGCGCGAATGCTGTACAGCACTTACTGTACTTGTGGTAGCGGTCTTAACTTTGTTTGGGGTTCACCATGACCCAAAAATAATAGTAATTAGAATTTTTCATGTTATAGAATTTGTTGGAGTATGCATGCCAATAATCAGTTTGATCAAACTTCGTTACATATTAAAAAAATTGTGTTTAGGCTAGATAAAAAGAAATTAAAATTTAATACTAGTTTGAAACTCTAAGGCTCTGTTTGGATGTTTGGAACTTAGAGAAAAGAAAAGAAAGAGGAGAAAATAGAGAAAAATAGGAGGGAAAATTTATTATTTACTGAACTTAAAATTTTTATTTTCTTCTCTCTTTCTCTTCTAATCAAACAACGAAAGGGAAATTTTTTTAATTTTTCTTTCCTTTCCATAAGTTCCAAACAGAGCCTAAATGTCTATTTATTTAATGCACAAGCACGATTCGATCATGTATTAAAAAAAAAGTCCGATCGATAAATTTTTCAGTGCCGGATGGGTATATTCACATGGTATCCATTCGGCACATTCGGGTCATCTAATACCCTTTACAACTCGAATTGAGACCCTTTCTCCTCTTTTATCCCAACACTTTCTCTCTTCAAATTTGAGCCGTCCAAAAACGCAATAGACGGCTCAGATGCTCCGAACGGACTCCACGTGTACCCACTCGTCACTCAAAAATTACGTCTATAATTCTCCGGGAACTGGACAGGACCCCCTCTGCGGGCGGCTGTTTAATTTATTTTTTTTTGAGGCGGTGCTCGCGACGAGAATTCGTGGCGGTGGGAGTGTCGGAACTGATTTGCACTTCTCTCTCTCTCTCTTCGGACTCCTAGTTGGATCAAACTTCGGATTCCCCTTCGGTTCTTATTAATACAAAACAAATTGATCAAATAAAACCTACTTCACATCCTCTTCTTAATTCTCTCTGTTTCTTTCATTCTCAGGCAATCCATAACCATGGTGTTCTTCAACTCCACACACAATAAAAAACCCTCAACGGAGACCTCAGAAGGCTCCACCACAGAGACCTCAGACGACGCCACCATGGAGACCTCGACCCCACATCCAGACGACCCCTCCACGGACACCTCGCTCGAATCTCGACACGTCCCTGTCATCATGCAGTTGCAGGCCCCCGTTCAATCCAATTCTAGGCTAGAATTCCTCAACACGAAACCACCGCCGAATTACGTCGCCGGCCTGGGCCGTGGCGCGACCGGGTTTACCACCCGGTCGGATATCGGCCCTGCCCGTGCCGCCCCTGCTGCGACGGTCGGGGTGGGGCGTGGGAGGGGGAAAGGGCCGGGCAGGGAGGAGGAAGAGGAGGAGGAGGAGGAGAATGAGAAAGGGTATGATAATGAGAATCAAAGGTTTGATAAGTTGGAAGGGAATGATATGGGGCTGTTGTCTGCTTCCGCGAAGTACAATGAGGAGGATGAGGAATGGGACGCAGAGTTGGCGAAAATTGAGGTGAGGATGGATAGGCGGAAGGAGAGAAGGGAGGCTAGATTGAAACGGAAGAACGAAGAGTACAGGGCGTCTAACCCTACGATTACCGAGCAGTTTGCTGATCTGAAAAGGAAGTTGCACACGATGTCACCTTCCGAGTGGGAAAGCATCCCTGAGATTGGTGATCATTCGTCGAGGAAACAAAAGCGGAGGAAGTTTGAGAGTTACGTGCCTGTTCCGGACACCCTTCTTGAGAAGGCTAGGCAAGAACAAAAACATGTCACGGCGTTTGATCCAAGGAGTTGGGCAGCCGGAGGGACAGAGACCCCTATGGTTAATGACTTGACCGCGGTGGGCGAAGGGAGAGGGACAGTCCTGTCGCTTAAACTGGATAGGATTTCGGATTCGGTATCAGGGTTGACAGTTGTTGATCCCAAGGGATACTTGACTGATCTCAACAGTATGAAGATCACCAGTGGTGCGGAAATATCGGGTACCAAGAAGGAGAGGATGGTGCTTAAGTCGCTTATCCAAGCGAAGCCCGAAGAACCACTCAGTTGGATTGCTGCCGCTAGGTTGGAGGAACGCGCTGGTAAGATTCGGGCTGCGAGGCAGTTGATAACCAAAGGTTGCGAGGAGTGTCCGGAGAATGAAGATGTTTGGATAGAGGCGTGTTGGTTGTCTAGACCTGAGGAAGCGAAGTCTGTGATAGCAAGTGGAGTGAAGGCAATCCCAAACTCTGTGGAGTTGTGGATGCAGGCCGCAAAGTTAGAGCGCAAGGATGAGAATAAGAGTAGGGTGTTGCGGAGGGGATTGGACCATGTTCCTGGTTCTGTCAGGCTTTGGAAGGCTGTTGTGGAGCTTGCCCACGAAGAGGACGCGAGGCTTTTGCTGATGAGGGCTGTGGAATGCTGCCCGTTGCATGTGGAGTTGTGGCTTGCTCTTGCTAGGTTGGAAACTTACGACGGTGCAAAGAAGGTTTTGAATAAGGCGAGGTTTAGTCTCCCCAAGGAGCCGGCTATTTGGATTACTGGTGCGAAATTGGAAGAAGCAAATGGGAATAATGCTAGGGTGGGAAAGGTTATAGAAAACGGTATTCGAGCTTTGCGAAAGGTAGGTGTGGTGATTGACAGAGATGCTTGGATGAAAGAGGCGGAGGCCGCTGAACGAGCTGGATTTGTTGCCACTTGCCAGGCTATTGTTCATAACACCATTGGGGTTGGAGTGGAGGACGAAGATCGAAAAAGGACATGGATTGCCGACGCAGAAGAGTGCGAGAAAAGGGGTTCCATTGAAACTGCTAGAGCCATATATGCTTATGCCCTTGCAGTATTTTTGACCAAGAAGAGTATTTGGCTCAAAGCAGCACAGCTTGAAAAGACTCATGGGACTAGGGAATCTCTTGATGGGCTGCTTCGTAAAGCAGTGACTTACATGCCACAAGCTGAAGTTCTATGGTTAATGGGTGCTAAAGAGAAGTGGCTTGCTGGTGATGTACCTTCAGCTAGAGCGATTCTTCATGAAGCCTATGCTGCGATTCCCTACTCTGAGGAGATTTGGCTTGCTGCATTCAAGCTTGAATTTGAGAACCATGAGTCTGAGAGAGCAAGAATGCTTCTAGCTAAAGCGCGAGAAAGAGGAGGCACAGAAAGAGTGTGGATGAAGTCTGCTATTGTTGAGAGAGAATTGGGAAACACTGACGAGGAGAGGAGGTTACTTGATGATGGGCTGAAACGCTTCCCTTCGTTTTTCAAACTGTGGTTGATGCTTGGACAGCTGGAGGAACGACTTGGTTACTTGGAAAGGGCTAAGGAAGTGTATGAGTTGGGTTTGAAGCACTGTTCTAGCTGTGTTCCCCTTTGGCTTTTGCTCGCTAAGCTGGAGGAGAAGATGAATGGGTTGAGTAAAGCTCGAGCAGTTCTCACGATGGCAAGGAAGAAGAATGTTCAGAGCCCTGAACTCTGGCTTGCTGCTGTAAGAGCTGAATCAAGGCATGGGAATGGGAAGGAAGCAGATATTCTGATGGCTAAGGCATTGCAGGTGTGCCCTAATAGTGGTATATTGTGGGCAGCTTCGATTGAGATGGTACCGCGTCTGCAACAGAAGACAAAGAGCATGGATGCGCACAAGAGATGCAACCACGATCCACATGTCATTGCTGCCATTGCTAAGCTATTTTGGCACGACAGGAAGGTAGACAAAGCAAGGAGTTGGCTTAATAGGGTGGTGACTCTTGGACCAGACATTGGGGATTTCTGGGCATTGTTCTACAAGTTTGAAATTCATTATGGAACAGAGGAGACTCGAGCAGATATTTTGAAGAGATGCATCGCTGCAGATCCAAAGCATGGGGAGAAATGGCAAGCACTGTCCAAGGCTGTGGAAAATTCCCACCAGCCCACTGAAGCCATTTTGAAGAAAGTTGCAGTCATACTTGGAAAGGAAGAGACTTCTGCTAAGGGTAAACAATAGATGCATTTTTTTAAAGCTTTATTTTCTTGCTTGTGTAATTGAGCCTAGAAAGGAGGCCAGACGATTAGCTGAAGTTTCCCATTGAACTGACTTAAACACTACTAGTACTTGCCATTTTTGTTCCAAAAAAGAGTTGTCCTTCCTTGATTTTATCCTCTTCTTTTGTTTCCTCTTATTGATTGTGAATAAGAGGAGATAAATTCCATCGAGTGGCAATTTTCTTTTATAGTAAAGAAAAGAATTAGCAGACGTCTTGAAAAAGTCATCCAACTTGAAAATTTTGAATAGTACATTGAAGGAAATAAAAATTGTTTGCGAAAGAAGTGCAATGTTCAAATCTGTTACTGCCTTTTAGCTGTAATATACATGTAGGAGGATGCAACATATAAAAGAAGCACCAAACTAGTGGATTGCCAGAAACTTGCAATTGATCATTTTTCGGAAAAAGCACAACCCTTTTTTGGTCACGGAACCTTTTGTCGTAGATTGAGTTTCATTTTCCATCCTTGCTTTGCTTGGTTATCACAATGCAGATTAGCTTCTCAATTATGTCCACATATGCACGAGGCAGATTGAGATCATTATCATATTCGCTCAACAACCACTCACTCATCCTTCTAAAAGTTGATATCCTCAAGGATCTGATAGAATATCCACTCCAGGGGCGTAGGTGCCTGAAACACAGCTTAAGATTTAGTAAATATGTACCACCGTAGCATACTAGATCTTATAGTTATACAAATATGGCAGAACTAGAGGGAGATTCCGACGTCACCTATAAGATAAAGTTATGAGTAGCCGTTATGTGAAGAAGAGAATAATGAATAAGAGTCAATGTATCGTTACTTGTTGAAGTTACAGTGGCTGGTTTTCCTGCACTGAATGTGTCGTTCAACAACTCTAATGCTTCACTTCAAACAATTCCAGCATATTTCTGAGCCATTTCTGTATTAGTTGACAATACGTTATACTTTAGCTAGCGGTACTCTTACTAAAAGAGTTAGACCGTGGACAAGAGGCCTTTGCAAGATGTGTTTTGCTGAGTGTTCTTTTTGGCTTTTCTAATCTGTGGCATGTTCAACTACAATACTACTCTAGTAGTCAACACTTAGAAGAGTGGCTTGGTGATCTATGCATTATAATTGTGAATCTATCTACTACTTTATTGTATGCAACTCCGGTAAATGATGGGAGAATCTTTACCAATGTTAACTTTTCCAATTTGAGACTGGTGTCAAACTAGTTGATTTGTGCAAGTCTCCATTAATTTTTCGTAGGACTACTATGTATTATAAGTCAAGAAGATCTTTCATGTAAATGGTGTTTGTTAGATTTTTGTGGCTTGGTTTTAAATGATCTGTTTCAATACCTTCCATGGGTACTGTGCTCTTTATATTGGTTCTTGACTCCTAAGCATCACCAAGTGTATTGGTACAATGATGTTGACATAGCACATATGGTGAGAAACGGTCTTGTATAAAGTTATGTCCGTATGCATGTGTTGCAATATGCGAAACAAGTCCATTTTTTTGTGTAGCATCTGTGTGGATGCTTCCCTTTGCACATTTTGATTGCTCAGTGTTTTTTAGAGCTTGATGAACTGGTTTGTATCCTGTTAAAATCAATCCTAATTGAAGGCTGCGTAATTTAGTAAGGCTTTATGCCGCCCTGCTCCCGTAGTGATTTTATTTGATGGGCACGGTCATGTGTGATCGAAGATCTAAGACGCCCTTACTATTTGGATGCTGCAATTTAGTGTGGAAGCTGATTCATAATGTGGTATGATGATTATAAGTCCAATTCCTGTTTGTTGGAAAACACCTAAACCTGGGACAGGAAAAGGGATTCAGTGAGCAGAGAAAGTCACAATTTCTAACATCCTTGTTTCTAATAATGTCGTTAGCTAAATGTTTTTGGGTGGTTTCAGGCACGTCCCTAATTTCAGATGTATACATCAGATTTGCTTGCTATTGTTATATAAGATGTCTTGGTTTTTATCTGTATGTCACTCTCATTTCAGGGGGATGCCACTCCACAAAGTACTACATGATAGGAGTAAGTTATGGCGTTGTATTGGAAGAAGATGATAGTGTATTTGTTTACAGAGAGTGGACCCTGGATCTAGCAGCATACACTTCCGATCACATGAAAATGCAAGAATGACTTAAACACTGTTATCAAAGGGGGTGCAATTCGACGCTTATCCGCAACAAGGGCAGTAGCTCACCCACATGCTGCATTGCTCCGTTGGAAGATAGATATCGTAGTGTAATCATCATTATAATCGGAACAAGTATAATAAACCAGTTACAATGGCACCTAAATAACCACATTAGATAAACATGCATATGCCCCTATTTTCGGTTACAGTCTTGTAGTAGTGCAATGACTCGATGGTTCTGATACATCATATTCCAATTTCTTCGGAAAAAAATTTGAAAATGGAGCCTAAAGTTCTAACATAAAGCCCAATATATGAACCCGCAAGGTCAAAATGGAAGGCCTATCTCCAAGAAGTCTCAAAACTCGACTGCATCACTTGATTGGCTTGCTTGTGACCAATTCAATCCAATACTGCCTTAAACAGAGATCTCGATGACTTAGTATTACTAACAACAAACATGCATCATAAGTGGTTAATTTTGTAAGAGCTCATTTACGTTGTTACTTTTCCATGCTTCATTTTCTTTGTTTGGCCTCCAATTTATTGCTTAAGATGAGAGGGGTTTGAATAGCAGGATGTGAATTCTAAAGGGAGAATGTAGACATAAGTGCATTGAAATTGTTCATTACCATAGAAGGAGCAAGAGCAGAGAAGTTAAGAGTTCAGACACCTGGGCTAAAGAGCTTCTGTAATTATTTTATTGCCAACACCACCACATTCAAGGTAATACTCTCTCTCTCTCTCTCTCATGCATTTTTACTGCTGGATTCTGTAGTCGAGGTCTGATTTCTCAAAATAAAAAAGAATTATGACATCCCTGTTGATATGCAGTCCTTGAAACAAGATTCCTGCAATGTTTCCGAAGCCTCAACACTGCATTTTCTGCCCACAGGGGTACGCAAGGGGCCTTTATTCTGGAATATCTTGATGACAATAGGATTATATGGTATTAATCTCGGAATTTCGGTCCCATATGTAGCAGTAACAACTGAAAGCTAAGCAAACAGGTCGTGCCCAGGAGTAGGATATCACAGTTGAGCCAGATCACATGGTTGTGTTGTAGGATTGTCACAGTTGACGGTGGCCTTTGCAGCACAAGGAAACAGCAGTATCTTGGTGTATTCTTTGGCTATATCTACATGGACAACATTATCACTTCAAAAGGCTGACATGGTTTAACGTAAGCTTCTTCTTTTTTTATTACTCAGGTGTTCAGGCCAACTTACCCGCATCTCGACTAATCTTGGGGCCTAATCCCAAAGTCTACAGGAGCAAAGCTTCATATGGACAAGAGTTTAATGTAAGTGCTCTCTCTCTCTCTCTCTCTCTCTCTCTCTCTCTCTCTGTGTGCAAATTATAACAGGGCAGCCAATATGTGTAAAGGATGTGTTATGCAAAACAATTTATAGGAACTACACAGTACGGTAGTCTTCTGTGGTCCTCTAATTTCCTACCAAAACAGCTACCATTGTGCTCAAAATTTGAAAAATGCCATTGTTACATACATACATTGTTTTTAACAATTGGCATAAAAAGCCAATTTGGAAATTATTTTCCTTGTGTACGTCCCAAAAAATTATCTTTAGGCACATACTTCAACTGTGTCTTGCATTAACCATTGTTTTTAACTAATGTATTTCCTCGATACTTTTTTAACAGGATTTTCCGCATGATTAAGTTTCCCAACAAACTCTACCAAGTGAACAATTTCGATAATGGATGCATAATGCACTCAAAAAATTAAAACTGGACCAGTCCTGTTCTTCAATATTTGGGGGGGGAGCAAGGCCTGTTCCTTTCTGAAACCATTCTCTCTCTCACACCATAGGGCAAGAGTTTGGGACGAGGGAAAGAGATAAAAGGGTATAGGGATCCTGTTTGGATCTTCCCACCAAAAGGTTAGTCAACTGACAGTGGAGGCAATGGCAGCATATTTACCCCATTCTAGGTTGTCATCATATGAACTTTTCCAGGGGTGCAATGGCAGCATATTCCCCAATTCTAGGTTGGCAAACTTGTAGTATTTCTTTAATTAAATGACCAAGTACCCACCAATGGTTACCCAGAATCATTCATTTGTCTCTAGTATAGGGGGGACAATTTGTTTTTGGCATCCTCAACAAAAGTGATTATATAGGAACTTGCAAACCAATCTATCTATGTTTGAATATTCTTCTTGCATACTAGTAGAAATTATAATCATTCCTCATGCTCATGAACCTTGAGAGTTTACAAAAATTTGACATATCAACTGCATTACATTTGGTGGATGAGGCCAACACATATATATTTGCGTAATCTGGACAATGGTTAATGCAAGAATGCCATGTGGTGACGACCCTTATTGGGGCAAGTAGCCACAGGCATACAGCTGAACATTCTATAGTGGGTGTGCATCCCGTTGGTCACACCCATGACGGAAAGTTATTACATTGATCGCCTCTCTCCATCCTTTTGGTCTAGCAGAAACAAAAAAGATTAACACAAACTAACACAAATTTAACTACGAAATTCTCATCAGAGATGTAGCCCACTATGCCTAGCATTGAAGAACAGCACAAGTTCTTTCTGCCCATCTACAGAGCCATAAAAAAGAGAATATGATTGTGGGTTAAACGAATAATAAAGCAACAATAAATGGAAGAAATTGACTGGAAAAATTAATTCCCCCTGAAATATGAAAGAGAGTGCCACTGGGGTCAACCAGCATCTCAATTTAGGAAGTAGGAAGAGAAATGGAAACTTGGCCTGTGGCCTACCACCTAGACTAAGGCCTTACCTACAATTGTGGTCACCAACCAGTTAGGCTTTAGAGGCCTAGTTCAAGTAATAAAATAAAGCACATTTCTAAATTTAAGAAGTACCAAGTAGCCTTGCAGTGCCATATTCTCAGGCTACTGTCTTTTCAATACTTGCTGTGTGATTGTGAGTTGTAGAAAAATAAGATCACATGCCTCACCCTGTAGGGTAGATGTAATGCAAATTGGATGGAAGAACACCACACACACACAGGCGCACACACACAGAGAGAGAGAGAGAGAGAGAGAGAGAGAGAGAGAGCGAGCAAAATACCTCCAAGTGGCTGGCTGGAGATTCATATTCAAGAGGTATTAGGTTCAAATCTCAAGAATGGGTCATTTATTAATTATATACCATGTGGGCAATATATGCGAGTGCAGGTATGGTTTCTCGTTACCTGCGACAAGAAGTGTTACCCTACAACAACACACCACTCCACTATCTATAGGGAATCACCATGCACTTTGAACGCTGTGAAGGGGGATACGAAAGTCCAGGCCTTTTTTAGAATATGTAAAGAAAATCGGTATGACACTGGAATTACAATAAAATATGTATATCCATCGTGTGCAGCTATTACAAGATCACGAGGTGGGCCATAGAGAGGAAGAAAAACAATGTCCAAGATCAACCAGGTCAACTTGATTAATCTGTCTAAACAAGGGTTAGAGAGAGGGAGAAGAATACAAAATGTGCAAAGCTAAAATTGGATTTGTTTAATCGAAGTTGGCCAGAAAGAACCTATATGAGGGGCCCAATTTTCATAATTAAACCACTACTACTACTACAACAAACCTTGTGGTCATCAAATAAAAACCAAGCCGAAGACCAGGAAAATTAACCAATTTGAAAGTAGGGAAAATGACAAAGGGTTGACGGTTATAAAATTGAGACAATAATAAAAGAACTTTGCAGAAAAGTAAAAACAATAATGAATACAATATATGTATAAAATTAGTTCTTCAAGAACTATTATTAAGATCAATCTTCCGGACCCAATTGTATTTTCATTACCATATTTTTGTATTGTTCTCCTTCTTTCCTTTCTGTTTTTTTCCGTTGTATCTTGAGTACATCAGTGAGTGCATAACACTTCTATTTATAGACTTAACAAATATATACTATCAAAGCATTTATAGCATTTTCCTATTTCAACTACAGCCCACCAGGACTTTCATATGGTTAGCCATCTCTTTCATAACAATGACAACCTAGCCATATGCATATGAGAAAGTTGCTTGAACCCATCATCCCAATTTGAAATCACCCCACTGTTTTTCTCTCTTGATTTTCTGTTTGGTAGAGAGGACAAAAAACATTTATATGTATGTGTACAAATGTGTGGTTGTATTCAATTAAGTAATCAAATCAAATATGGTTCTCTTCAATCGAATCTCGGGTTCATTCTAAAACTCCACTCTACCTCATGACCTAGATCTATAGGACAGAGAACCACCGTTAGTGTCTGATGGCTAATCAAGTTTTCGCTTTTAGGAGAGGGAGTACAGAGCTAGTGGTCAGTATGAATGACATACCTCTTTTAGGATATGAGATTGTACTTTACATGAAGTAACTTGGCTTAACTTTCAAGTAACCTCGTGCTAGTCACAAGCCCTAACTGTCTAGTGTGATATCATACATGACAGATTGTAAACAATTATGCTCATGTGCCGAACAGTTTCTCAGCCAAATATGTTGATCATCTCGCCCGATCCGACTTGATTCGACCCAGCTTTGCAGATCCAAACGCCTAGGCTTACTGTGGCGGGCCGTACATATACAGCTCGACCCAAATGCTCAGCCTCTTGAGCTGTTGATCCGCTAGGCTCAATCGTGTAGCTGGTTTGGCCCGCTAGCTACAAGTTTCACGAGAGATTCAATGTTCGAGTACACAGAAAATCATCCAATATTTAGTTGTGCTAAGTTGGTATACCCTTTAGAAGAAGTCCAAATAGTACGATGAATGATTGATATTCTATTCCAATAAGCAAAAAGATGCTCCCTTTATGGAGTGTTTACCCTCCTGTTCTGGAGTGGATATACTCTAGATTTCCCCAGTAACTAGCTAGCCTTATGATTGACCTCATTGGTTTGCTTTTGCAGTATGTGTTATTGAACTTGCCAATGCATGGCTCGCGTCTAAATTTTGTTAGTTTTGATTCCTTCCTGTGTGGATAAAATCTTTGTAATGACTTCGGGCCTTTGAAATGAAATGGTCTCTTGTTCAAAAAAAAAAAGAGCACCAAAATGCTCGCATAACGTGTTTTTAAACATAGATCTTTTAAAACTTGGCAAATATAATAATCTTTCTAATTTGAGACTGGGATAGACAATGTTAAGTTTACCATACAACAAAGAAGTATAACCATTCATGGGATGAGAGGCTACATGCAGCTAATAGAACAATCATTTCCAAGAGTTGGCACAATAATAGTCAGATGGCAATCGAGTCCTTAAAAAGCTTAGACAGTTGGCAATCGAGTCCTTAAAAAGTTTTTGGTATGGGGTTCGATTTCATTAGGCCTCCCGTTAGGATGTTACTAAAGTGGAATTGATTTCCAGATTATTCAGTCTATTACGTGGGTGCCGATTCATGGAAATGGAGACAAGAAAAAGAAGAAAGCTAAGTAATCAATCAAGTAACAGCGACCAGTAAAAGATTGAATGATTATAGATGTCAGAGGGTGTTCCGCTTTTAGGAAAAAGTAACTTTTGGAAAAAGAAGGTAATTTCAAACTCAAAAATCATATGTTTATGCAAATAATTTTCCTACCAATATGGATCTTGTTTGATAGATCTCATTGAGATCTTTTAAATGGTGCAAAAAAAATTGAAAAATCATTTTTCATTTTCGTTATATTTGAGTTCGAAATTACCTTCTTTTTGAAAAAGCTACTTTTTTTAGAAAGCAGAACGGGGCCTGATTAGCACTATAAAACGAACCTTAAAATTCAATGATTATTGACATCATTAGTACTAGAAAACAAACCTTAAACTTAGATGAATATAATCTCTAATCACATCTTGTCTCTTACTTTTCACACATTCTCTCTATCCTCCAATCCAAAAAAAGCACTTGGCCTTTTCTCTTCATTATTGCCTTCTCTCTCTCTCTCTCTCTCTCTCTCTCTCTCTCTCTCTCTTCTTCCTTTTGCTTCTACCACCTCCTCTCCACACAATACTCTCTCTCTGCCTCCCTAACAAACTCTGAAGACCTATCAAGCTTACCCATCACAGCATTCTTGAAACTAACCACTTCTTGTGCTTGAGAACATGACCTTTGCATTCTAACCCCACTTGAACTATTCCTTGACTCCATCATCTGATTAAGCGAAAGCCTCTTCTTGGGCCCTACCTCAGGCCTTAGCTTTGGAGCACTATAGGACCTCAGCTTAGCCCTAAACGACTGCGTATTCCCCATGTAGTGGGGGTAAAAACCCATGCTCTGCCGGAAGATGCTGTCGCCGGAAACGCTCTTCGCGGGCGTGATCGGCGCGTTAACGAACCGAGGGGTGCTTTGGGCCGTGGAGCACCGGCATTCGTAGCCCGCCGCACCCCAATCGGGTATCGACAAACGAGGTGGAACTCGATAGGGGAGCGGCGAGGAGAGCGTTGGGCCTAATGGGTCGTCGCCGTATTCCGATGCAGAACTGTTGAGCCTCCTGGATCTTGATTTGGGCCTGCCTGTGTCCACTTCGACTATCTTAGGGCTCTCATCGTTTGCATCGAAAGAAGCCGAAATCCTTCTACTGTGAATTGTTGTAATGTACTCACTCCTTGTATCATCAAACATTTCCTGCCCAAGTCACAATAAAAGTTACAAACAAAACGAATTTCGCAATTTATCTCCAATAACATTCACTCATGTGTTTCTTGAAAAATTCAGAGATTTGGGTTCTTACATTCCGCGCTTTTCGGGCTCGAAATTGAGGGTAAAAATGATCGGCATTGTTGGAAAACCCTTGAGATCTTTGGGCACGGACTGTGGCCTGGGCTCTGATTAGAGATTGCATACCATGAAGTGTCTCAGTGGCTTGTTTCCTCACCAAATAGCCTCTAAAAAGTGCTTGTAATTTCACTAGTCCTTTCAGAGCTTTCAATGCTTTTCTAGCCTGTTCACAAAACCCACAACAAAAAAAATAAAAATAAAAATGTTTTACTGAAACACCGGAAACATATTTTCAAACATTAAAACCCCCACTTGACATTTCTGTAGAGTTTTTTTTTTTAAATTTTAAAATCAAATTTTCAGAACACATTTGAAAAATTACTTTTACAAAATCAAAACATTCAATGCTTTACTAAATCAACAAGGATATAGTGAAACATAAACAAAATAATTGAAAACAAAAAATAAAGGAATTCCTAAGGAACAAACAATGGTACAAATTTCTGTAGGATTAATGATTCTAAAATCAATTTCGCAGAAAACCCATTTGGAAAATTAGGTTTTGGAAGAAACAAAAAAAAAAAAAAAAAAAAAAAAAGGCATCAACTTATTCATTTTTCAACAGAAATAATTCTCGAGAGTTTGAAAACATCCAGTAAATGTGTTTTCCAAATTGAATTATTTTCCAAAATATTTTCGGAAAAAGACTTGGAAAACAGTAGACCAAACAAATATCTCACGAATAATGTAAAGATTAAATCACAAACAATGTAAAGAAATTGCTTCCACCTTTCAAAGATAATCTACAAAAAATTGACTCCAAAAACAGAGAAAACAGAGCAAACTCTGTTTTGATTACCAAATAGCCACGGTAAAAGGTCTGAATCTTGACGGCGGCCCACCTTTCACGGCCACCACCAAACATAGTCCCTCTGCCGTTACTAGTCAGCCTAACCACCGCCACGGCTGCCTGCGCGGCGGCGACGGCCGCATCCGCCGCCGCGGCTGTGGCGGCGGCCACCGCAATTGCATGCTTGCTCTGCTCCGTTTCAGTCTCGTCGTAGAAAGATCTCAGCCAAACTGCTTCGGCCGCCGTGATGTTGGGCGGTATGGTTGCCGGATTGTGACATAAGGCGCCGGCTGCGGCGGAGCTCTGCCGCTTCTTGTCTTTCCGGTCGCCGGAGTTGGAGTTGTCCTGTTTTTCTTTGTCTTTTTTAAACCCCAACAAGCCCTTCAACCACCTTGTTACTCTCCCCATTTTCTTACACAGAGAGAGAGAGAGAGAGAGAGAGAGAGAAATACCCAGTTGGAGTATGGAGTTTAAAAAGGCTGTGCTACACCTAAAAACCTAGGCTCTTTCCAAATTGTGAAAAAGGTTTTGATGATAAAGAGCTGTTAAAAGACATGGTAAAAGAAAACAAGACTTCACAAATGCATCGTTGCTCTGATTGCCCTGAATGTATAGTAGGATTAGTACTTTGCAGATCCAAAGAAGTGTACAATAACACACACAGAGTCCACAGAGAGAGAGAGAGAGAGTTGCTGGAGAGAGAGAGAGAGAGAGAGAGAGAGAGAGAGAGAGAGTTGCTGGAGAAAAATCAGCTTGGGTTTTCAGTTAAAAAGTAAAAATGGAAGACTTCGAATCTTCATTTTTAATATGAGAGATAATGAAAGAGTAAATATTATTTTGACATATTGAAGTGTTAGGGGTAAGTAAGTTAAATAATTAACAGGTCTATCAACTTGAACTCAGAACTTATCTCGGCACCTAACTACTATTACATTACATGACCATCCAATCGTGGTAGGTTTGAATCAAGATTCTCTTACTTGATATCCTTGTATGCATGTGACCCAAAATAAGGATGCATCGTGATTTTACTTGACGATCCAAGTCATTCGTTTTGTGAGTATAGACATGTTTATCATCCATACAAAAAAATTAGGTTGCGATAGGTATAAGACGACGACCAAAATCTCGCTCAGCACAGGATGCATCTGCGCGGGCCATACGTGGTTGAGCACAGGGAATCACCACAATGACCTAATAACCGCCTTGAAAGTGATTCTAAGCGTGCAAGGACTCTCGTGTACCGCCTCATATTCTATGGGATAACCATTAGTAGTTCTAGTCATATGGAGCTACATAATGCTAAAGGGATTAGGATAGCTATGACTATTGGACCTGATCATAGGGCCAATCTAATTCACACTGCAAGAGACCTAATCCTATAGCCTTTATAATGGGATTCAACCTTTATCGCCAATATAAATACACCTCTATATACCAGTTGAGGTTTGATACTCTCTTTACGAAGAAATTCTAGAGCTCCTTTTCATCTACTTTTTTATAATTTGAACAGACTTAGGTATTGGAGGGGGTTGGTCGGCACCACAACTATATAAGTGACCAAGCACACCACATATAGGTGATCTGATGAGCCCAAAATGGTATCATTAGGTTGATTGGTCATTGTTAAAGTATTGTTTAGTTCAACTCATATTTGTCATGAGAGAATACACGGTTAGACACTGATCGCAATGATGGATACTGATGTCTGATCAATACGAATTTGATTTTTGGGCATTGATAATAAGTACATTAAGGCTAACAAAAATGAATGATCGTTGGCAGAACTATAATAAAAACCGTGCTACGTGTTACATGAGGGTCACGTGTGTAGATTCACAGTCTGTAAACTTGTAGAGAACAAAGAGTGAGAAATGCCAAAGGTCTTCGAAAACAAAAACAAAGGTGAAATTAGAGATTATAGTAATCCACTTTGGAGTGTTTCCATTCATTTAACAATGCTGTAAGAAACTAATAGCTCACCAAATTGGCTCTTTCCATGTTATCTAACGTTCGTGCATAAGAAACCAAAAAAGTAAAACTTCAAAGGATCCGGCTTCTCTGCAATTGAGTCCATGCAGTTGTATCACATTCGTTTATCTTTGTATTCAACGGTTCTGATTTCAATTCGAATTTTTTTTTTAATCTCGACCGTTAAAAACCGACGGTTATGAACACTCCAACCACACCTTTGCAGTCCAAACGTGAATGATAGACAAGGCTTGTGCAACTTGAAAATTGTAACGCCTCACTTGCATTGATTGTAGTATATTGTCAGCTTCGGCTTGTACTCTTTGAAACACATGGCATTTTATTAGACATGGCATTTTACTATTGTCAGCTTCGGCTTGTACTCTTTGAAACACATGGCATTTTATTAGACCTAAATGCAAGAGAGTGGGATCCAAAAACGCTCCTGTGTACTGTCTGTGTAATGCGTGTAGCGTGTAGTGCGGTATTGTAGCCGTTCAAAATTGTTTTGGACATAACAAAGTCATAGTATTATCATACTTCCCTTGCGACTGAACAAAGTCATGTATGGATTCACTCGATCAGGACATATCCAACCCATACTGTATTCTTTTAAAGGAATGAAGACAAAAATGA
The DNA here is from genome assembly GCA_019656275.1 of Rhododendron kiyosumense. Classification (NCBI taxonomy): domain Eukaryota; kingdom Viridiplantae; phylum Streptophyta; class Magnoliopsida; order Ericales; family Ericaceae; genus Rhododendron; species Rhododendron kiyosumense. Next base: position 134,897 of record BPLS01000269.1, on the reverse strand, counting down.
TGGAATGGAATGGAATGGAACAAAACCATCCTCCAATACACCTTTTTTGAGGGCAAAAAAGTGTTCTGGATGTTTTGGAGGATTGCCGGTAAAAAAACATATTTAAACTATTGATTGTCAAAATAGACAGTTTAAATCTGCCTCGCAGGATACATTACAGGGAGTGTCCTGCAAGATCCCCGGTAAACCACCTCAAGCTTGTTCTCTATGCATGGCACTCATCCAAGCTCGCCATTACACAAAAGTTCGGCCTAACAAAACCTCAAAACCTGTGCCAAAGTTTTTGTTACTTTTGACTGTAATGTGAACGGTTTTCAAGTTTGACTATGATGCACAAAATTTCATTCGCGAAGCGACGCATAAGGTCTCATGGATTTGAACTTTTTGCATATGTGTGAAAGGTTGGTGAATTTGGTAAACCTTTTTTCGGTAACCTTCATCTCGTCTCGTTTATCGAAACTATATATATATATATATATATATAGCATTTTTTTTGGTTCAATGGTCAGGTGTGTCAGGAAATAGATTATGCGTTCCTCGACTAATTCCATTCCTTTGCAATCTGACTAAAGATAGACCATCTATGTTCATCAAAAGGTCATTGGGCACGGATGTTACTACTACTTACTAGGGCTTAGGGTGGCTCACTGTACAAATTAAATGCTAGCCATTCCAATTAATTCTGGATTTGGTCACAAACACAACAATCTTGAAAATAGTCCCCGTGTCTTTGCATTTTTTTTTTTTTTTGCTAACATTCTGGTCAATAATTAATTATTGTTATTCACCAGAACGTTAGCAAATAATGTTAGCAACGAGGGGAATATGAGAGTTCCCTTAAACCCAATACATAATTAATTATTTTGTATCTCATCTGTATTTATACAGAGAGCATCCTAGACGCATTAGAAGTCCAACATCCTAAGTGCTTCAGATACTTTAACCGCTTCCATCTTATCTCTAAGATAAGATAAAACTCTGCTAAAAAATAGGTCACCGGGCCATGTCATGCTACACATGAGCGACTTGATTTGGTTCCGAACCCGGCCCGAATTTCAACAGTACAAAATGCTACCAGCAATTATTCATTGGGCTAATAATATTCTGGTCAAATGTCTTTTGTGTTGGGCAAGTAAAATTAACCAAACTTTCATCGATCTTCAACTTTTATAAAAGGGCACTACACTGTTGAGACCACGTGAAAAAACTACGTTACAAGACAAAAAGATGAGGCTGAGAGTTGCATGCAGAGAATATATTTACTACTAGAAAACTTTTAGAAACTTAATAATTAAACTATTAGGCAACAACTAGGAAGTAACACTTGATTTATAAATCCAACTTAGAGGAGAGAGAAACACTTGAATCATTAAAAAGATAAACTTTTCTGCAACAAGAATAGGAAGCACGCAACATGTCACAATTCCTTTTCTTTAATTTATTTTTTCCAAAACCAACCGGGGTTTACTTGTCTGGACTCTTGCATCTGACTAAGAAGTTAGGAGTTCGAATCTCCCCACACACATGTGGTGTTCTTCCCTTAGTTTCATTCTTTGTTTCTTTCCAATATATGATGGGGCTTATTTATGGTATTGGTTGATGAGTTGAGTTTAATTATCTCGTGGACTTTTACAATTAATGTAGCATCCCGGGTTTGTACTTTATACAATATACATGATGTAAATGATATCTTCCATCGATTGGCAAAAAAAAAAAATCGTTTTAGGATATCATTTCTATGACAAGGTTGGTAATTGTGATTGTATTTTTACTGTTGATTAATTGATTCAAATGGCTCTCTTTGATCAATGATCTCTAATATTATAACTTCAGTGACGTGTAATGAGACCCGTCAAGGTCTTATTCAGCTCATTGGAACGGTTTATTTTAGAGTAAGTTTTAATAATATTGTGTTCACTTTTTTCAAAAACGCTCTAAATAAAAATATGTTAGGAATAGTTCGATGTGTTTAGACCCCACATGCATCCGTAGAGCCCAAGTGTATTGCCAGTATTGGGCAGCATGGACACATATTTCTTCACATTTGAGTCTATAACATTGCTCTTATAGTCCATGCAAAACAATATGGTGGAATTATGTTTTCACTTAGATCCATTTACCGTCCAACAAATATGTTTTCGGTGGAATGGATATCTGATTAGTTTGATTTTTTATTTTTTTTTGACATGAATGATAAAAAACATCATTTACAACATAAACGGTTCAAATATTGACACGAGTTCATAGTGAATTCTATTTCGTGCCACATTAGGAACCACATGCACAAGTGATCGGCAAGTATGGATTCTTGCTTAACTAATAGAGTCAATTGAATCATTAAAATGTAATCTCAATTAGTTCCCATCTTTCCCTTTGGATCCAACTTCTCTTCAATTGACTGTAGAGAAAAATGTTCGGTCCAATCTGGATCGTTCGTGTTGATAATTAGTGGTTCATGATCAAATCTGTTGAATACTTTTACCGGTAAAAAATTAAAACAAATCTCTGGACCATTAAAAATATTAATCGACGATTGCGATCACTTGAACTATATTTTTGCAGTCCAAACTTGGACAGTAGACAAACCATTTCCTTTTCTTTTTCCGTTCAAGTGATAGTGCTCGTTACGTTGTAGTTCAAAACTTTTCGAATCACATGAAGTATGAGCTCCACCGGAGCAGTTAACAATTTTTTCTCTTTTGCTCGTCATAGAATCAGATTCTGGAAATGACAAGGAAAGGAAAGGAATTGGTGGGGGTAAAAAGTCGTATATATTTCGAATCCTCTAATCACGAACTCGTGAAAAATAGAGAAAAGGGACCCTCTTTGTTTTGAAAGTTTTTTACTCATTAGTCACTTTGTGGAGCGACGTGTCATGCAAAAAGCAAAAGATACCTCCATTGTCCTCGTCCTCGTCCTGGCACACTCATTAGTCAATTTTTGGGTGCCCGTAGGGGTAGGGTACCCTACGCGTGAAATTCCGTCGGTGATTCGGACCATCCAAATATGTTTTGTGCGGTTCGGACTTTAGATTAAGAAAAAGAGGAGAGAGAGTGGTGGGATAAGTGAAGAAAGAAGGAATAAATTTGAAATGTTCAAAATACATTTGGACGGTCCGGATCGTTGACAAGTACCTCACATGGTACGTACCTGCTCAGCATTCAAAAACTTCTCCGTGAAGGTATGACAATCACATAGATATTCGTGTCTTCTGTTCTTGTGTTGCGTTGTTTCTTCTTTTCTCTAATAGCCGGATGTCTTGCAATTTACTCGCATCTCGATTAATTTTGGGTTCTTAAGTTAACGACTGAACAAATCTTTTAATGATCCTAAAATTTGAAATGTATGGTAGCTGTAGAATTCAAACATATATATGACCTTATAAAGGACAAATACTATATAATTCAAACATATATATGACCTTATAAAGGACAAATACTATATATATATATATATATATATATGCTTTTTCATGCTCTCTAGGTCAAATCACATGGTATCGTGTTGTTTCTTCTTTGAAAACAAGCCATTCCTCTTTCTTTTTAAATTTTCTTTTTTAAAAATAAGGTAATTTTAAACTCAAATATAATAAAAATAGAAAATAATTTTTAAAATTTTTTGCACCGTTTAAAAAATTTCAATGAAATCTATATCAAAAAATATTCATATTAATAAAAAAATTATTTACGTAAATAAATAATTTTTGAACTTAAAATTACTTTTCTTTTCAAAAAGTAATTTGTTCAAGAAACTGGATCGGGGTTATCCATCAGAGTGCAACTCTTTCTCTCTCTTCATTTCTTCCTACAAACCCCGCCAAAAGAGTGAAAACTCTCTCTACCCCAATATTCCTTTCTCGTATACTTCCCTGACCTCTTCACAGTACACTAATTAAATAAGCCAAATTAGGGGCTTTTGTTGGTCGGTTTGCTCCTAAATAATTAAAGCTAACTCCTCCTCTCCCCCCACTCTCTCTCTCTCTCTAGTTTTTGTCGTTGTCAGGAGAACGAATAGACTACTGAATCAATAACAATGAATATAATCTTCTCTCCTAGGATTTGAATCTGCAACTTCATAGTGCAATAGTTACTACACGACTGTTGTATCAACATTATCTCTGTGGAACTCGAGTTCGATTTGTTTACTAAGCAAATGCTGTATTAACATTAGCTTTGTC
>BPLS01000269.1:119926-130710 GCA_019656275.1 Rhododendron kiyosumense | reverse complement strand
AAGCTCAAGCTCTGTTTGTTTACTAAACGAGCCAAAAATTTGAGTTCGACTATGGCTCGAGCCATTAATGAGCTGAGCTTCATCATTTTCTAAGCGAGTCTCTTTAATCAAGCCAAACCTCTCTTAACGAGCCGAGCTTTTGTCGAATGAGCTCTGACTCGTTTACTAAACGAGTCGAAAAATCAAGCTTGGGCTCGGCTCGTTTATCGAACGAGTCAAGCGTTAACAAGCTTAGCCGAGCATTAACGAGCCCTAGCGAGAAACAACCTTACAACACCAAATTACACTAAAAAAAAAAACAAATACAGTTAATTAGAACACAAAAATCATTCTTAGGACTTTAAAATCTGGAGAATCTGCTGGAATTTTCAATAACAACAGCTCACACTTCAATTGATGATCTAATTAAGGCATCAGATTACTTTTAATGTCACAATTTGAAGTATCATTTGGAGATGCTTTAATTTTTTTATTTTTATTTTTTTGAAATTAAGGCTGCTCTACTATGAATTATCAGTATCCCTGTACATGATGGTACTAAAATTCGATATCCATTTGTGGTCATGGATTGCTTGTTTTAAGACCTTTATTTTTATTTTATTTTTTTAAATATCCTTTGTTTTAAGACCTGTTTGGTTCGTTAGTTTAGACATAAGATTAGATTAATTACAAATTTCTTGAGACCTCATTTTCTATATATTTTTTTTTTTTTTTGCTCGGCCATTTTCTATATTTTTTCTTAAAGGTTGTAGGTTACAGTAATTGGTGTCCGTGGATGAAATACCAAACAATTTTAGAAACTGATTTTCGGGCTCCACTTTTTACTGATGGAGCTTCAATTTTAACGTGAAATTACTAGTAACTTTATAAACAAAGTGAAGCGCGAATATCAATTTTCATAATTTTTTATACATTACTACAATTTGGTCCCAGAAAATTTCTTAAGAAATGTGGTACTGATAAATAAGAATTAATTCTGCAATTATTAGTTGGATAACATCTCTCATCGATAGTACTGTCAATATTAAACAGCCAGCTGCAAATTAGTGTAGCTATTGAAAGTGAAACCTATGAGTCTATGAACCCGCCCCGCCCCCCTCTCTCTCTCTCTCTCTCTCTCTCTCTCTCTCTCTCGGTTCGCTTATAATAATTTTTATTTTTTGGACCATTGTGGGATTCGATATATCAAGATTTGTAAAAGGACAATAGGTATGTCTTTTTATTTGTCCTTTTAACATGTACGTCTTAGATGCATGCAACAAGTTACTTCCTCTGTCCTTATTTAATTGTCCATTACGGTTTTACGTGTATTTTCAACGATTTATATCTCTCAACGTATATTACGTTTTATGTTTTTGAAATCACTATTTTATAGAAAAAGTTAAGATCTATCAAATAAGATCTATATTACATATTTTTTGCAATATACATCGAGAGTTATAAACCGTTGAAAATGTACGCAAATCCGTAGTGGACAGTTAAATAGAGACGGAGGGAGTATAATCTCTTTCATGAATAAAGTTCTAACTTTTCTCCAAAAAAAAAAAAGAGGGGGGGGGGGGGGGGGGAGGAGGGGACGATAAGGTGTGGTTTTTTTTCAGAAGAGTAAGAAAGAAATTAATAGACGATGAAAGACGTTACAATTGGGAAGACAACCAAAAGTAAAGCTAAAATCATAAAATTCAGCGTTATCTCTATTCGCAAAATATTTACAATTCCGAAACAACGCAGGGTAATCAAACACATTCCTCCTTCTGTTCATGGTTCTTCATAAGTTTTTTCTTAAATTATTATTCTCATTTTTCTTTTTATTTCTCTCCACCGATTACCAAAATAACCTCTCTCAAAATCTAAACCAAATGAACTATTAGATTTCCGAATCAATAAAGCTATGGGTACATATGAGATTGTACATACTATGTACATATAGGTTTTGTGGGGCCCATCTCGGGTCCCACAAAGATGATTCAAATAGTCTATTATTTTTAAAATATTTTTTCATGGAGTATTGTAAAAAATCATCTCAACCCGATATCGGTAAGGATTTTTCTGAATTTTTTTTTTTGGGGGGGGGGGGGGGGGGGTGGGCAAGCTACTTATATAACTGCTCAGTTTCGCCCCTACAAATTCAGAAAAAAATCTTACCGATATCGGATTGAGCTGATTTTTTTACAGGACCCCATAAAAAAATATTTTAAAAATGATGGGGTAGTTCGAATTATCTCTGTGGACTCCACAAAATTTATATGTACATAAGATATACGTACACATAGCAGTGCTCTTTTCGAATCTTGAAATTTCAAAATATTCTTCATAGTTCAACTCCCGCGTTTACATAATTATGATTACGTCCTTGAACTATTGGATGCATAAAAAGGACGTACATCAGAGCTCTCGCTTACGATCATCGCAACATTTTGGAATACATCTCACAGAAGCATGCAGTATGCTGTACCTCGTGCGTGATGGCCACCAAATGAATCCAAATCTAAAATGAGGTCACGAAAATTTGCATGTAATTTTAAGTGTGAAAGCTTTGACTATAAATAAAAAAACGACGCAAAAAGACAATAGGGGCAGTGCCGTATATGTAGAGTACTATAGTGGGTGCATGGATCATGTGAGTTACGAGTACGGCTTCATTCATTTTTCCAACGTATAATCATCACAAAATTTGGAAGATGCAGAACAGAAGAAGAACAGAAACAGGTTTTTCTCTGTGGATTGGTTGTGGTACAAAGATGGAACATTTTTAGCAGCTCCTTTTTTGGGGTGAGATCTCACCTCCAACCCCTTGTCCATCAAACTTCTGACTGCGGATGGGATATAAAAAGGCAGATCTATGTTCGCACTCCGAATAATATATTTGAAATACTTATATTCAGTGTTTGACTGAGGGACAAGGTGGTGTTATTATATTTTCCTTTTAAATTGCAAAAATATATACCACTGTAAGGGCGGAACCAAGAATCTAATTTGCCCTGGGCTAACCCAAAATATATATGAACCAAAAAGAGCTCTATAATTAATGTTCGGCAAATTTGTATATTAATACGTAAATGTTCAAAAATTAATAAACAAAGGAAAAGTATATAAAAAACATATACTATTGAAGTTGTACTCTACTGAAGTTGTGTCCTACGTTATTTCAGAGAGTTCATTTAGTATTATCGAATTTGAGCCAATATCCTCAACAAATTCTCTTTCAATATTGATGATCATAAAATGAGGTGGGCTAAAAGTTAATGAGCTAAAATTTTACACATAAATTTTACTTTTTTTTTAACCCTAGTCTCCACTTAGTTCCGCCCTTGCCACCATTCTCTTTTAAAACTCTACATCCACATACTCATCATATCCACTCCAAAACAAACCAAGTGCACATATATATATATATATATATATATCTCTGCCCTTCTATAAATTATTTAAACAAACTAAGATCTATATTATATCCCCCTATATATATCTTCCATTTTATCATATCTCCTCTCATAATATATCCATCTATACTAATCTGGTTGGCAAATGACCCGTCAACGGTAATTTAAACAGTTCATCCCATACTTTTCACTGATAGCAATATTTGTAAAAAGAGCTCAGCTCGATCGGTCATTAATAAATACGTATACAAATTTAATATAAATGTACACTTCATGTTCAAAATTATTTGAACTATCCATTTTACACAAATTGTTCATGTATTTGTTGATGATTGATTAATTTGGTTCTTTACACATAGGTTGTTCTTAGCAAGGACTACAAAAAGAACAGTTCGGATCACTGTTGTGTGCCTATAATGGGGCCCAAAAATTAAGTTTGGAGTTGTTTGATGGATAAGGTATGGAGATGAGCTGATCCTTCTTTTTAGGGTTGTGGTACAAATGTGAGAAATGGGTAGAGGAGGGAAAAAAAAAACTAGGGGTACACCATTTGGTTTACACTAAATGCATATTTGACTATGTGAAACTCACTTGGAATTACACACAAATAATCGGAGTTGTTTAATTTTTTTTAAAACATTTTAAACAATTTGGATGACTCCGAATATCTGTGTGAAATCCCTGGTCCAGTGTAAATTTAGTGGACGCATAGTAGGGCTAGGATGTAAGACTAGTGGGATGATATTGTTTTGACAAATACTACTCCGCTGTTAGGTGGGTGGGTTGCAGGGGTGAAGCCATAGGTCCGTATAGGTGTTATGATTTTTATTTCAGTCCACTCAAATAATTTTACACACATCTCAATTAATTTATGGAAATTTATCCCACCGTCGTTCAATAATAAGATTCACGTTTAAAGTCAAAATGGAGTCTTGTATAAACTGGCCTTAGAGTTGATTGCTCCCAAAAGATTCCGAATCTAAGACCTAAAAAGAAAGCAAACATAACGTTCTATAAAGAATGTAAGTTTTAGGTGTTTAGTGTATCAATAATTTTAACACAACACTCAAATACACACCCACACTCACATTAAGGATGGGTCCCACACACATTAGGTATGTAGTGTGTGCATGCTCCACCTCTATTATGAGTGCGGATGTGTATTTGGGTATGTAGTTGGGTGTGGTGGTAATACTCCTATGTACCTTCTTCTTCTTTTTCTATTTTATAATTGAATGTTAGAGCCAGCTTGTGCATCTTGACTAATTTCGAGATCTTGAAGATAACGACTAGGCATAATCTTAAATGGCCCCAAGGTTGGAATGTATGGCTTTCGTAGGAATGGAACATGTGACCTTATAGAGGAGCACTTATTGCTTTTTTAAAATCACTTGGCCAAACCCGTTGAGGTTTATATTATTTTATATTATTGTGTATCTTTGTATTGTTTTTTGAGAGAAAGATTCCTTTTTCGGAAAAATTCGGCAGCAAAAGTTAATACTATGTCACAATATTTATCCATCGAACAAGTACGGATGTGTTTCCCAAAACCTTCTTCGAAAATTTCTTGTTGCATAACTCTGTTTTCAAGAATATGTTTTCCATGCATATGATATTCACCTGCCAAACGGGTTTGTAGCCTGACGACACTTCCTCACCTATTCCACATGGAATGTGAGGGTTTGATTCTTGCTAAGAGCGCAAGTGTTTAGTGTGGTGATTGATACCCTTTGAGCTTGCCCCACTTGTATGTCACTTAGTGGTACCCCTTCCTCATCCCCTTAGGCATAGGCTAGACATTGATCGAGTGACGAACAAAAAAACACCCCCGACACCCTAAGCTAATGTTATATATGTTCATTACCCAAAAAAAATATATATGTATATATGTAGAACCTATCTTACCTATCTATTACAAGTTGTGTGAGGGGCTATACGGATTAGTCTGTAGTGCACACAAGCCATCCGAAACGCCCGGCATTATCCAAAAAAATTAAAACTATCGCACATTTTACTATGAATTTATTTTAGGTTTGAAGTAAACGTCGTAGGCTTTCTTTGGTTCTTCGATTCGTCCATATAAATAAGGAGAGAGGATTCAAAGATAGGAAACCAAAATGAAGGAAGAAAACTAAATTCCCAGTTTTATTTTTTTATTTTTTGAAATGACTTATAAAGAAATTTGATAAAGGTACATCGAGTAAGGGGAGGGAAGGGCTTAGTTGGATGAAACTAAAAATGGGACAAACCCAAAAGGCCAAGTCCAGTCACCCATAGGGCAAAGCCCAAAAGATGGGCCTAGCCCATATCAAGAAACCCCAAACCTAGCCCTAACATTTGAACTAAATTTCCAGTTCTTGTTTGGTTGGGTCAGGAAAATGTGAACCTTCAGCAATTATTTTTTGTTCAGCAATTATTTTTCTAGCTAATGGAGGCCCACTGGCCCAATCCATCAGGTAGCATGTCTGGTCTTAGAAGCTTTTCCTGGGCCCAAAGAGGGGTCAACACAATTCGTTATTGTATTATTTTTTTTGATCTTTAATTAGTTATTGTATTAAATTCCAAATGTTGGAACACAAGATTTTTTTGTAATTCCATTTACCACCTCCATTGGGTGTTTCTTATCCCCGAACAATGTACTCTTAGTTTTATTTCATGCTAAGTTTCCATTTTAACCACACAAAAAAAGTCGTTTTAATTGGGGTTGGGCATCGTGTCGTGTTTGTTTTTGAATTTTCTCAACCATAACCCAACGTGTTTAATTTTTTATGTTATCGTGTCATGTTATATTCATGTTCCGTGTTAGAAATAGCCGACACTAACCCGCTAGCTTCGTGCTGGGTTCGTGTTGTGTCAAAAATTCCCACCCTTAGTTTTTAATGTCTCGTAGAGGAGTGGGCCTAGTTTAAGGCCTAAAGCATCACTATTGTGGCCCAAAATGTGGTATACTCAGTTTTACTTGTGGGCTTCATCAGTCATTTGTGACCCAATACTGGATTGGTGCAGTGGAAAATATGAACTGCATGAACTTTAAAATATTTACTAAAAAAAGAAACTAAATAATCTATCTGCTTTGATCTTTTCCTTGATTATAATTAACCGAAAAGTTTATTAAACTAGAATACATGCAGCAAGTTAAATAAATTAAGATGAAGTACTCATACTAACTGGAGCATCTGTCTTTAATAGCATTAACAACCCATACTGTGGCTCCTACTATGACGTGAGATTTTCGCGAGCGAGAGCGTGGAAGTGCCTTTGAAACACATTCCAAACTAGTAAAATTCGTGGGAGCAAAGGATGAGAGCGTGATTGCAGTGTGAGGATTGGGAGCGGAAACATATGACATTTTGAAGGATTATGTGGCTAAGAGTCTAAGATCATACATTCAAGTTTTTTTTTTTATTAGCGAAATTTTATAAAAACTCTATAAAGGGTACATCGAGCATCCAATAAAACATTGGATGAATCACCAAAAGGGCTAGGCCCGTGACACAACACAACACCTAATGGGCTAAGCCCTAACACATTAAAAATACCTAAACAACCAAACCCTAGCCGTTGCAGGTCCAAACCCCAAACCGCGGGTGGCACCTCCTCCGCATCCTCCCACCCGTCGCTGCCTCCGCCCCGCCTCGAAACCCCAAAAACTCCGGCTGGAAATCCCCAGAAAGCCTGTTGGCAGAAAGATCACACCCCCAAGTTGTGTCTCTCTTTTTAGATCAACCTTTAAGCTTTGATGATCAAAAACCAAATCCTGTCGGTAGTGTTTGGTTGGGAGTTTAGTTTAATTTAGTTTTGGTAGTGGGTGAAGAGAGAAATACAGTAATGATTGAAAATATGGGTAATGATTTGAGAGAGATAGAAAGAGATGAGAAAGTAATAATTGAAAAAATAGAGTAATGATTGGAGAAAGAAGTAGGGTAATGATTAGAAACAAAATTAAAATTAAAACTAAATAGGGTACCGAACAAAGCCGTCAATTGTACTTGATAGCCCCTCTTTTGAATAATTTCCCCCCCTACTTTAGAGCACACAAATAGGATACCAAACTCATGCTTTCATTGATCATAGCATGTTAAGCCTAGATATTGACAATAGAAGCACGCATTTGGACCCTTTTTCCCTGCTTTAAGGCAAGTTTTTTGAGCTAAGTCCTAAAGGTTTGGCTAAGTGGTCGTAAAAAAGCAATGAGTACTCCTCTAGAAGGTCACAGATTCTATTTCCACATATGCCAAACATTTCAAATCTTGGGGCCATGCCATTGAGGGTTATGTCCGATCGTTACCTTCAGGACTACAGAATTAGTCGAGCTCCAAAATTAGTCGAAATGTATGCAAGCTAGCCCAGACATCCTGTTTAAAAAAGGAGGAGGAAAGTCTTTTGAACTAGCTCTGTAAAAACTCCGGAATGAAGTCCCTTTATGCATGGTCCCCTCATTGGTATCAGTCCTATGTCAGGTACGTGAAAATGAGTCCATTGGTTTGGCGTTTGAAAATCGTGCTCCTTAAAAGTGGAATCCGTGCCACAAAAGGTCCAATCCAAGACCCCCCATGCATGTCCCGAATCTTTCGCACAAACTTCCAACTGGCCTTTGGGCTGAATGAAAGGTTGTCCCCATAACAGATGCAAAGTAGCTAGGGTTTAAAAATCTTGTATCTGAGGTATTGAAACTAGTTCTTTTTCTCTCCTACGATTGGTTTGTCCAGATTAGATTGCGCGCGTTTCGACTAACTCTAGTTCTTCAAAACTGACGATCGACCGGGTAAACTTTAAGAAGCCTCAATGGCTTTTTTGTGTTGCCAGTGAGAGTCAAACTTTCGAACTTGAGGGTAGGTCACTTACTCTTCTACTAGTACTCAAACAACCCCTTTGAGTTGTCGTAGTTCTATATTCCCTAAAAGACAGAATTGGAAAACTGACAAATTGACAAACTTGATAAATCTTCAAATCTAGCTTGATACTAGCTAAGCACCAGCTCGTTTACAGCCTTATATCATGGGGTGGGAAAATCTGCACATAATACAAACATTAAAGGTCATCCAAATCCATAAGTTTGGGACATGAACTATATAAACAACTCCAAGTTGGCCATATAAACCTAACCTCCATACCCTCATCACATAGCACCAAGCTAGGCATGTATGCATTTGCATTGTTTTTTCCTCTCTCTCATTTTTGCATTATTCCCATATACTATATGTTTGGTTTCATCATCCACATTTCCAGTGGGCCCTCACGTGTCGAACAAAGAGGGGCTAAAAGATGATGGGGGTGTAGTGAATGAAAGCCTAACATGCTAGGGATACATGGCCATGTGTAGAGGAGATATAGCTCTCTGAAAGGGAACATGTCATGCGAATTTGAGTTATATAAAGAAAACACTATAAGATGATCAGATCATGGAGCTTATAGAAAGAGAGAAAAAACCCTAATCTTTGAAAAAGGTGGTGAGAGGAACAATATATATATACAAATTAAGGTGTGATGGCCAGGTGGTTGCTTGTAAAGCAGACAAAGGCAAAGCCATGCCCTAAACTTGAGAAGCCACAGGTGTTTTTCTTTCATGTATAGACAGGCATGATGGGTTTGGACTTCGAGGTGATGATAAAGGTGTGTTGGGTGGTGGTGAGACTCAACCAATGGCAACAATACTTGAAAAACAAGGGAGTAGACCTGGATAAGGAGACAAAATATGTAGATGTTTTTGTGTATTGAGGGAGAGGGATAGGATGAAGTGGAGGGGGAGGAGGTGGTTGTAATAGGGTTTGATGCAATACCTAAATAAGCGTGTGAAAAAATTGTAGAAAAGACTATAGAGATTTGTCTGAAATGAGCAAAAGCTAAACATCCTGGATTACCCCTAAAAAAATGTTTACAGTCGTAACAGTTTATTTCAGCGTGTTGAAGAATACTAGAATTACATTGCAGTTGTCTCTCTCTATATAATGTATTGCTAGGGTAACATGTATGAGAAAAATATAAATTATAACCATTGCAAGAATAGTCATGTGAGAGGCATGATGGTCTAGAATTGAATATATACCCTCTCTTTCTCTCTCTCTCAAATATCTGTGTTACATGCATTAATGCCTCATTGCTACTGTATTTTAATAGCAAAGGGAATGGCAGCCATGACTCCACATTAGCTCTGTCCAGGGAGGCAACTGTGGGGACTATGTATCAACTTAATGGAGTCAACATATATGCTCTATCTGTCTATCATATTCATGGGAGTGAGGATATATCTATTTGTCTTTCTCTTTTATTTTTTATTTTTTTTATCCGATCTATTTGTCTTCCTGATAATACATAGAATGTAAACCATATATAGGGGTTGGCCATGGACTTAGAGAGGTTTGCTCCCTTTTAAGGTTTTTTTGTTCGATTTCTCTTGTCAGCTACTGAGCTACTCTTACGGTCACCTCCTTCTTATGCGTAAGCGTATAAAACAGCTAAGTGAGAGACTTTAGGAATTGGTCTGAAGTTCGCGCAAACTAACCCGGGACACCCTGCATTAAAAAAAAATACAGTAATCCCCTATGATAGACAAACTTCTCCATTCTGTAGATGAATGATTGAAGACATAACGGTTGCAAGTGATGATGTTCCTACAATATAATTAGTTTATGATTTTTCTCCAAAGAAAAGGTATGGTGCTTGGAATTTTGTAAGCTCTAGTACTGGCTCGTGGTGTTAAATTATTTCGCTAGCTGACTAACCATGGGCCTATGGCTAATCAATACATGCTTCAAAAAAATCAAATTTTCGTGAAGAACTCTTAAATTGGGACAGAAAATTAAAGTAGGACCATAGGCTCCTTCTATACAATCTGAGCAATTTATTCATAGAAGTTAACTCAATATTTGTATTTGGCGAATTGCATAATTATCACAAGAGAAATGGTCGATCAGTCCCAGTTTGTCTGACAATTCATTTCTTTTATGACCACAACGATTCAATCAAAGCATTATCGAGCTTTCATAATAAAATTTCGTTTGCCGAGAAAAAAAAAAATCGAAACGAAACAAAACGGCATGGATAGCCAAGTCTTTTGCATGATTGAATACTCTGTACATTGAGTAGTACTCTATTCGAAAGTTGTAGAAATATTTGACGATCCCGACTGATGTGACCAAAGATTCTCTAGGTTATTTTTTCCACAAAAATTCGAACAGTAGAGACAATTCGCAGAGACAATGCGTTTGGCCCCATTTTGGATCCCGAAAAAATCTAGAAAAATATCCATAAATTTTTGAATATTATTTCATGGGGCCCTGTAAAAAATCAGCTCCAGCGGATATCGGTAAGTATTACTTTTGGATAAGTATGGGCGAAACTGTCATTTCACCCCTACTTATCCAAAAGTAATACTTACCGATATCCGCTGGAGCTGATTTT
>BPLS01000269.1:70217-99926 GCA_019656275.1 Rhododendron kiyosumense | reverse complement strand
ATCCGAAACACTGGATCAAATCCATTATTCCCAATGGACCAAGAGTTATATAGGCTTCGATCAGGCACTTAATGATATCCAATTAAGCTGATTTTTTGCATAATTGTTCTACTCGACGAGCTCTACAAAGTGAACGATTCGGATCATCGGAGCGAGACCTGGATGGGCCCGAAAAACGGGACAACAGTACGCTGCTCTCCCTAAGGGGGAGAGCAGCCCCCCTGAGTTCGGTAAAAGTTGGTGCATTGTCTATTTTGTCCCCAAAAGTATATTTCATTTTGAAAAATTAGTGAGTAAAAGTGTAATAATGATGGGTAAGTAGAAAAAGTGGAGGAAAAAATTGATGTAAAAGGTGTAATGATGATATTTTTTTAATAAGTTGGAGTTACCAAGCAGGACATTTACAAAAGGACGGACGGAGTATATTTTTTAATATATAAACAGTCTCAAAAAAATTTAGTGCTCAAATTTTCACTCCATTTGAAAATTTGAACAGTTAATTTTTTTTGAGACCGTTTATATATTAAAAAATATAATTAAAAAATTAAGTGCTTCAATTTTTAATCCGTTTGAATGGGTATGAAAATCTTATTATTCTAAAGAGACATAATCAAATTTTGTCTCTAGATCTCTCATAATCACATTTTTGCTCCATATAATTGCAAATTGATAGTAAGGATTTTTTTGTTAAACCAAACGTTGCTGTTTTAGGGCTGGGTAGGGGCTACTGTGCCCCCATGGGCAGCAGAGCATCTGGGTCTGTAGAATATCGTCATGGGTAGACCTATCAATGGGTCGGATCCGATCCGAATCCGATAAGACTCGAATCTGATAATGATAATCTGGATTCAAATCCGAAAAATTCGGATTCGATCCGAAAATCCTAATCCGAAAACTTTTTGACTCCAAAAATTTTAGCAAAAAAAATACAATTTTTTTTCAAAAAAAAATATTTTCCGAAAAAAATTAAAAATAAAAATACAACTTCTTAAACATTTTTTTTTTCAAAATAAAAAATTTACTATTTTTTAAAAAAAACTTTAAAAAATAAAGTTTGGATTCGGATTGATAACGGATTTAATCCGATCCGATCCGTATTTGAATTACCGTATTCAAATTATCAGATCGACGTTATCGGATTCGGATCCAGATCTGGTCCATTGACAAGCCTAGTCATGGGTTAATGCCTTAATGGTAGAGAAGAAGCTCCTATCCAGCCATTGTGGGCCCTCCTTGTCCCACAGCAATTCTCGATCAAACTAATTTTTAAGTGAATGGCAAACTCGACGAGTTCTACAAAGTGAACGATTTCGATCATTATTGTGGGTCCGGGATAGACTCACAAAGGCCCAAAATTGGACCCCGGATGGGACAATGGAAACTGGATAGGAGCTGTGTCCTAATAGTAGTTGCAAAATGGTGGTTGGAAGGAGGAAATGTAGATGTGCCAAAAATGGCATTGAACTAGTGTAGTCGCAAGTTGCCGAAATGGCTTTTGCACTGACAAATTTGGTAAACGATGGATCGAGTTGCATGCTCATATGCTAAAATTCAAGTTAAGGGCACAGGATAATTAAGTTAAAACTAATTTACGTAAGTCAAACACCCGTCGGTTGCTTGCCAGCTACCATCGCAAGAAATTTCGTCCATGGATGATCATAAACCGTTCACATGTTTGATAGCAACATGTATAATCCAATAGCCTAATCAAAACTCATTAAAAAAACAAGTAGTTTCTCGAGCAAGCTTGTTTATGAGCACAAGATCATAATTAAGTTAAAACTAATTCACGTAAGTCAAACACCCGTCGGTTGCTTGCCAGCTACAATCACTAGAAATTTCATCCATAGATGATCATAAACCATTCACATGTTTGATAGCAACACAATCCAATAGCCTAATCAAAACTCATTTCACAAACAAGTAGTTTCTTGAGCAAGCTCGTTTATTTTAGCTTGTGCTAACTTGATATAAACGTAAGGTAAAGTTCATTAAGCTGATCCAGACATCCTTGACTGTCGGGCCAAAAAAGAAATATGCATGAACAACTTGTAAGAGATGGGCACAAGTATGCCCCTATATGGGTAAGAACCAAGTAGGAAATGGCCTTCGCAATTACAGCTCACTTCCAACTCCAACACAACACAACACAAAAAGCATAAGAGTAAATTACAGTAAACCCCCCTCAACTAACCAGAATTTTCACTTAACCCCCTCCGATTACAAAACCCAACAGTGTGCACCCTCTAACTATCCAGAATTGACACTTAACACCCTTTTGTTAGGTCTCCGTAGGAAAAATGCACCGACGGCCGTCTCCGGCCACCGGGCGGCCGATCTGAGCCGTCCAAAAATTTAAAAAAAAAAACCGAGTGGGGTAACGCGGGAATCAACGGCATCCGACGTGCGTAGGTGCTCGATCTAAACACTCTATTTAAATTCTTGGGGGTGTTTGGATAGAGCACCTACGCACGTCAAATGCCGTTGATTCCCGCGCCAACCCACTCGGTTTTTTTTTAAAAATTTTTTGGACGGCTCGGATCGGCCACCTGGTGGCCGGAGACGGCCATCGCTGCATTTTTCCTACGGAAACCTAACAAAAGGGTGTTAAGTGTCAATTCTGGATAGTTAGAGGGTGCACACTGTTGGATTTTGTAGTCGGAGGGGGTTAAGTGAAAATTTTGGTTAGTTTAGGGGGGTTTACTGTAATTTACTCAAAGCATAATGTTACAAACAAAAAAACTTTTTAATCATCTAGAGAGAGAGAGAGAGAGAGAGAGAGAGAGAGAGAAGCCAGGGGGGTACGGGCATTTCCTTTCGGCAAATCCTTTCTATATATATAATGCAGAGGACAAAATAGTTATACAACTGTACACTCAAAAATGCAAATTAAATTAAGCCCCCAGAATTGAAGGCAAAAAGTGGTTGATTTATTAGCTTTTACAAAACAAGAAAAAGAAACCTTACCAGTACCATGATTGCAAAAGTATCTTTAGTTCCCACGGATCTTTGCGGGGAAAAGCAAATTTTAGTCAAGTATTTTCATTGAAAACAGGAAAGCCAAGCGATCGGATTATGATCACAGTTGATCATTTTTTTCCTCCTGATAATTCAGGATGTTTGAATCAGTTTAAGCGCGCTTTGATAATTATCGGTGGAGCAATCCTATCGTCCACTAACGGGAGGTCCATTTAAAGTCGTGGCAAAACTTCATATGTGCTATCCAAAAAAACAAAAAAAAATGATAGCACATGAAAATTTTGAAACTGAGACCTACGAGGAAGAAAACTGTAATTAAGTCCGAGGTCCTGACCTCATCAAATGATGAGTCGATGCCCTTATTAAAGATGATCACGGCTTATGTTAATCAGCGGTGCTACGTCCATCGCTCTGTTTCACGGCTCAATATCTCACCGTCCGTCTCGATAATTAGTTGTCCGGATTTTAAAAAAGAAAAATTCTAAAATCAGCCTAATGGGTTGACAATAGTAAGTATGTGAATGTGTATTAATGGGTGTATAAAGTACACAGGAATATGTATTTTATTTGTCTGCTAGTGTGTTTATCGTTAGTCTAGTGGACTGACAATAACAAGACGATTTAAAAAAACACATCCCTGAAAGAGTGTAACTCACTCTTTCTTGACAGAGTGTGAGATTGAGAGTGGTGATGGAAGGGATAAATGGAGAGCGTTGGGTGTAGACTTTCTGTACCCAATTTCCTTTGTATAGGGGACCGGCCATCATTCCTTCTTTCATTGCTTTGTTTTAGCCTTACATTCAAAAGGTACAAATGAATAAAGACATATGCATCTTAGAGGTTGAAAATTTCTTAAGTGTTATAAACTCTTGCAGAGTCAGTTCATGCAAATCTTTGCTCGGATTTTAACTGAGCCCCCGCAAGCAGATAATGAGATTGATTTTTCAATATTAGTCGAGATACGCATAAACTGACCGAAAACTTAAATTAAAAACCAAAAAAGACAAAGACAGCCACTAAAGAAGAGACCCTCACGCATGTCAAACCCCGCGTGGGGGCCGGGAGCATTCTCTGCACATGGTTTTTGGAGCTTTTCTGAATCAATCAATGGTCTTTTTACCAATTCAGGAAGTTTTTCGACACCTCCACCCCACCACCACCCAATTCCACCCTTCCGGCCCCTGGCTGACTGGACTCCCCATAGCCAACTTGGCCGCTCTCCGCCGCTTTAAGGACACGTAAAATCCCGCACATCCATATATATATATATATATATATATATGTTTGTTAAAAGGGAAAAATTTTCAGTGCCGAGCGGTACCATGTGGTGTCCGCTCGCCCATCCGAGCCGTCCATTACGTGTTTGGACGGCTCAGATTTAGAGAGAGAAATTATTGGGATGAGAGGAGAGAGAGTGTTTTAATCTGAGCCGTCCAAAAATGTATTAGACAACTCGGGTGCGCCGAGCGGATACCACGTCAGCAATACCCGCTCAGCACCGGAAAATTCCTCTGTTAAAAGTGAGGAAAAGAAACTGTTTTTAGAATTTTTGGATTTTTTGTTCCTTGGGGTCCACTCCATGTGATTGGTGGGCCTGCTAATTGTCCAATGAGAATGTGAGGGTATAAATTAAACCACAATTTTGTAGAAAGTCTAGTGGGGTCCGCTTGTGGCAGAAGTTGGACCATGACACGTGGATTCGGTGAATTGCTAGCTAGGTTAAGGAAAATTATTACACGTTCTGGGAGCACTGTAACGTGTTGTTTCACAGGCCTTTTTAGTTTTGAACTCCGACACTTAAGTATGTGTCTTCGGCAAATACATAACGGAGAAGACTCGTGAAGCATTACGTGGCGATGTTTCAAAAGCACCGAGTAATTACTCGGTGTTGATATCTTGCAAGAAAGTCAAAGAAATCAATGGTGTTTCTTTAATAATATATATAAAAGTACTACTAAAAGATTATCTTGTCAAGTATTGGCACCAAATATGAAAGGTACGAGAGAGAGCCTTTCTATCTCCTATTCCTTTTCTTATTTCTTTCTTTTTTATGACACATTTTTAGTTAGAAATCCCAATTTCCCGGAGTGAATATTCGACGGTTAATTTTGGGGCATACTCACTTGGCGCAATAGCACTCTTAACCATAATATAGTCACGTGGAGCTCATACACTTAGTCGTGAACCTTGAATGCTTATGTTGTAGTTAAGGATTAATTTTTAGAGTTTGTAAGCATCTTCACTGGCGTAGTAGTATTTGAATATGAATTGGACTTTCTCATTGGTTAATCTCGCGACTGGCAACATTGCCCGGGAATTAAGGTTTCTTATAGAAGAAGAGACATGCACAGCGCTTGTACGTTGAGTTGCAAATTTTCTTTTGATGCATGTGACCTGACCTTAATTTAGTCGGATAATCCCTCAAAAGGGCATTTGCACCCGCTCTCAATCCTCGCACTCTTGAATTTTAATGGGTTGAGATGTTTTTGAAAGACGCTTTCAAACTCGCGCTCTCACAACTACATACACCTGCATGCGCATTATGTGATTTAGGACCTGACACCTATGAAATGTTTCATTTGTTGAAGTATATAATTTCTGCAACCTAACATATTTTTGTCACATAATTCTATTTCACCTTATACAGCCTTTTAATTTCTTCATCAGCGCACTCTGGACCAAAAACAAGTTATATTGTTACTTGCTTGTTGTTGGTTTGACATACAGCGGCTACTTACTTAGAGTTGTTTGGATCTTGCCCTGCCCACAGGAGTGTCTCGGTAAGAAGCCAGACGTCGTGTTTTTAGCATAATCTTGCCTCAAGTGCCACCCCGCAACATGCAAGTTGCTCTCTAGCATGTCACTATAAAAGCTCTTAAAATTCACTTTCTAAACAACATGGGACCTCAACCCCCACCGACCTCACTGGTCAATTTTTGGCATATAGAAAGAAACTCCAAAACAATGGAAGGGCGTTTGTGTCTCAGCTACATCACGCAGGCTTTCACTTTCCAATGTGAGCCCAACATAAGGTCAAATCAAAAGAAAAAAAAGGTCAGCATTATCTTTACTGGACCAAGGGACCGGCAGTGCACCAATGGAACAAGGGAGCGTAGAGCGCCTCGGTTTGTCCAATCTAAATTTTGTTATTGAGTTAAAACGGACGTTGAAATATCTGGATGATAAAAAAGATGAACCGAGTCGAAAAGGTCAACATCAGCTTTACTACCCTCTGGGACAAAAAAGATCAACTAATGTTTGACAATTTGGAAAATGGAGTAGAGAAAAATCTATTAAATTTTGCAAAGAATGGTTATTTATTAGCAATTAATCCACCAAAAATAGAAAAACAATGATGGGGGTTTGGATTTGGCTGGGATTTGGGGGGTCAGATGCATTAGACCTGAAATGTTGGGGTGGAATCATTGTTGGAATGATAAGATGGATTTGAATCCAAAGAGATCTTTTTTGTTTGACTTCGAATCCCTAACAAGATCATAGATGTGGAAACTTGAAAAAAAAATCACTTTTTTGGGCAAAAAAAGATCTTCAAATCCCATTGCAAGGTCAAACTAAGGAACTTTAATGGTTTTTTTTTCTTTTAAATCCGACAGCAGATCATCTTGCATAAATAAAAGAAGACCAATATACGGGAGCGCAAAACGATAAAATAAAATACTGCAAGAAAAGGCGCTCAACTCTGATGTCAAGACCTAAAAAATTATTGGAAAAATTTTCACAAAGAGTACATCAAGATGGGAGAAGGGGAGGAAAATTCAAAAAAAATAATTATTTATAATTAATTATATCATCCACAAATCCATGATCCAATTACACAGGTTAAGCGTGGCTTAAGAACGTGTGCATTGTTAAACAACGTTATCATTGAACAAAAGAGAAAGGATTCTAAGCATGTGGAATCTCATTATGTTTAGCTCAGATTAATGATGTCTCTCTCCTTGGGCCAGACTTTTTCTGTAGCCCAATTCTCTTAACAAGTGTTTTTTTTTTTTTTGGCATCGAAGAAGAACATCATATATTCATAACAAATAACAAGAGAAATACAACTGTGTTATCACCACAAGATAAAAGAGCGCCGGTGATCTTAATAGGTATTGATATGTATCACCTCATGAATATGGTGATTTAAGCCCAAAAAATGTACTGAAATCTTAGCTAGTTACGTAATCTTTCAAAATGGTTTTCGCTTTGGTTCTCAATTCTCATTCTGCGCTTACACTCTTAATTTGCGCACTCATGAATTTTAGTATTTTTGGAAGATTTTTTAAAAGACGCTTTCACTCCCACAATTGCACCTGCCCGCCCATGAGTCCATGACTTAGACCTGAATCAAACAAATCCTCAAACCTAGTGTTTGCCTTTTTGGCATACCCAAAATTCGACCTTGTCTAATCTGCTTCCCTAACATCAGCCAGTAATTGATTCCAGATTTTTCTTTTATCTTTTTGTCGTCAAGAATGCTACGCGCACAACCAACCAACACAATATTTTACACAACTGTTGTGTGAGTATCATTTCTGTTTCGTCGTCGTCATTTATTTTTTACAAGTTAGTGACAATCATATCATTTCATCAAGCCTAACGGCACTAACAAATTGTAAAAAAATCCACCGAAAATGCAAAAATAAGAAACTAATGCTCAACCCAAATACCCAACCAACAAGATAAACAAATTACATCAAAATAGGATACCTAATCTCTATCGTCAAGACGTAAGCACATATTGCAAATTAAACAGAATCGACAGACAAAATTCGGCCAATAGAGCTAGCTAGGGGTGGGCATCATGTCGTGTCGTGTTGTATCGTTTCAGAATTTTCTTAACCTTAACCCAACTTGTTTAACTTTTTGTGTTATTATGTCATGCAATATTCGTGTTCAATATCAGAAATAGCCAACCCTAACCCACTAATTTCGTGTCGGATTCGTGTCGTGTTATCGTGCCCATTCATAAATTCTCACCCTGTGTCGTGTTGTGTCATCCAAGGTTTGTGTTAGAATTCTCTCAACCGTAACCCGATCTGTTTGGCTTTTCGTGTGATCGTGTCATATCATATTCGTATTTCGTGTCCGAAATAGCTGACTCTAACCTACTAACTTTGTGTCAGGTCAGAAATCCCTAACCCTAGAGCCAGCCAATAACGTAGAAATAAGCACCTGGGCACAAATACAAATTGATGCATAAACAGTCTGGCACCGTGGATGGGCTTGATTGTGTAGCTTTCGTAGTTCACTTATTGGGCTAACTAGGCCCAATGTATCAGAGGATGGGCTTAAAAGTGTAGCCCACTACACCTGAGACAGGGATTCTTTTGTTAAGCCCATTTGGACTTGTGAAGAACAAACAAAACTAGGGCTCTCTGTTGGGAAATTTGGCGCTGAGGAGCGCGAAAATGGCGCCTGAACCGAAGAAGATGAAGATCGATCCGACGTCGTCTAGCAGGTAATTAACCACTGACTCCTTCAATATTATACACTTTCTATCATGCCTAGAATCGTCTTTATGAATCTTTGTTGAGCAAAATTCCAACATAA
Organism: Rhododendron kiyosumense; assembly: GCA_019656275.1. NCBI lineage: Eukaryota > Viridiplantae > Streptophyta > Magnoliopsida > Ericales > Ericaceae > Rhododendron > Rhododendron kiyosumense. The sequence continues at coordinate 91,391 of BPLS01000269.1, read as the reverse complement.
TTATGATCTTTGCGAGTTTTGGACTTTCGAAAAATTAAGTGATTTCTGCTTTAGTATTTGAATTACTCTTCAGATTTAGGCGCAACCGAGCCGAGTGCGAGCTTTATTGTGCTCGAGCTTGGCTCGTTTTGTAGACGAGCCAAAAACTCGAGATTGAGCTCGGCTTGGCTGTAAACAAGCTGAGACCAGTTTAGTTACTAACGAGCCACTCTAAATGCGCCGAACCTATACAACCGAACTGGGCTATTTCAAGCCGAGCCAAGCTTTGGAGTGCTAAGCTCGGCTCGTTCACTATACGAGCCTAATACTCGAGGTCGAGTTTGGTTTGATTACTAAACGAACTAAGCTGAGCCGAGCCCTAAGAAGCTGAGCCTCGAACTGTTCGTGAACAGATCAGTTGGTTCATTTGCAGACTAATATTTCTTCTATTTTGATTTACAGTCCATTACATCGTGGATTTGGTTAGTGGGTCTTTTCCGGCCCCTTTGGATGGAGGGGTGAGAAAGGAGAAGAAAGGGGAGTCTTCTCCATTAATGGTGAGAAAGGAGAAGCTTAGTAGCACGAAGCGGGAGCGGGAGCGGGAGTGGGAGCGGGAGCGGGAGCGGGGGAGCGGCGGCACCTAGAAGCTCCTAAGGTTGGGAGCGCCTAAGAAGCGTATATAGATTTCATATAAATACGTATATAAAGTATCTTTAAATACTTAACCATTGAAGGAAAAGTGATTACTTATGAGAATTTTCATGATCTTAAAGGATACTTATTGGAAGTTAGATATTTTCAACTTGCCAAACTTCTTGAGTGATAAGATTTTCATATTTTTATTTCCACAATGGCATACCTCCCTTAAGATAGTTGCCTTAACCACCCAATAAGCTCCCATGTTAGTTGGGAGCGAGCTCCCGTCTCAAGGGGAGCGAGCTCCCGTCAAGCTCCCATCTTGGGAGCGCGAATCAGCGCACCCATTTTAGAAGAATCCTGCTACTAAGAGGAGAAGAGAGGGGAGTGATTTCTCACTGTGCAACCCAAACAACCGCGAGAAATCAAACCCTCTCGGGCGAGAAACTCTCTCCGGCGACCAAGATCTGTAAACTCTGGCGACGAAGCTTTCTCTGGCGACGATCTCCCAACACCGGCGACGCACTAGCAACTCCAGCGACGAGCGAGCAACTCCGGCGTAGCCCACATGCGCGCCTTCCTTTCCTTTCTCACGGAATCGCGCCACATCCGGCGCGATTCAAAAATGGGGTCTTGAGAGGAAACGGTTTCTCTCCTTCCCCACCCCTTTCTCGCCTGATGGCTCTCCCAAACGTGGGAGAGAGTTGGATTCCTCACCCTCTCCTTTCTTCTCGCTCGAAATCACTCGTTCCAAACGAGCTGTTAGTGTCTCTAGTCACAGTGATCTATCAGACCTATTTTGTTCGGAACAAGTTTCCAGATATTCGGGGCTGTGTCAACTTGTGTGTGCTTATTTCTTTACGAGATTAAATTACTTCCACCGGTGGTGGACACAGTGGGTTTTCCACCACCGCCATTGTGGGCTCTAGTGCGTTTATTGGTGATTCAAGCTGTTCATCTTGTAGACCGTCTATGGACAGTTTAACTTGAACGAATCAGACCGTCTATTATATAAACTAAAATTCCAACTTTTGATAGGTCTATTGATGTCTAATCAAGTTGATTTTTTGCATATATATACTATGAAGTGGACCCTACAAGATGAACGATTCGGATTATGACATAAAACGCACGGTGGACCCCAACGGCGGTGATGGAAAACCCACCCTTTCTGCCACCAGGGAAAGAATTTATGCCTTGTTCTCTTTGATTTTTAAAAAGCATTTCTTAAAAAATACCCCCTAGATTCCCCCTAGATTCTCCCTATTTTCAACTTTTCTCTCTCTATCTCTCTCCACTTATTACCCCTACTATTTTTCAAAAAAAATTTCAAATCTCAATCCAAACACAGCATTAATCTCTTTGTTTACTGTCTTCTTGAATCTAGATCATTGGAAAATGTGATGTAGTTGTGAGAAAAAGGGAATTTTGGAGGGGAAAGGGCATCTTGTTGTTTGTGGTGATAACAGGGCCATGATAAAGGTGAAATATTTTCTTTGCTATGTGAGGAGGGTTTTCAATGTGGGAACTGAGCAAATAAGCCGGGGGGGCCCCTAAACTTTCGGGGTCCTTTTGGTTACCTTGCTTATGTGCTTGAAATAACAAATTAGCACATGCAAAGGACCTTGGAACACAAATGACTGCTTAATTTCTTATTTTATGGAAAACAGCCATTTAGAATAGGAAATAAGCAAATGGGCAGTCTTGTGACCAATCACCAATCAAATTTAGTTATTATCGCGTTGCTTATTTGCCTATTTTAAGCCATAAGTAAATAAGAAATTAAGCGATACAAACCAAAAAACTAGCCTTCATTATCTCTTACCTTTGTTGAAAACAAGTTGTATACCAAACAAATATTTACATCTTATGGAACAACGTCCTTAAACATAAACGTTCCAGGAGGAATAGCGTCACTTGGGATGAATGTGCTATGTGATGCGCTATGTATATCTGGTCCCAAGTAAAGTGGCATGGTTGTTGAGTTGAATTGTGTTGATATTTTCGCAATGTACTTCGTCATCCGTTTTGCTTTGGTAATCTTACAGCATTGAGAATGAAGATGACGTATGTTGCAGTTCACAACTTGCTTTTCTAATGCATGCATTTGATTCTGCTAAATAGGACTGCCTCCTTACATGCGGTGACGAAAGATGGAGAGACAACGTCTACGAGTACATCTGCTGTATGTATATTGTATACTCCTTTGCTATGCTTTTGTAGTTCATAGTGAATACTGAATAGTACATTTTAATCCAAACCACATTTCTCTACGGAGACTTGACATGCAGGTTCATGTGTCTCAAACAAGCGACATCCATCTCAAGATTCAACAGGCAAAGAATTATGCAGTAGCGCAGGCTCAACAAGAGGGTTGCATGTCTAACTTCAGAGTCTTCGATTCTCCGTTTGGAAATTTCCTTGTGCCTGTCATTCCAACTCGCTCTGATCTTGGTGGTTAGTTCCATAACTTTTCAGTGGTTTTACTCAAATTCGGTTTCATGCCCAGATGCAATGATAGTGGAATTCGAAAGTTTTTACCAGCTGCCTCACTCACCGGTCATTTTTCACATGGAATACCTGTGTCATTGAGACTACAATGTTTTGCTAAGCAATGTGTAGGACAATATTGAGATTCATATTGCTGTCTGCTACTCAGTTTCTACATTTGTTTTCTTTCCGTACATCACACTTGTTAATGGAGCAATTTATCTACATGGCCAACACCTTTTTTGACATGTTAATCAATTCTTTTATGGCACTCGTTAAGCAAGACCCTGCAACTTACCATAGCCATCGGGGCAACTTTTTGTTTGATAACGGATTTCAAGTCAATTTTTGCGCAACTCAACTTTCCCTGGGACCCTAAAGTGAAAAGCGGGCAAACCTTCAGTGGCCCTCCCCTCCACTCACTGTTTTATGTGCACTTGGGCAACCGTTGGGTTGCCATTGGGGCAACTCAATTATTGGGATTCTAAAAAGTTGGCCAATGAACAAGGAAGCACATGAGGCAAGAATGAAAGCGAGATTGCTATGTCCCACTGCACTTATGCTTGTCTTGGGGAAAATTGGCAAGAATGGAGTAATAGGACCACTTTTAGATTCCCGTCTTATGGGAAAACCGGTATTCCAACGGTGGAAGAAATGACAAGTGGAAATCATTTTGGGACCCAAAGCCCTACCTGATGAGACTTGTAATGCGGTTAGGTTTGCATGTGTTCTCCCCTCTTCGAGAGAAGTAAAGTGTAGTGTTCTAAAACAAGGAATTAACCGGTTCTGTCGGAGTATATATGATTAGATTCGACTAACAATTAATTGCCGATTACTAATTAATATGTAACGATTAATTAAAGGTGGCCGATCGCCCGACTAGCACTTTACGACTTTTTAGAACTTTGGTAAAGCGTGCCATTTTTATTTTCTCTTCCAAAAAACTAGGTGTTAATTTGGGGACACCTCAACTAATCTTGAGGAACCAACCGAGGTCTAATAGTTTGAATCTTTTAGGCTATCGATGGAGCCACGTGTTGGGTTGTTCAAGCTTGGTTAGACAACTCGATGAGGTTGGTTTATGTGCCAAGCCTATCTTAAACGAGTTTTACACGTTCTTGTTCGGCTAAAAAAGTCACTATGGATTATTTTGTCCTTATTTGAAATTTTAACGCATTTGTTATAGTTTTTCGTCAATTTTTTAAGAATTATTATTTCGTCATGACAAAAGGAATCTAAAAAGTAAAAAATTACGATCAAAACCTTTTTTTTTTTAATAAAGACTATAAAAATTGGCTTATTGACTTATTTTTGTCTTTATTCAAAAAAAATTGAGTTCGGTCATAATTTTTTGTTTTTTAGATTCCTTTAGTCATGACGAAGCAATAATCCTGAAAAAATTGATGAAAAACTTGCAAATGCAAATGTTTTTTGAATAAAGCAAAAAATAATTCAGAGTGACTTTTTTAGCCGAACAAGGCAAATTTATGTTATATCTTTTAGCTGGATTTATTTACTTGTCATGAGTTTCTAGGCCGGTGAGGCGGTGACTATGAAATATGGATATACTTGTAAATGATAACCAACCATTAAATAAATTTATTTATTTATTTGATAGTTAACCCAAAAAATAAAAAAATCCTTGTTTGATCATCAGTTCAAGTGAAAGATGACAAGGAACAATTAATAATATGATAGATTAAATAAAATTGAGTCCAAGTGAAAGATGACAAGGAACAATTAATAATATGATAGATTAAAATTGAGTCCAGGTGTTGGGTGAGAGAGTTTGCGGTTCCAATTAATGATTTATGTTATATTTCCGTGGCAAATTGACAAGGACATCAAAAAGAACATGAGTACATACATCCATGTATATACCCTGTGTACATATGACTTCGAGACCCGATACAGGTTTCACAAAGATGATCGAAATCGCTCATTATGTACACAATATTTTTTTAGGGTCTTTGTAAAAAAATTGGCTCAATAGAATTTCAGTAAGAGCGTTTACAAAATATCAGTAAAGACTATTTTTACCGATATCTGATTGAACTGATTTTTTATAAGGTCTCTAAACAAAATGAGCGGCTTCGCCTAAAACCGCATGTACACGGGATATGTACATAGATGTATGTACTCATAGCAAAGCTAGATACTAGTATGTTAATCAAGAGAGGTGCTACTGGTTCAGATTTCATATCTGTACCAGCGAGTACATGCTCCATTTAGGTCTGTTTTGGATCCCTAAAAAATGATTGGAGACGCTCATGTTGTTTAAAATATTTGTTTATGAACCCTACAAAAAATAAGCTCAATTCGATATCAATTAGGATGTGTACAAAACGTCCAACTTTGTCTTAGAATTCAAGCTTGAATTCTAAAGTAAAGTTGGAAGTTTAGTAAATGTTCTTATCGATACTGGATTAAGCTTATTTTTTGAAAGAACCGTTAGCAAAGTATTTTAAACAAAATGCGATGGACTTATAAAAAAAAAAACAGAGCTGCGATGGGTACAGATCCCATATCTGTGTCAACCTGCGCTTGCAGATCGTCTTTGGACTCATTTCGGATCTGGCAAAGATAACGAGAATTGTTCATTTTGTTTAGGGTCTATGTAAAAAATTAACTCAATTGAATATGAACACCTTAAAATTCAGGCTTGAATTTTGGAACAAAGTCGGATGTTTCGTGATTGTCCTTATCAATACCTGATTGAAATAATTTTTACGTGGACCGTAAATCAAATATTTTGAGCGATTGCCCTGACCATTACCTGATTGAAATAATTTTTACGTGGACTATAAATAAAATATTTTAAGCAAAATAAGTAGGTTTAATCATCTTTGTAGAATCCGAGATTGCTCACTAGCCGATCTATGCGCTCTGATCATTCGTTTCTGTTAGTCAAATGGATTTAAATACAGTAGTAGACACTCCGAAGTCCAAACACAACTTTCTTTTCCGTGCCATTTAAAATTATTTTGGGATTAAGAATTTTCGGGAATATGAAGGAGAGATTAAGATAAGATTAAACTGATTTTGTTTTGATTCGTTTTTGTATTTTCCTTCTGATAAAAAATAGAGTTGAATCTTCCAAGTTGACAGCGTATTTTGAATTTAATATCCGCTTGCATTACTACTTCAGTTGTGACTAATACATGGGTCCCATTGAATCGCAAATAAAAATACTCAGTAGTGACTTTCTGGTCGAATCATTCACGTGGGTCCCTCCTAAAATATGTACTCCCTCCGTCCCAATTTACTTGTCACAGTTCTATTTCAACCGAAAAAAAAAATAGTTATATCTTTAAATTGGTAATGAATTTTATATCAAATATGGATCTTGTTTGATAGATCTCGATTTGTTCTATAATACAATATTTTCAAAATCGCCTAAAATATTATAAATTACAAGATATAATTAATTGAAAAGTGGCACGAATTTCAAAAAGTGACAAGTAAATTGGGACGGAGGGAGTACTAGTACAATCGAAGGGCTTGTAGCCCAGCGATTACCTCCTGATACTCTTGCAACGAGGATTATGGTTTAAGTCTTGACAAAGGCGTCGGGGATTTAGAGCTATAGACAGCTTTTGGATTTAAGTGGATTTCTCACTAACCATCACAGAAGTGTACAATATTAGGAAAAAAAAATGTAGTACAACATAATTAGTGTTAATTTCTATTAAGATCCAAGCTCAAAAAAGAAAAAAAAGAAAAAGAAAAAGAAGAAGTAGAAAACAAACTGGTCTATTTTGCATTGATGGGAGAGAGAAAGTCTGCGATCACGAGCAGTTGACTCCTTGACTTTTTCGGCGATTCAAACATATTTAAGTAATTGTCGATATGTAAGACCATAATGAAAACGCAATTTGATTTTTCTTCTAGAGAAATATGATATTGAGATTTTTTTCAATGGTTCAAAATCAATTGGTCAAATATGTTTCACAAAATTAATAGTGAAAAATACATAAAAAAAAATCCTGTGTGAAATGCGATCCCATCGAAATTGAATGCTCTTGCATAGAATTGTATACGTCGTGGTTAAAAAAAAAACTTTAACCAAACAGCGGATAGGTTATCCATTGGATATGAAAAATTATTTAATATTTTTGGGTACTGTCACGTAGTGTTTCAGGTCCCTTTTTCAGTACACATTACAGTGAGATTCAAGATAAAATGTGTGTATTCCAATACAATGTATGCTAGAGAATGGGCCTGGGGCATCACGTGAGAGCACTAATAAGTACTCATTGGATATATATCATATATAGTTCAATGCGATGCCCAAAATCCCATTAACCAAACGTACCTACACTCACATTTTTATATTTTTTGAGTTATAATGGTAAAATTGACATTTAAAAACCTTAGCGAACTTCCAAGACCAAATTATGGTACCTCATTAAGGGTGCATTAATACTATTTGAGAAGGAGTGTGCTGTCAATGTCAATAGGATTTATTCCAAAATTCAGAAGTGTCCTCACCAAATTATTCTGGAAATAACTTAAACCGCCCTTTGATTTGTTGTAATAGCCATGTCAATGGACAAGAATAAGCACACTTAGAAATTCAGTTAATCAATAATGGGAACCTCATAAAACCTTTAGAAATGGTATTGAATAATATATTACTACAAGAGCCAAATTTTGCCTTTTTAGGTGCCTACCGGTCAAAAGTTGGAGCAAGGCTTTTGTTTTGTTTTGTTTTTTGCAATATTGTATATGTGGGGTGTTAGAGTTAGTAAAATGGGAGTCTAGAGGCTATTTATAGCCCTGATCTCCAAAGCACTGTCCCTCGAGGAACGTAAATCTTGGTTACCATCGAAAGAAGGAAGATGAGTTACCAACTTCACTAGAAGTGATTCTCAAGGCTTTTGTTTAGTAGACTAACTTTTTGATTGTTTTTTTACTTATTTTTTTTTATATGAACCAACTTTCAAATATTCAAAACAATATAGGCAAATTAGTAAACTCAGTTAATAAGCAAAGGCTACTTAAATATAACTAACTAGGGTTAGTTTAGTTAGTCAAAACTCTTGCATCTCTTTAAAAGGTTAAGAGTTCGAATCTTCTCACCTTCGTGTGGATATTCTTCCCTAAGATGGGCATTTCACTCTTTCTTTGTTTTCTACCCTATGATGAGCTTTTTTTTTGTATGGAAAATGACGGCTCATGATGTGCTTTGATAATTAATAGTAACTTTTAAGGACATGCTAAAAACATTTGTTAATGAGCCCAAAAAACCTTAAAGAGTTAATATTTGCTTGAATATGTTCAAAAAAAAAAAACTAGTAATTATTCAACAGTTTCACAAAATTATGTGAAGTTTATACAAATTAGTCATAGATCCCACAGAAAGACATGGTTGTTGAATGTTGTGGGGCACTACATGACAATGCTCTGGACAACTGAGGCCCCATTTTAGAACACCATCTTAAAAAATAAATACTTATTTCATATTTTCAAACTCAAAAATAATGTAAATGAAAAATAATTTTTTAATTTTTTTTTTGCACCGTATGAAAGATCTCAATGAGATCTATCAAATAAGATTCATATTGATAGAAAAATAATTTGCGTAAACACATAATTTTTGAGTTTGAAATTACCTTCTTAAAAAATAAGTACTTATGTTCCTTTTCGGAACGGAGCCTCAATTAGTTCACTTAAATAGTAACTAATGAAACCCGTGTCATGATTTAGGAAGGGTGAGAAGTGTGACTTCTGACCAAATTAGTTGTTATTTCAAAGCATTTATTGGAAAACATTTATCCCTTTCTTTATACAATTTTTTTTTTTATCCATGCACTATATATAGACATTTATCCCTCTCTTTAAGCATAGAATTTCCAAGAGAGAAAGAAATCCCTTTCCTTATTACAAAGCATTTCTTTAAAAACATTTATCCCTTTCCTTATCCAATTTCACTCCCACAAAAAAAAAAAAAAAAAAAACCCAATTTTTTTTTATCCATATATAGATATTTCATTAATCCCCGAGAGAGAGAAATCCTCACCCCTTTTTATCTTACCCGTCTCATCGAAAAATTATCAAGTGCTGTTTGAGCACCGCAACATTGAGCTCTGTAAGCTTTCAACTCCATACATTCGTGTGATATCTCTAATAATCCTGATTTGCCCGTAAAGGTGTGATCATGGAGATCTTGAAACACCACAATATGGTGCTCTTGAAACACTGAATCATCTCCTCACTCTTCTCTCATCGTTTTGTCGTTTCTTTACCTCAAAATTTTATCGGAATTTTCGCTCTCAATTTCATCACATTTCTGTTAAAAAAATCTCCACTCTCTCCTCCCTCTCTCTCCTTTTTCTCTCTCAGCCAAATCGAATCGGAGGAGAGAGAAAAGGTGAGTTTTTTCCCCATCTCCGTGTGCGTGCTTGTGCGTCAACGAAGAGAGAGAGAGAGAGAGCAAAGGTGTTATATACATATATTTGCGGGGTGGATTGGATCTAGTATCTAATTGGCTCGTGATGGGGAAGGTGGCGGTGTGCACCGCGGCGGTATGCGCGGCGGCGGTGTGCGCGGCTGCGGCGTTGGTGGTGCGGCACCGGATGCGGAGCTCGGGGAGGTGGGCCAAAGCGATGGCGATACTCGAGGAGCTGGAGGACAAGTGCGGGACCCCCACAGGGAAGTTGAGGCAGGTCGCCGACGCCATGGCCGTCGAGATGCACGCCGGCCTCGCCTCTGAAGGCGGCTCCAAGCTCAAGATGATCATCAGCTACGTCGACAACCTCCCCACCGGGTATACACACACTCATATTCACATAATAATATGTAATCCCTCCTTCCCATTTTGATAGTTTGGAAAGCCGTGCAATTCTTAAATTGAAAAATAAAGTACTTTCGTTCATAAGTTTTTGAATTTTTCGGTCTAAATTAAAGAACTAATCGAAAATTTTAATTTGGTACAAAGAAACTCAAAAAATAATGTATGATAGTATTTATAATATAAGTAAATATTAGACGACCGGGTACAGTTATGCAAAAAGAAGGAAATTTGGGAAAAGAGAGGGTGTGTCAGCCTCAAATCTGACGTTTATACACCAAAAAGTGTGTTCCTTTGCGTGTAGATACTAGATGCCTGGTAGACGCGATGATGTGCAAATCGTGTTATGCGAAAATGAGGTAATAGAGGGTGAGTCAATCTCAAATCTGACGTTCACACGTCAAAAAATGTGTTCTTTTATCTATTTATTTTTGAACGGTGAAGAAAATTTTCATTAGTCATAAAAAATTAAACGATGAAAATTCATACAGTAGGAAAAAGTTTGTTCCTTTAGATAATAGATGTAGATTTATAGATTGAATAAACTTTAGGAAACGTATTTACGTAAGAGGGAATCATTTGAGTGAATGGATCCATGTAGCTGATCCAAGTGGTTGGTGTTGACTTTGCCTTAGAGCATTGCGCTGCGCCCAAAAGAGAAGTTTCGATTGAACGGCGGAATTTTGGGATTGGTTGAATAGATTTCTTGACTAATTATCTTACTTTTTAGTTTGTGTCTGTGATTCGATTATTTCCTTTCGTGGTTATGAATTATTTGATTCTGTGTGGGCGCTCTCAGTCTCGTATTGAACGTTTGATTCACATTCATAGATAATAATTTTCTTAACTAAAAACTGTGAACTTTGAATTGCCTTAGATAAAGTTATCAAATTGTCTCCAAAAAAGAGGTTCTCGAGTTGTTTTGGTTAGGTGAAATATGAGGTTATCTGGTTTGAAGGATAATATATGCATTCACTAAGTATCTCTTTTTTTTTTTTTTTTTGGCTTTTTTTTTTCAACCATCTCTGTTGATTAGAGAAAAAAAATTTAAGTTGTGGATTTGTACTATAGAATTCCTTACTGATATACTGACTGATCGATTATTTAATAAAGTTGTGGTTTTCCTTTTTTATGTATCAAGTTGGTGAATTATAAGGTTATGAGTTTCAAAGGGTAATGGGTTAATATCTTTTATTCTTCTTCAGTCGTACATTTTGTGGTTATGCATTAAGTATGGATGTCATGGCCTATTTTTATAAATATTCTCATTTTTCTTTCTGGGATTCTATGTTCTCAGTATGTGCTTTGATACCTGGTTCATCAAAAGGTACCACAATTAAAGGCCCAATTGCTTATAGGTTCGTTTGGCTATTTAATTTACTAATAAGAAACACAAATTAGTACCCTCTTAGCAACTTTAGTTGTGATCCACTGTTTGTGGACGACTACTGTCCCGCTTAGATGTTTTAAGTGAAGTTTTCTTCTCAGAAAAGCATATTCCATATAAAGCAGATTCAACTTCAGTTGATTGAGTCCATGTATTCTGTGTAATTTTTTTAATCTTAGTCTGTGAATCCTGAACTTTGTCTCATGTTTACTGCACTTTGTACTCAAATTTATGCATTTTTCTCTGTAGTGTTTGTTTCTCTGTCCAGTTACCAGAGTGCTTTTTTCCCATTTAATTTGTGGAATAGCATTTTCATGGGTACTTTCGGTATAAAAGTCCAGACGTTGTTACTTTTTCAACTTTTTAGCATATTGGTCCTCAGTAGCAGAGTTCACATATATTGCTTAAATGAGAAATGAACTTTGGCCCCAAAAATTCCTTTAATTGGTCTGTGTATACCGTATTACAATTGTTTCTGCTTTCTCACTACTTTGGTTTGAAAAGTCATTCAATAGTGTCTCACAACATTTACTCACTTCCATGATTGATTGTGCGATGACTGGCACACTATGAAAGCAGTCCCCCAGACATTAGTTGATAGTTGATACTGTTGCACAAGTGATGTAGGATCTGGGGCATCTGCAGCCATCCACACCAATTATAATCAAATTTTTATTCATCCAATCTATATGCCAATTACAATGTTCCTAGTCTTTTAATTAACCTCTCTTAATTGCTAACTGCTAAGGACAGGAATAGGATAACAAAGTACTCTGTGGTTTTTGTGACGGAGGAGTTAGTTTTGGTTTCTATATCTCTTGTACTAATAGTAAACAGTTTCCCTTAACGAGATTGTGAAATTTTGCTCTTTTCTTTTGTAGAGATGAGAGAGGTTCATTTTATGCTTTGGATCTCGGTGGTACAAACTTCCGTGTCCTGCGTGTACTATTGGGTGGGAAAGAGAAGCGTGTTGCTAAACAAGAGTTTGAAGAAGTTTCGATTCCTCCAGACTTGATGATTGGGACTTCAGACGTGAGCATCCAATCTGCCAGCTATGCATTCTATTTCGCTCATCAGATTGTTTTCACATTCTGATCTATCTAAAGTATGGTGATTTCAGGCATTGTTTGATTTTATTGCTGATGCACTCAAGAAATTTGTCGATACAGAAGGGGAAGATTATCATCTTTCACCTGGTAGGCAAAGGGAGCTGGGTTTCACGTTTTCATTCCCAGTTAAGCAGACATCAATTGCGTCAGGGACTCTTGTTAAATGGACAAAAGGCTTCTCTATAGAAGATGCGGTGAACCTCAATTGCCTTTTAACTATTTACTTTTTCAGTTTAGAATTGTTTTTTTCCATGTTAGTATGTAGTTACTAATTTTAGTTCTCGGATCCAAAGTAGATATCGGCAGTCTGAAGTTTTTTTTTTTCCGGCAGTCTGAAGTTGCTATGTGGGATGTTCTGTTTGAGCTTATTTTTTTTTGATCGGTTCTGTTTGAGCTTATTGCTTCTGTGTGTCTGTCTTGCTTCAGTTGTTGGAAGTTATCCCCATTTGAATTTATACTTGGGCATTGCAGCTGTTGCCTAGGTTGCCAAAGAACAAATGTTGCCTAAGACACTGATTTTGTTGCCTTAGTGCTTAACTTTGTGTGACTTTTGCAATTGCTTCACATGCTGACTTGAAAAGGTGTTATTGATGCAATGAAACAGTATTGTCGGTATTTATCCCTTTATTTGTTTTTTAACCTTTTTCTCAGATGAAGAGATAGAGTTCTGCTATCTAAGTACTTAACCACTAGATGGAAATAGATGGTGATTATTGTGATGATCTGCCAGCTACCTTATTAGATTTTCCATCTCGTGTCTGGACATTGTAAGAAGTCTATATATGGTGGGGATCGGTGAGCAATGTGGTTCGATAAGACTCATGAATGGAGTATATACATTAATCTTGAGCATCATCTCAACCCATTGGGTGAAGTGTACATTGAGGGCATGTATATGGTACAAATTGTAAATAGTACGGTTTTCTGCTATTTAAACTGAAATGGACAGAAGTATACATGTTTGTAGTTTATTCTTGTTGTGCAGTCTTGCTGATGAATACATTTGAGCTTTTCTTTTGGGCAGACACCCAGTTAGGTTCTATAAAGTGTGTTACTGTTTTCATAAATCATGGCATTCCTAGTTTTCCTTCCATTTATGCAAAACACCCGATCTGTGATCTCTGCATATTCTTTTTCATCTCCCTATCCAACTGGTGTAGTATGCATGAGATCAATCTCCCTATCCAATTTGTTCACCAATAACTGGTGCAAGGTTCAAGTAAGGAAAGAGAACATTAGGTGTAAATGAATTGGTGAGATGGTAGAGGAAGGACATGATGGAGGTAGAATGAGGTAAACTCAACTGGAATAGTTTGGTTATGTACAATGAAGATGGATGATACCACATTTAGAAAGTGACATTAACCACATTGAGGTAAAGCTAGGAGATGATGGAGATAGACATTAACTTTGCCTTCTCCTATTTTATGTTTTCTTTTAACACTATTCATCCATCTCAAAAGTCTCATTTCAGCCACAATCACCTCTGAATGTGTTTCTCTTGACTTCCAATATTCTGTACCATACACCATTGCAAGTCTTGTAGTAATATGGATCATATAAAAAAACACACAACAGTACTGATTTAGTTTCTGGCCTGCTTGACCTAAACCATTTAGATTCAAAAGTACCACTTGACAATTCTTAGTTAGGTTTACTCTCTCGTATTTGTCTACGAAAACTATATAACCCGCATTTACATAACCTGGGGGGTATTCTACTGAAAGTGTAAGCTCGTCGATATGTAATGCAAAAAGGTTACTGCTTTGTCTTGTTTCTAATCTTCAGTGGTATGTGATTTAGTTGATGCAGTGATCATTTGGAAAGATAAACATTCATATCTCGATCTAGCTATCCATCTTAGTCAACGTGTCAGAATAAATCACCTTTTTTCCTAATCCAAGTTACTTTCACTTTGGAGTATATTTAACGTATCTGCATATCACATTTTTGATCTTTGGCCTTCATGCATTGTGCTTCAAACTAGGAATTTAGTAGACCTTTGGTGCCTTTTGCCTTAACAACTACTGTTCTCTCTTTTAACAATGAGAACATGCTATTAATTAACTTTCAACAGTTACCATTTCTTTCTAATGCTCATTTCTGGTGTTTGTGGCTGGTTTTGGAATAGGTTGGACAAGATATCGTGGGAGAGTTGACGAAATCCCTGGAAAGAGTTGGTCTGGATATGCGTGTGGCTGCTTTGGTAGGTTCTGTTTCTCCTTTTATCATCTCTACTATCTTTTACGGGTGTGGTACTTACCTGTCAGGGCTGGTAATGGACATTGCTCAGTTGTATGAGTCTGGTGGGATTTTATATCACTTGGTGACTGAAGTACAAACTAAAAGTTGTTAACTTGTTGGCTGGAGCAGGTCAATGATACCATTGGAACACTAGCAGGCGGCAGATATGATAACCCAGATGTCATTGCTGCTGTGATTTTGGGCACTGGAACCAATGCAGCATATGTGGAGCGAGCACATGCTATTCCCAAGTGGCATGGTTTACTCCCTAAATCAGGAGAGATGGTTAGCAATTTTCAGATGTGGTCCAATGTTATTCGACCCTCATCTAAATGTCCAATTATCTTCTTTTCTTTTCCTTAGTTCCTTGAATTTCTGTCATAAGTGTTTGTGCTGTCAACTTAGCGTGGCTAATGTGGCTCATATCTTTTTACATGTAGGTTATCAACATGGAGTGGGGCAACTTTCGCTCGTCGCATCTTCCATTAACAGAATATGATATAGCAATGGATGTTGATAGCTTAAACCCTGGTGAACAGGTTGCTTTATTGTTGCTATATAGGTTTACCGAGTTAATTCTTACGTGGATAGAATGTTTACATCTAATTTCTTTGTTCACTTGGACAGATTTTTGAGAAGATCATTTCTGGCATGTATTTGGGAGAAATTTTACGCAGGGTTCTATGCAGAATGGCAGATGAAGCTGCTTTCTTTGGCGATACCGTTCCCCCAAAATTGAAGATTCCATTTATATTGAGGTAGATTACCGTATTTATAGCTTCTTTGTATGTATCTCACATCAATCATATGAAAATATATTTTGCTTCATTGGGTATTTATCGCTGTAAAGAAATACATTCTTGTTTTGCAATTAGAAGCCTACCGTTTCTATACCGCAGTTTAGAGCATGTAGCATACGCCATTCCCATACCTGGTACCTGCCCAATGTGCGTTCTAGGACACATAGGCTTGGCATGCTTGCAAATTTGCAAGAGTTAAACATACTTACGGCAACATGTGCAGGACCCCTCACATGTCTGCAATGCACCATGATACTTCTTCTGATCTTAAAGTGGTTGGGAGCAAGTTGAAGGATATCCTAGAGGTTTCTCTCTCTCTCTCTCTCTCTCTCTCTCTCTCTCTCTCTCTCTCTCTCTCTCTCTCTCTCTGTATGTGTGTGTGTGTGTGTGAAGTAATTTAAGCCAGCACACTTGCATTCCAATTTTGTTATACGTAGGGACCTGAAATTTAGGGCTTTGAGGCTTCCAAATATTTTTTTTAGATATCCAACACCTCTCTGAAAACGAGAAAAGTCATAGTGGAGCTATGTGAAATAATCTCCATTCGTGGAGCACGCCTTGCTGCGGCTGGGATCCTAGGCGTCCTCAAGAAATTAGGCAGAGATACAGTGAAGGAGGGGGAGAAGCAGAGTTCAGTTATAGCTATGGATGGTGGGCTGTATGAACACTACACCAAATTCAGCAACGCTTTGGAGAGCACTCTCAAGGAGTTGCTGGGCGAGGCATCTGACTCGATTGTTATTACACATTCCAATGATGGCTCTGGCGTCGGAGCAGCCCTTCTGGCTGCCTCACACTCCCAGTACCTCGAGGTTGAGGATTCATAGTTATGATACAAGGTAAAGTATTCTTGTCGAAGGAGCTGGAAATTTTTTGTTTGGGTTAGTTTTTGTTTTCTGTCTGTATCTTCTGGAAAACATAGAAAACGTATTTGGTTTACTTTTTTTCAAATATGTCTTTGTTCTTCACAAGAGTCCCTTTTTAGCATGAGATCGAAAGGTGTTTTCAAATTCTGGAAAACTATTTTGTGCTGAAAAAGTTGTAAGATGCACTAATGATTGGTTGTTTCTCGTTTTCAGACAGTTTTAGAAAAGCATTCTAGAAAAGTGATTTTCATAACTACCGCCTTTTTTCTCTGGTTAAAGGATCTTCAAATATTTACTTCTTCGTTAACTTTACCTAATTTTCGCTGTTCTTTGGATCTTGTAGTTCAAGAGATGGTGGAAGCAAACAGGTTCTTAATTTCCTATGGAGCAATGGATCAAGTACGCACTGGGGTTATTGTCTGTTCTTTTCCAGTGCTGTAATGTTTAACTGCACTAGGGTAACTTAAATTTCTCATGAATGGTGAATAAGTTCGGGGACATTCTTCTGGTATCCTAATACAAAAATTTTACGGGCATTATCCGACACTGTTGTATGTACTCTTGATTTCCTCACAGAAGCTGTGGGTTTTTGTCATATAGAGGAGCTGTGTTTCCGATGTATTTCTATGCTTACATGAAAGCATGGCGGAACTGTTTATTAAAGAACAAAAGCCATTAGAAATGATGATAAAAGTGCAAGTTTTAAGGATCAAGTCAACTTTTGGGAATGGACTTTTTTGCGAAATTCGTGTTATCTGATATATCATCTGTTGCATCATACATTTCAGGTACCGATTATGCATGAAGTATCTGTAAATAACTGCGCTATGTTGAAGCCGATTACTGCAAGGAACTCCTTTCTGAGCTTTTGGTCCCAACTTCTTCATGTTCCTATTTCCTAGTCCCCCTTAACAGCGGCAACTTGCCTCATATGGTGTAAAAAAGCACCATGAACCTTGCCAGAGTCGTCCGACCACATAATTCTCAGTCGAACGCCATGATCGTGTCTTGACCCCTTGAATCCGTTCTCACTCTGTTTCCCGATGAGTTTCCAGGGGGATGGAAATGTCATAGCTGATGCAAAGGAGATCTTGTTGCGACTTCTCCAATCTCATAGACACCAAAACCAGATTAGCAAATGACATAAAGTAGCTAAGTGAACTTGACAAAGTTGCTCTTAATCACCCTAACTCCATTCGATGAATAATCTAATCCCTCTTTAACCCACGTATGAGGCAAAAAAAACCTATAATCTGACCACAATATACAAACACCAGTGAGACAATACCTTTTTCTTTAAGAGTGTGAGAAAAGATAGGATAGAGATGACGGAGATTACTTTTGACCGTTGGATGTAGAGGAGATAATTCGAAGAAGTGAGACTAGCGAATACCAGCTCTCCCCTGCTACTATTTAATTTCTCCGATGACAACTAAATGGACAAATAGTGAGGCCCATCCTTGAGTAGATGCGAGAAAGGTTGGCACCTCGGGCCTCCAATTTTTATTTAAAAACTAGAGGCCCCAATTTGTGTAGGGTTGTTATATTAGGTATAAAAAATAAATCTAATATGCTAGCATAATTACTGCTTTTGTTGCAAAAAATGCCATAAAAAGTGGTACTTTTACGTTCTTGTAATGGTAACTTCTTGCAAAATTTTAATGTACCTTATTACACGATTTTTATTTTATTTTGTGATTGGTTTACTTATTATTTTGTTTGCCCATAAAAGCACGTAAATGGCCCCAATATAGAAGTTCGCCTCAGACCCTCAAAATATCATGGACCACCCTACAAATAGTCTCACCTTGTCCAGTCCAATGATTAGTCTCGGATGTACTAAACACAAGACTAAGTAATAATGAGAAACATGTGGGGCCATGTATTCCCTTAATCTTAAATTCCACCTTTCTAGTCCAGCAATCAAACGAACCCCAAGATGTCCCTAAACAGATTTTGTGAAGGCCTTGAAATTCTCATGCTTTCATAGATATCTTGTTCTCCAACTGGAAAACCAGTTCTATCTTAGGAATAGGAGCTTCGTAGTTTCACTATCATATCCCAAAGGTATTTGTTGCAATTCTTGATCTCTCTTGCTACACTTAAAGCCAAGAAGATAGCAAATTATTGGGGAATCTAAACTCACTCACCTCAAGTCACAATTCACTATATACACGAGTGATATCCTGTTCAGAACCAAATTGTCTGAAATCTAGCACAATTTGAAGCCAAAAATACTATATACTCAACCAAGTCCTCCCTCACTTTCTTCAAATTACCAAATAACAATCACAGGAAGAAAAAAACAAACAAACTGCGACAATCAGTTTAGTCTCGGCAAACACAATGTAACACAAGCATTTCAGGCACCGGTGCTCATTTCAAGCATTAGATATGTCGATATGATGATGGACGCTTGAAATTGGGTAGCATGCAAAGACAATTTATGGAGGAAAAAATGTGCCAGTTCACCACTGTGTCCCATTTGTGAAGAGGAGCAAGAGACCATAGAACACATTTTATTTCGGTGCCCATGGACAGAGGCAGTATGGTTTGGTTGTGACCTATCCTTTTGGGTCCAGGAGAAACCAATTGTTGCAGCTAACAAATGGTTCGAGGATTTGCTTTGTGGGGAGTTAGCCAAAGAATCAAAGTCCTGATAAAGTGGGCTACATTTTCCAATTGTGTTGGGCAATTTGGAAGGCTAGGAATGATTGTGTTTTCAATGGTGCCATGCCCATTCCTGGAAAAGTTATAGAAAGAGCAAGGAATGGTAACACCGATTATTTACAAGCTGTTTTTTCGGTGGCCAAGATAATAGAGCAACAATAAGAGGATTGATGAAGTGGATCCCCCCTCCCCCTTCGTTTCTTAAATTCAACTTTGATGGAGCGTTTTCCTCCTCCCGCAGCTTAGCTGCCTTCGGCTGTTTAGCTCGAGATAGCGGTGGAGTGATGCAATACTATAGGGCAGGCATAATTGTAGCATCTTCAGCTTTGGTGACAGAAGCTTGGGCCTTACGCATAGCATGTGGGATGGCTAAGGATTTGGGAATTGACAAAGCTGTGTTCGAATCAGATTGCCGAGCTGTGATTGACGGGGTGAATAGCAAGGTGGAGCATTGTCAGTGGGAGATAGTAGCCATCGTGGAGGACATCAAGAACTGGGCTTCTCATTTGAATTGGGTTTTTGTTTGGGTTCCTAGGGAGCAAAACAGTGTAGCTCATTTGTTAGCTTCCTCCTGTATAGAGAGAACTTATAGTGTCAATCCAGGTTGTATTCCGCCTGGACTTGATTCCCTTCTTATGAAGGATAAACTTGGTTGATCTCCTGTATTCAATTTTGACATGTCAAAAAAAAAAAAAAAAAGATATGTCGATCCAATACATTTTCCAACCCACCACATTCAATCGCCAATGACAGGATACATGAGCAATTCCAATTCCCTGATTCGATCAAGGTTCTTCTCACCATTAACAGCCTAAGCCTTCTCTTCACAAGAAATTGCAGATTCAAGTGACTGCTTGTTTGGCTGCTTGAGTGCCACTATGGAGCTTGGGCACCCCGTTTGCCCTCCCCATGATCCTTCAACAAAAGAAAAAGCTTCTGAGACTGCTGCCAGTCCAAGTAAATCAAGCCCCATACTTTCATACTCCAAAGTCCAAACAAAACCCTGAATCCTTCATCAAACAAGTCTCAGAAGATGGCCTCAAGTCCCTCATTGAAATGCTGTTCCCAGACAAGGTGAGCAGTCCCTCATTGACACACATCTCAATGGAGACCTGATTTTTCGGCAAAAATAAAGCCTTCCAGGCTTCCACTACTCCTACCACCATTGAAGCAAAGTTGATTTCATTACAATTGGTACAAGATAATGAATATTTAGGAATCTTCTTCACTTCCCCAAGACACACTAGCACAGGGAACTGAAAGCCACAAACTCCACATACACAAACAAAATGCTTTTTCAGACAGAATGAAAGCATCAAATTATAGCAACAAAAAGTCTAGGAACACAACTTTAGAACGCAACTCCGTGGACTACTACTTTCAGAAGCGTTCAATGTATGAGGGCCCACATACATCGAATAGGAAACATGCAATATATCAATCAAGTTCCTCACTTTCTTCAGTTCACATCAAAACAATCCCAAATACAACTATTAAAGACCAGTGACAAACAGTTCAAGTCTCAGCATAACACAAGAGAAACTAAAACCTTATTGTTATCATTGCTCATATTTACCATCTTAAATATATCAATCCATACACTTTTCCAACAACCCAATTCATTCAAAACCCAAATATTGAAAACCATACACATCTAATTCCAAATTACCAAATTAAGATCAAGTTTTTCTCACTATTACCAGTTTCAAGCCTTCTCTTTCACAGACTCAAGCGACATGTTATTCATCCGCTCGAGCGCCAAAACCAGCGCCTGGGTGCCCAAATCCCCCTCCCCATGAGCCTTAAGCGAGATATAAAGCTGCTGAGCCAATGCCAGCCCAGGCAAAGCCAGCCCCATACTCTGACACTCCTTCAAACAAATCCCCAAATCCTTCACAAAATGGTTCACGAAAAACCCGGGTTCGAAATCCCGGTCCAGTATCCTCTTCCCGTACAAATCCAACGATTTCGACCCGGCCGCCCCAGTTGAAATCGCGTCCAGATACAAACCCAGATTCAGACCCGCTTTGTGTGCGTATATCAAACCCTCTATCAACCCAACCATGGTGGAAGCAATGGTGATCTGGTTAGCCAGTTTACAAAACTGCCCCTTCCCCGGCCCACCCATGTAGTTAACTTTTCCAAGGAGAGAGAATATGGGTTTTAAGCGGTTAACGGTTTGTTCTTCGCCGCCGGCGAA
>BPLS01000269.1:17572-40217 GCA_019656275.1 Rhododendron kiyosumense | reverse complement strand
ATGAGACATTGAGTACACTGGATTACGCACATAAGACAAAAAATATTAGAAACAAGCAAGATGTTGATTTTTTTATATTATTTTTCCTATTTTTCGAGCATTCTTCAATGTTCACCCGAACATAATGCGATTTACTTTGTTAAGGTCAGTTACTGGCAGGTATATTTTTCGCTGCCAATAGTATAATTAATTGATGAGCTGTAGAAGAGAATGACCAAAGTACCATCAAATCATTTCTCTCAACATGATTTTGAGGTATGTTGCCTCATGTAAAAATTTTTACAGATTGACGGTCAATTCTATATTGTAGCTGTGAAGAGATCTGTGGAGAGGATTTTCACAAACGAATGACACGTTTTAGAAATCCTCTCCCAATTTTGGGGTATGTTGCCTCATGTAAACATTTTTGTAGATTAAAACTCAATTCTATATTTTAGTCATGAAGAGATCTGTGGAGAGGATTTTCACAAACGAAAGAATGGTGTATGAAATCCTCTCCCGTTTGGATGATTATAGGTCCAAGGCCGCGAGGCGAGCAGTGTGCTGAGAATGGTGTAGAACGCTCATGTACATGGAGGAAAAGAGTGGTGTCATCGGCAGGGGCAAATCTACCATGAGCATAAACCCACCGGCGATTTTTGGAATATTTTCTTTTGACATTGAGTACCCTAAAATACGCACATAAGGCTCCATGTAGGAGAGTTGTGTTCGAGTCCTGGTAGTGTCATCTGACTTAAAATAAAAAGATCTTCCAAATTTTCAGAAAATGGGAGTTGAACCATGCCCAACAAATACTTATAAGTACTTATACTTAGCAGTAGAATCAGAAAACCAAAAGTACCTTTGTATGCATTACACAAAATGTACTAATCAACTACAATTACACAAACACTAATATTCCATTAACTTTATTCACTATCCTTCGTTTAAATATTTTTACTATAAGATTGTGCATCAAAAGTGACCCATCTATGGTCACCCTCCACCTTAACTGTATGCTCTTTTTATAGTTTAGGCTTTAACTCACAATTGGTTTAAGGAGGGTGTTAAAAGCATGATCGTTTTTGTTAGTGTCGCAACAACAAATTGTGTTTATAACTGACGACCCTACCCTTGACGGATAAAGAGAGAAGTCTACCCTCTCCTCTCTCTCTCTCTCTCTCTCTCTCTCTCTCTCTCGCTCACCCATTGTTCTCACACAGTCAAAAGGTACTAGAGAGGCGGAGAAACCCACTTCCACAGTCAATTCTTTTCTTTTCTCCTCCTTTATATATCTTGCTAGAAACCAGCCTACATCCAGCATGGCAACCAAGGACGGAACAAGGATTTTACCATAGCAGTGGCGAAATGTATATTAAAAAAATCTAGTAGTGGCAAGACTATATAAGTTGGGGATAATTTTTTTTTTACATATAATAATTACATTTTCTAAAATTTTTGTCGTGGGGGTCGTCGCCACTAGACCCCCCTTGATCCCCTTGATGGCAACATGTATATCCTCCACAACAAAACTCTCTAACCCACAACACAGTAGATACAAAATCTAATACCAATAGGTGGCACACAGTACTAACATATCTCAATGTGAAGAGAAAATGGATGAGGGCCTCTTCCCCCTGACAAGATGCTCGAATAGTTACAGATCGAGAAAATGAAAATTACCACCACCTCGATCCACTTGTTCCATTTTCAATATTTTCTCCCCACCCATGGTTAATTTAGTGTTGCAGCTTATCCCTTAATTTCCTGTTTGTTCGAATATACATTTAGAGAAGTCGTGAATGAAAAATTGTGCAATGGGTACAGAGACAGTCACTTCGTTTTGTTTAACACTCTGAGAGTAACTTTTAACTCTCGGCACAGTTTTTAATAAATTTTTCTCTCTATCTCTCTCCACTCATTACCACTCCAACTTTCAAAAATAAATTTCTAAAATCTAAACCAAACAAAACCACTACTCTCGGTTCGAAGTTAGCACCTTCTGGTGAGGAAGTGAACTGTACCTGATGCACATTGGCCTTCAATTATGGTTGATTGATTTGGAACATTGTTTAATTAAGGTCATGTGACTTGGACTCCCTTGTTGATTTGTTTTGGCATTTTCTCCTGAAAACGAAAGACGTCAACATGTCTTCGATCTATTACCCACATGCTGTTGCACATGGCAAGGCTATAGATGCACCTGTCTGTATTTGTCATCATATCAAAAGGCTTGTGCACACAAGATTGGTGTTCGGACAAATAAGCCAAAGTGACTTATTTTTTGTCCTTATTCAAATTTTTTTCGTATCACTTGGCTTATTGGCAATTTTTTGGGGATTGTTGCATCCTCACAACAAGAGGAATCTAAAAAATAAAAAAATTTGACCGAAATCCAAATTTTTTTTGAATAAAGACAAAAAAATTTCAATAAGCCAATTTTTTCGTCTTTATTAAAAAAAAATTAGATTTCGGTCAAAAAATTTTACTTTTTAGATTCCTCTTGTTGTGAGGATGCAATAATCCTCAAAAAATTGACAATAAGCCAAGTGATACAAAAAAAATTGAATAAGGACAAAAAATAAGCCACTTTGGCTTATTTGTCCGACAATTGTGCATACCAATTTTTCAGGGGCTCATTTTTATTAAAATATTATTTGTGAATTTTTGTAAAAATTCAGCCCTATCAGATGTCGATAAAAACTTTTTCAGAATTCGCAAGACAAAACAATCAAATTCGCCAAGCGATTTTTGAAAAAGCCTTTACCGAGATTTGATTTAGTTGAATTTTTAGAGGAGCAATAAAAAAATGTGTCTGCCAAAAGTAACAAATGACCAACAGCATAGGGCAGAGTTTTGCCAATAAATCAGCAAAGGAGGGGAGAATCGATAATAGGCTGTGTGTTAGCACTAGGAGTCATGTGGTCCCTTTTTGCAAAATTTCGACCTCCATAATTTGAATTGCTTCTTTGGATTTCGGCAATAGAAGATGTAGGGCTACTTACATCCCTATAATCCAAAAAAAAAAAGTCAAAACGGTAATAGTTTCACTGATAGAAAACAGAGGACATAAAGGTGATCACTTAGTAGTGGCATTTGTTCTTAATCAAAGGATCAAAAAGCCACGAACAAACCACAACTACCTCGAAAGAATGAATCACCCAATGTATTCACACTCCTGTGCACAAAAGAAAACTCAACTCCGATGAAAAACCCAAACGATTGACCGTTGCAAAGAGGTTAAAATGCCAATCGATCTGATTCGTCATTGAATTGCCGCCGCCACCCTCTTCCCTCGTTAGAGAACCACCACCACCCCTACCATTATTGATAGACAGTAGGTTTCGATGGAAATTGCCTTTCCAATTCTGGACAGTAGGTTGACCAACTATGCTACTCTTGTAATTTGCCTTTCTATAACACCTCAAACCAATACAACTCTCAACTACATATATGACTCCTTCAACTCTAGCCCTATACAGATTTGCTACTTAGAGAATTGAAAAGAAATTACAACTCGATAAATAAAGGGATACACATAAATGTGTGATTTGTCAATGGAATTGCCAACCAAAAAGGGAACGCGGCTTTTTGGAGCTAACAATTATCACTGTCGAGATTTGAACTGCCATTTTAGGTGATCAAAGGGAAGCCAAGAAAAGGAAAAAGAGAAAATAACACGAAGAAACCCTCATTGTAAATGAAGAGTTATTGAAAACAATAAAAACCATCACTATGGAGAAAGGAAACATCCATCAGGACTAAACCCTCCTCTCCCATCGCCGCATAAGGGTGGTGAAACCCTAGAGGAAGGGAGGGGAAGGAAGAGAGGAGGCTAGCGTTTTTTTAGAGAGAGATGCTCTGAGTTCGAGGGAGATGCACTAATTCAACTTCTCCTTAACAACATTCAATGACCACATTTTTTTCTTGTAATCCTCGATTGAACTATCATTTTCTAAACAAAATTTCTTGTCCCCATTTTTGAAGAAAATTAAGATTTATATACGAAAAAAATTCCACCGAGGAGGAGAGGACTCAAGAAAATTTCAAAACAAAGCCCGCGGATTGGCAATGCGAATTTCTTAATTCGTCAGAAGTTTGATTAGACCTAAACTATTCATTTTTGATTGGTATTTCATTGTTCGGACAATTTAAATACCATTCAAAAATGAAATGTTTGATTCACCTAAACTATTCATTTCTGAATGGTACTCCGTACTTAAATTGTTCAAAAATTGAAAATGAAGACGGCGTCTTTAGTTGAGATACAGTAGTTCGAAATTTTGGAACATCTCTTCTCTCCTCTTTCCACCAATGGCTTGAAGAGAGGATCTGCAAACCTAGGGTAAATGAGCCAAGCCGAATTTTGTCGAGCTCGGCTGATTTAGTAAATGAGTAAAAAATTTGAGTTTGAGCTCAGCTCAAGCCTTAATAAGCCGAGCCCTTAACGAGATAAATCCAATGTGACCCCTCACCCCAAATGTCAACCATTGTAAAATTTCTAATGACTCTGAAATTTGAATGTTGATCGTAGCAGTTATTAGATCAGTTTTTTCAAAATATAACGGATCAATGGTTTTGAAAAGTTTTGGTTCCAAAAGAAAAAGAGAAAAGAAACTGAATGCCGATAACATTGATATGTGTCGTGACCACACAGTCATCTGCGAGGAATTTCATCGTACCTATGTTGGGTTCAAAGTTAAGGTCATACCACGTGACAAGGGTGCTAAAACATATGTTCAATCCTATCAATCCGTTATAACGATTTGAACCCGTACGTATCAATCCGTTATAACGACTTGAACCCGTACGTACCCGTTTAACGAACCACGTGGTGGCCCCTCCCCAACATTTATGTGATGAAGGCCCGGGTGATATCATTGCAGAAACCCACACATGGTTGTCCTCCATCATTTGCTCACACATATGTATATATATAGTTGAACCTAAAGCTGGCAATTGTCATGTGAACTCCTCCTGTATATATATATGTATAGTACTGCAACTCATCTATATATTTCAACTTCAAGTCGTGATGTGGTCCACGCCCATTCTCCATTATTGCATCTCTAATAATTATAGACCAAACCCTGTTCCGGTTCGTTCGATTTAGGTTTTCAAGAACAATCTCTCTTTGAGAAGGGTCCCCGATGAGTTTGGTCCACGCCCTTTCTCCATTATTGCATCTCTAATAATTATAGACCAAACCCTGTTCCGGTTCGTTCGATTTAGGTTTTCAAGAACAATCTCTCTAGCTCTGAGAAGGGTCCCCGATGAGTTTGGTCCACGCCCTTTCTCCATTATTGCATCTCTAATAATTATAGATCAAACCCTGTTCCGATTCGTTCAGTTTAGGTTTTCAAGAACAATCTCTCTCTGAAAACGATCCCCAATGAATTTTCTCACCAATTATTATTCTCAATTCTCTAAGAGTTGTGTTTCTTCCCTTCATCGTCAAGAACATACAGCCCCCACTTGATACATTTTAAAAACGCTTCTTCTCTCGTCTCTCTCATATTAAAAGACATTAACACATAAGCCAGTTGGTTGGAATGTAGTAATTCGAATTCATGAATTTTGGCAATTTTTAAAGGTGAGAGATGCTTTCTTTTTCCTCTTTTTGGTCTTTCTTAGATGTGACATAATTAGAGCCTGTTTGGCGGTCGAATTTTTTCAATTATATGCACTACGTATTTTGCATATGTTTGAGAGCTAATCTCTTGAAAATACATTTTGAAAAATAAGATGGCGAATGCTAGCTGGATTCAAAAATCACCCACACAAGAGCTTTTGAATTCTAGTTATATTTTCACTTTCAGCAAAATCTCTTCTATTCATATCTTCCAAACACTTTTGTATTCTTATATCATACTCCCTCTGTCCGAATTTAATTGTCCTTAATTCTATTTTAATCAGCTAAAAAATGGGTTATATATTTGAATCCGTAATAAATTTCATATCGAAGATCAATCTTATTTGATAAAACTCGATTAGTTCTATAATATAATGTTTTTGAAATCACGTAAAACATTATAAATTGGAAAATATAATCGATTGAAAAATGACACGAACTCCAAAAAATGACTATTAAATCTAAACGGATAAAGGAATCTAAAAATCTATGGTCTAAAAATTTAAAATTGCAATCACTTAAGATCCAATGAAGGATCCCGCACAGCCTTACCATGCGGGACTATCCTTTCCCGATCAAATTGTGACAATTCGAGTCACTCAATGTGTTCAGAATGTGATTTTAAGGGTACCCGCGAGAAATCAACAAAAAAAATGATCGGGAAGGGCTTGATCCGAGCAATTTTTTTATTGAACCGTTCAATAAAAAACTGTTTAAATCAAGTCCTTTCCAATCATTTTTTTTGCTGATTTCTTAGGAGTACCTTTAAAATCACGTTCTGATCATTTTGAGTGGCTCAGATCGTCGCAATTCAATCGAAAAAGGGAAGTCCCGCACGGTAAGACCGTGCAGGATCCCGTATAAGATCCGGACTGAAATCACAATAATTAACTTCCAACTATCATTTAATTGCCCGACCCAACTTGGCCTGACACACACACACACTCTCCCTCCAATTGCCGGCTCTCTCTCCCTCTCTTCCCCCCAATTGCGCACACACACATTTACATTTTTTTAATAATTGAATGTCTAGGTTAATTTACGCGCACTCGAAAGTAACGTTTTAATATAACCCAACGACCTCAAGATTCGAGATGGTAGGCCTCTGGGAATTCAAAATTTAAAAATAAAATAATCAACTTCCAATTGCCGGCTCTCTCTCCCTCTCTCCCCCACAATTGCACTTAATACACACATTTACAATTTTTTTAATAATCGAATGTCGGAGGCAGTTTATGCACACTTGAAATTAACGACCTAGCATAACTTCTAGTGACCTCAAGACTTGAGATGATTGGTCTTTGGAAATTCGAACATATGATTTCATTACCCCTAAAAAATTTCACTTAAAATCCAGACCGAAAGACCTTATTACTTTTTCATGCCGACTTTGCCAACGCTCCGGTTCACACATCTACGATGTTTACATACACACACGATACATATCCATTGGTGTGGTGCGTCTACATCCCACACCGCTGTCCTTCGAAAATATAAAATTACGCGCTCTCTCCCATTCCTCTTTTCTCTCTCTCTCTCTCTCTCTCTCTCTCTTCCTCCTTCCGGCAATGCCGATCTGAGAGAGAAGCACGGGACATAAAAGGGAGAGAGAAAACTTCAGCGAATCCCGAGCCGAAATCGGCCGGCATTCTCTTCTGGTCTCGTCCTCGATAGGGCCAGAAGAGTATGGAGACAATGTCGCCCCTCGAATCCCTCGACGCCTTCGTCGTCTCCGTTAGCAGAGCCTTCTGTAGTCCTCTCGCCATTTTTATTCAGATCCAGGTTTGTTCGTATTCTTTCTTGATTTCTTCGTCTCTCTTCAATTGGGACCGGTCCCAATTAAAGATCTGTATGGAAAAATCGTATGGACTGGCAGGAACAATTATTCTTTATCATTTGTTACAGCCAGTCGATGCTGAGCTTTAATTGGGACCGTTTTATTGTTTTTTTTACGCATACAGAGCTGTAATTGGGACCTGCATAAGTAGGCAGTGGGATTGGTCCCACGAGATTAGCTGAGGTGCGCGAAAGTTGACTGGAGTTATCAAGGAAAAAAAAATCGATTTGTTTCTCCTCATTGTACGTTTTGGTTGAAGAATTAGGGCGCTGCTGACGAAACACTCGGGCAATGGAATTGTTTTGTTACTCTTGGAAATGGAGAGTACACACATCTAATTGGCTTTCATTGCTCAACTTAGTGGAAATTGCTTTACAATGGAGATGAACAGTTGTTTGTTGTCTAGTATAAGAAAACGAGAAGGTATCGTGTCTGACACTTGGGAACCGGAGTAGAAAGAGAGAAGGAAAGACAAAACTTAGTTGTGTTTTTGTTTCTCATGGCCAAATGGAGAGAAATCTGCTATGAAAGCTCCGAATTGTAGTCTAAAACTCTATATGATGTTCGAGGTTGTGGTTTTTTGAGAAGGTTATTATTATGGAGAGTTAAGTCCTATTTCCACGATTGTTAAATCTAAAAGATTAATTGGCAAACTATACGGAGAACTCGGTGCAAAGTGGATTTGTAGAGGGTTCCTAATCTAATCACAAACTGGGAAAAAAGAAAAGGAAAAGCATAACGTAATTGAGTTTTTCCTCCTCTAGGATGTAGGACAGGAAATCTATTATGCAACTTGCAACTTGTAATCTATATGATGTTTGAGGCTGTGGATTGCCGAGAAAATTATTACTATGGACGGTTTAGTCCTATTTCCATGATTGTTGGAGGAACTCAAATCTGAGTGATTTGTTATCAAACCTTAGTCACATAACTCATGGGGGCAAGTGGGAGCGCGAGCTTGTGCATGAGAGCGTCTTCTAAAGACAATCCAAACTCTTTATATTCTTGAGAGTAAGGTGCGAGCATAGAGCGAACCAACGAGGATTGAGAGCGGGAGCGGAGGGTCTATAGGACTAAGTATTAGACATTTCCCGTACTGTAGTATGTAGTAGTAAAAAAGGTAAATAAAGGGTTAGTTGCCTGAATTTTGGCCGCTGGTGGGGACTGCTTACACTATAGTTCATTTGTGGGGAATGGAATGACAATTAAGTGGCCAGTAATGTCTGTGCTGATATGGAACCCTTAAATTATCTGAGAAAGACGATTTTAAAAGATTCATCACGAGTTTTTATATGATTCTAGGTCAAAGCAATTAGATCCTATCTTATAGGTATAGCCGTATGGTACCAAATGCATCTAGTTCCAAACGCATCTATTTAAGTAATAAGAGCATGTCCTAGCTCTTTATTCGTTTTTGTTTTCTACCATAATGGTTTTGTTTTTGCCGAATAGAAATGTCTAGTTTACTGAATAGAAATATGTTTTGTTGACCGGAAATAATGCTCCCTCCGTTCCAAAATGATAGTCCACTAAGAAAAGATGTGCAAATTTCGGATAAAAAATAAAGTACTTCCGTGCATGATTTTTTAAATTAATTGAACTAATTGAGATATTTAATTTGATGTCAAGAAATTTCAAAAATTGTATGCTGAAGTACTTTACTTTTTTTATCCAAAAATTAAATGTCTTTTTGTAGTAGACTCTATCATTTAAGAACGGAGAGAGTACATGTACTAATACTCTTCTTGCTTTAGGAAGAGAGATAGGATCTTATTCTTGGAATTTCTGTCTTTTGAAAGTGCTTTTGTGCATTCTAGCATGATGTTTCAGTGTAATCACATTCTAATCCGAGTCTTTCGTCCATACTGTAGGGATATTTTATCTGCTTAACTCTTGCTTTTGGGTGGGCTTGTGCTGCTTATGTCAGGTATAAAGCTTTGATTTCTAACGTTTAGCCCCAATGTGGCTTTAAGTTCCTGGCTCATTTTCTTCCCTTAATCTTAATAGTTAAGTACAGAATAAATCTTCGGATTTTATCATTTTTCTAAAATTTGCTTCTTTTTTTCCTGCCAGGAATCGAGAGATTAGACAGATGAAGGATAGTATGAGACACGGCAATAGCTTTGCATTTCTTTCTCATGATATGAATGAACTTGAGCACACTAATCAGGTCAATTTGCCAAGAGTAACTGTCGTAATGCCTTTGAAAGGCTTTGGGGAGCACAATCTACATAATTGGAGAAGTCAGGTAAATTGCATTGAGTTGGAACACATTACTCAGCAGATCCTCTTTCCTCCCCCTATTTTAGTGCTGAAAAATAAAACACATTAATGAACTTAATAACTTCCCCCTGATATTTATTTTTTCTTTGTTGGTTGCCCATCATCGACCCAGTTATTAGCAAACCAATGTAGTTAAAACTCTCAGTCTCTCGTTGAAGACACATTTTGGAATGCGTGCTCTTATTGCAAGTACTTCATATTTATGTAAAAGACGAAGAAAGAAAGGATTGAAACATAAATGTGTTTATGAGCTACGACTGGATGGTAATTCCCACTTCTTGTTCCAATTCATGTTTTCTACTGCCACGTTACACGAACGTGTAAAATCACCTTGCCAACATATGATCAAGAGTCATGCTGCTCTCTATGAAATTCTGTTCTTTGGAGTGCAGATGTTATTTTAAAAACCTGTTGGTTAATCCAGCAGGTTAAAAAAAATTTAATAGTTGTTGCATATTCTTTTCCTTCATTGTAAAGATTATTATCTAGCCTTATTTAATGATTATTGAAATGCAGATCACGTCTCTATATGGCGGTCCTTTGGAATTTATGTTTGTGGTGGAAAGTACAGAAGATCCAGCTTACTATGCTGTAAAACGATTACTAGCAGACTATAAGGTATAGGACGCATGTGTTTTAAAATATTTTTTTTGCTCGGCTGCGTTCTAAAAATTTTGCAGTCTCAATTCATGTCTTCAATTATATAGTGACACAACTATGGAGAGAATATGTTTAGTTTTATCATGATCGTGTGCCATGGATTAATTATGAGTTTTTCAAATTTGGACATTAGGCAGTTTTTGTGGTTTTTAAGTTTTAAGCTTGATGGAAAATTTCATCTCTGCAAAATGTATGTTTTCCTTTTTTAATACGATGAATCTGTCCATGGTGTCTGATTTGATGCATATGGATCACGTACGCTGGCTAATTAAGTCTTTTAAAATAAAGCAATACATCGTAAGCAAACTGACAAACACTACTTGTCTTCTGCTAAAGGATATGAAGTCAAGCTGTTCAATTGGAGAGGACATAAAATAAAAAGATAGTTTAGTCCCTGCACATTACCAAATTTGATTAGCTTAAAAGAGAGAAATAAATATATTTGAATATCCTCTTTGAATAGCTAAAATTGAGAGATTTGGAAAGAAAGTAGATGAAATTTAGTAGCTATGTTATCATCTTTGTTCCGGATTTTGTTGGTACATCACAGTTGTTCACAGGATGGGTCTGGTTTCTTCTACCTTTTATTTCCGAAGTTATGAGCCATTCTCATGTTGCATGCAGGATTATGTTGATGCAAAGATTATTGTAGCTGGTTTGTCGACAACTTGTAGTCAAAAAATTCACAATCAGTTGGTAAGTGACAAGTTCACAGCTTTGTAGTTTTGGCAAGAATGACAAGAACAGACTAGTATTAAGCATCTTTCTTGTGCACATTCTATATTTCTTCATCTTTCTCCATTGTTATAAGATGCTATGGTATCCTTTAGAATGTTCCAAAAGTGGGAATTTGAACTTTCAAAAATATAGCAGTAAAGGTTGGATATGATAGACCTTTATATGATCTTTTAAGAAAATGTACAGAAAAAAGCTTAGGGCATCCATACTGACATGACATATTCATATTTAGACTGGAGCGTATGTGTACTTTGCATTGGCATTTTACCTATGTTATCGTTTTCTGTGGTTTGGATATTATTTTTGGACCTATCATTCTCATTGTGCAGATTGGGGTGGAGAGAATGCATAAAGACAGCAAGTATGTGTTATTCCTTGATGATGATGTTAGGCTGCATCCTGGATCCATTGGAGCCCTCACTGTAGAGATGGAAAAGAACCCCGAGGTATGCTCATGTTAGTGCATATGCTTTTGTCTGCTTGCATGAAGTTTCTACCTTTGGGTCACATTTTCTCCCCCTCTCCTCTGGTAGTTCAACTGATGTGCCAATGATGTGCAGATTTTTATTCAAACTGGATACCCTCTTGATTTACCTTCTGGAAGTTTGGGAAGTTACTGCATTTACGAATACCATATGGTATGACACCTACTAAAGGCTATCATTTTTCTTTTACGATTCAATGTTGATGCATGCTGTCTGTTGTTTGGTTCCAACCTGCTGGGATATTGCTTTATTCGCTTCATATGATAATAGAAAATAAGTCTTAGATTTATATTTATCAAGTTGGGATAAATGAATGAGGTCACTGCATAATGCCCCCACATGTGTGATATCTGTGAAACAATTTACAAGATATCAAAAGCATCTTTGAATACTGAATAAAGACAAATGAGTCACATCTGTAACTGCAAGCGTTGTGTTGAAGTCAAGTTCCGGATTTGAGATTTCCAACTTCAAATCCTTCAGGTTTCCATTGCAATATTGGAGTTCTAGTAAGCTTAGTTCTTTTAGGGAAGCTTGAGAGCAAGTATTAGTGTTGCTGCTTCGTCCATGCAAGAGCTTCTAATCAGGCGGATAAGTTGCAATTTAGTTGTCATACGTTGAGTATCCTGCAATAAACCTAATAATGATCTTATTAGGGTAATGCTACTGTTTGAGATCTAATGGTTTGGAAGCATTACTGGAAATTTTATGCCTTGTGCAGCTTCACTGGGTAATAAAATGATAATTTAACTGAACACTGTTTTTTTACAGCCTTGTTCGATGGGGTTTGCTACTGGCGGGAAAACATTCTTTTTGTGGGGAGGTTGCATGATGGCAAGTACCAGCTTCTTTTAACTGCTTCATGCTTGTTGTGGGAATGAAGTTGTACTCGAGTTGTCTTATCTTATGCACATACATTCTTTTCTACAGATGCATGCCAATGATTTTAGAAATGATCATCATGGGGTGGTTTCAGGACTTCGTGATGGGGGATATTCTGATGACATGACTCTTGCAGCAATAGCTGGTATATTTTTTTTTCCTGTGTTTTATCTCTGTAACCTTTGTGTTTAGACTAGGATACTTAAAACCATTTTTTCTTGAGAATTGTATTCCTGGTATTGCTTCCTACCAATCTCTGGTGAAACAGGAGGACCAGTGCACTGGAGTACCAAAGTGGATGACGTTATACTGTTTATGTAGTCTCGCATTTCTTCTATTCGCAGCTTTCAAAACGTATTGCTATATTCAGATTTGTCCTTTTGTAGCTGCTAGACCACTGTTATGTACGAATGTCCATTTTTTCCAGGGGCTCATAAGAGGCTAATTACATCACCACCAGTTGCTGTTTTTCCTCACCCCCTTGCAAGTGATCTCAGTTTCTCAAGGTTTGTATACAGCCCAAGAATGTTATTAATAGAAGACATGCATTTCAAGTAAAATATCTTACTCTCATCTCGTTGATTTTACTTGATCAGATACTGGAACTACTTGAGGAAACAAACATTTGTTCTGGAATCATACACCTCAAAGGTTAACTGGATAATGAACCGTGCATTATTCACTACCCACTGCTATCTATCATGGGGGTTTGTAGCACCATATTGTCTGGCTATTGTTCATGTTGCAGCAGCTCTAATAATTTATTCTAAAGAATATTCACTCGAGGATACAACATTTACTTCTTGTGGTAAGAAAACTATTTCTATTAAACTGGCTTTAAGAGTTCGAAATTTATGAGCAGAATCCTGAAGAGGGATAACATAGGAACTGAGTTCAGAATTTAGTACTAATTTGCAGTAGTGCTAGATTCTACAATTCAGTCATAGCCCATGTGAACTATCTGTAATTAGAGGGATTGCTAGCCTAATTCATACAATAGAAAAAACATGTGGCAGCTCATTGATGGCGTCATGCTTCATAGAACTTTTTAGCAACTTTACATGAACTTTCTGATCCCTTCTATTGCAATCTGATGTATGTAGTGCCATAAGATGTCCACTGAAGGGTTCTGTAGGTTGTTTTTTTTTTAAAACAGTTTTGGTTCTCAGTTTTATCCACTATCTTCTTCAGGGCTGTTACTAGCAGGCGGCCAAGCGATATGCACTTTTATTGAACTTCTCTCCATGTGGAATTTAACGAGGATAGAAGTTCAACTATGCAACTTGTTATCTCCAGAAGCGCCTCCACTGTCACTTGCTTCTTACAACTGGTGCCTTGTAAGTGTTTTTTTTTACTCAATATAGCAGAAATAGTTTATACAAAGTTTTGGGATGAAGGCCCCTGACCTTGTAAATCTTCATTTTCTATCAAACATTTGAGCTAACCTTCCCCGATATTTTTGCCCCTTAATCTGCTTTGTTTTTACTTTGTTAATGGCATTAGACGTACGACAGATAACTTTTGAACAAAATTACAGCCTGCTTGCCCTATTGGCTTGGTCTCTAGGCCAGCTCATTGGGTTTGTTATTGGACCCCGTCCCCTCCACAAGAAATGTAATGCTAGGACTTTCAATTCTTCCTTCTATGACCCCAAATATAGGAAGATTAAAACCCTAAACCTAAGACAAAGAGTGGGAAAGAAGTTAAGCTTAGTCTTGAATGAAGTTTTAATGTTGAATACAAGAATCGGAACTGCAAGCAGACCTGGAAATTTCCATGACATTAGTATTAGTTTTCTTTGATATTCGGGAGTTGGGAAGGCATTTTTCTTCTACTTTTCTGCCTTTCCTGTCATGTTTATGATTTACTCTACGACGGACTTGAGAAAGAATATAGAATGTACCCAAGTTGTAAGAATCTATTCAGAAATTTTGTAACAAAATTGAACTATTTCCCCCAAAACCTTCCTATTTCCGAATATGAAGGTTGATGTCAACGTCACCTAGTTGTAGCACTTGGGATGGTGATTATGAGTGATTCCCTCTTTTAACTCCACTGATGTTCAATGGAGCAGGTATTTATCGCGATGCTGGTGGATAACTTTCTATACCCTATCTCTGCAATCCGTTCTCATTTTTCTCAGTCCATTGATTGGTCTGGCATTCGATACCACTTGAAGGATGGGAAGATAAGCACGGTATGCTCAAAGCATTGTTTTTGCTCTATTATTTCTGTTCTTGCAGACTACTGAGCAAAATTTATTTTAATATCGTATGAAGCACCTACTTCAAGGGAAAATAAAGTTGTTATCAATGGGTTCAAGGGAAAATTTATTTCTGTAACTCGATTTGTATTGAGGTGGGCATTCTCTTTGAGGAATTTAGCAATGTAACCTGGCAGTAGTTTATGGAATTGGTACATCATATGGTTCGACTGAATAGTTCTCTTTAGTTTCTTCCACATGCTAACCTCATGATACCTATCTCGTTTTGCATCATTATATGAACAGCAAAGTTTGCATAATTGTTGCAGATTGACAGAAGCAAGGTTAAAGGTCCAAAATTCACCGATTTAGGAGGAAAACATTTATACGGGAAGAAAGGAACTTCACCCAGAGCCTCCATCGTCAGTGCTTTGTTGAGAAGTTTGGCCCATTGGCGCCAACCCAAGAAGTTCGATGGCTAGGGTTTGAATTAGCAAATCAAACTGGAGTTCATGATTGTTGCTCTCCTCATAGGTCTGATGGAGAGCTTAGGGCTTCAGAAGCTGAAGTTATTGGGGACCATTTTATCCCCAAAGATAGTTTTGGCTCATCCATCTTTGATTTATTAATTGCTATGATTCGTTGGAATTTCGAATACCCATTTGATCAATTGATTCTTCGAGCTTCAAGTGCTCCCTTCAAGGTTGATTGTTGTAATTTTTGTAGTGATTTTGTTTAGCGACTACTGATAGTGAAGACAGAAATTTTGTGCTATAGAACTCCTTTCTTCTCCTTGTCTGCTGTACATTTTCCTGCTTTGTGGGCTCCGTTTGTTTGGACGTAAAATATTTTCCGGTAAAATGTTTTACCTATTTTCCGGTGTTTGGTTGTGTAAAAAATGAGAAAAATATTTTACATGTAAAACATTTTTCATCAATTGGATGAAAATGACTTACCCTTAAATTTTTCGTAAGTTATTTTCTGAAATGAACTTGCTACCTTCTCAGTTTCTTTGATCGTCAGTCTTGACTTACGTTCAATTACAATAATTTCATATCTCTCCACCGTTTAAACTTCCTCTCTCTCTCTCTCTCTCTACACTATTTTATTAATTTCTGAAAATATTTTTAAGTGCCAATCAAACACCGAAAAATAAAAGTTTAAAATTTGTTTTTTAAAAAAATATTTTACATCGAAACAAACGGAGCCTATGTCGAGCTTGTTTGGTTTTGGGGGGGAGAGAGAGCAGCACCATAGTTTCAGGTGGTATTTCCCTCAAACCCGTAAGCATCTCATTTTTCCATAGCTCTATCCAAAAGACGTTTGACAATGGCATACAAGTATCAAGGTTGAAAGCATCCTATTGGATTTGCACAAGTTTTATCTCAGCAAAGAGTTCGGAATTTAGAATTCTACTGAACAAACGAGTTGGGTCGACATCACTGGATAAATTGGACTCTGAAAAAATTGAAGTGCACGGCCTACTAAAGATAAACAAATGGCAGATGACACCCAAGAAGAACATGATTTTCCTTGAATCGTTCAACTGTTAGGATACAAACTGATGGCAGATAGCGGCCATGAAGAATAAGACACTGGCAGAAAACTTTTCTACTGTTAAGATACAAACCAAAGTGGCAGTAATTAAATCTTCTCCAAATCTCCAATGTAAAAATCGTCAATCATATCGAAGACTCGGCTAGCATGCTGCGGACTGCACATGAACATACATCCAATAAATTGTAAGCACAACACGAATGCAAAAGCTAAGGCAATGCAAGTTGAGAATTCTGAAAGCAGCCAGGATCAAGTTCTTTAGTGAATGATCTTGTGGCACAGCTCAACTATAATGCATGCAATACAGCACTTGAAAGAAACATTTATCTTGATTTGATAATGATTGTGAACAAAATCAGATGAAAGAATAAGCATCTCACAGAACAGCAGCATAATATGCGGGAAAACTGAAAAGAAGCACTAGTGTGATGGTAAAAGATACTTGCCCATAAAACCCTTCAGTCGAATCATCTCCAGCATGTGCCAGGATGGCATCACCACCAGGGTGTTCCTCCACATATGAGGTAACATCATATACCTGTAGTCAGTTTGAAGATTGATGGAACATGCATGAGGAAGGGAAAAAAACTGTGGGAATGTAAATACTGGCTGATCTTCTCAGTATCACTCGTTTTAACTTTTATATGACTGGGCAATCAATGAAATGTGATACAACCTTATCTTTGATGATGATCCAACAATCTGTCCGCTTGTTGTGGAAAGACACTTCAGCTTTGGCGTATAATTTGGATGCCTGAGCACGAAAGAGGTGAAAAAAGACATGAAAAACAGAACAACTAAATCCAGATTCCAGATATAATCATTTCCTAAAGACAATAGTTGGAGCTTGTCCTACATAGGTTAATTATAACCTCAAAAACTAGTATATGAGCCTGGGCGGCCTCTCCACTCATTGACAATTGGTTTTGAGTTGGATGCTTTAACATAGCATCAGAACTA
The DNA here is from genome assembly GCA_019656275.1 of Rhododendron kiyosumense. Classification (NCBI taxonomy): domain Eukaryota; kingdom Viridiplantae; phylum Streptophyta; class Magnoliopsida; order Ericales; family Ericaceae; genus Rhododendron; species Rhododendron kiyosumense. The sequence goes on along the minus strand of BPLS01000269.1, from coordinate 23,001 downwards.
GGCTTTCGAAGGCTTTTGGATAACTTTGATTACCCCGTTGTTTGTGCCTTAAGCGCACCTTGTTTCGTTGTCCGTTGCAGTCCCCATGCAATGGATCTGTTATTTATCTCTCCACGTGCAAGTCAGGGGTAGAGCTTGTCCTACATTGGTTAATTATGACCTAAAAAGGTAGTATATGAGACTGTGTGAGCTCTCCATTCAATGTCAATTAGTTCTGAGTTGGATACTTTAACAACAACCATCACATTAGACAATACACCCAGTTACACCAAAATGATTGATGCCAGAAAAGTAAATAAGAGGCAAAACCATTATTTACAAGAGATTGCATCGCTTCGGAGTCAAAAGCACAAGATAGCAGGAATGAACAGTCATAATCATTAGACTTGACATTCTCTGGTGATACAGGTTCAAACTGGGGTTTGGGCCGATTCTTGTACTCAAAGAAGTTAAACAACCACTCCTGATTCAACTTTTACTCAACAGTTTTTATTGTAAAAATCATCAGACTGTTTATAATTCCTAGTGTTTGAACGAATTGAAACTAGCAATCAGAATTGTGATTTCTAAGTTTTGTTGGTTAGTGGAAAGCCTGGGGAGTATCTTCACCCCAAACTAGTCTAACCCAATTTCACAAATAAATCAGATTGACACTAGTCTGTTTTCAAAAACAAAAGGCAATCGAACGTCTTATAAACCACACTCAAAAAGTTTCGTCATTATCTCCCCACCCTCACTTTAGAATGGCAATTCATAATGGTTTAGAATCACGTTAGCATTAACGCAGTTCGATCTGATACTACTCTCAATCATAATGTCTTTCCTACAATGCTTAGAAGTTGATCATACTTAAGCAGCACCAAAACAGCCTTTTTCCAAAGTATGCAGCCATAAACCGAACAAATTCTGTCCCCTAAGGAAAATCCCAAATGTTATGCGTTATCTAAGAGCAAAGAACTCAAACACAAGCACAGAAAAATTATTCACCAAGAAAAGAGCTAGGTTAACGATCTTTTCATAAAAGAACTACCTTGGCGTTTGCATTTAGCTTAGACTTTTTGCTAGGATCTGCACTTAACAGAATTTCACAAAATCAGACATTGAGTAGAAAGATATTACAATTAAGATCATACCATTACCATCTCTCACGCACCGAAACCGATGCTCCTAACTGGTGGTTGCAGAATTTTTTTCCGACACTCCAGGGATACAGGACATGCCGGACACACGCGGGGACATGTATAAGACATGCTAAGTGGTGTATTCAATAAATTCAATTATCTTTTCGTAAGGGACACATTGGCGACATCCGTGTCTCAACTTGGACATGGATGGAAACATGACGAGGATCGATTCATAATATTTAAAGCTCATTTCAGAGGTATGATATTCGAAAACTCTAAGAAAAAGGGTACGATCAAATAAACTTTGACCAAATAAAACCGTTGTTTAACTTTTAAAAGTAAAAAGACAACACTAACAGTTATAAATCTATTAGTTATGTTTGTCGCCGTATTGAATGTTCATATGTATAACAACAAAATATCTACGCTAATATACGACACATATTTTGCCATGTCCCTTGCCGTGCCCATGTTCCCATTATCTGGAACTGTTGTGTCCTGTGGCCATATCTGTATCCGTGCTTCTTAGATTATTAACATCATCGAATCAGATTGATTCGATGGTATACAAGAATACAGTTAAACAAAGCAAAGAATGAAGATTACCAGATTTAAGCGGCCGAGGGATCAAAAATAGAGCACCCAAAAGGACACCCAACAACACTGTCACCACTACTATCACCATACCTAAAGTGAGCTCTCTCACTCTACTCCTTGCACACTAAATCAGAAGAAGGAAAAAAACCTTAATTTAGACAAAATAAGTCCAAAAAAGTTCAGATTTGCACAGAAGTCACTTTATATAACTGAACATAACGTGGGTTAATTGCTCAGAAACTAATACATTTTCTTGGGTGTACATGTACAGGGTACCATAAGATGTAGATTTCTAAAGGCACATGCAAAAGAGAAGCTAACTGAGAGTTACCTCAAATGGGAGTTTGATTTCACGGCCAGAAATTTGATAGGAAACGCCGGCGACGGCTGGGTGCCTGGTTTCCCGATCCAAGATGGCAAGTTGCCGGCGAAGCCGTGAAGAGCAGGTGAGATTTCGTCGGACTGGAGCGTAGGATTTAAATTTATTTATGGTCTGTTTTGGAAATAAGGAAAGTGGAGGGTGGAAATGGGCCGGGTTCTATGTAGGATCGCGTGCCCCGCCCCGATTGGCGGGTTTTCATCGAAACTTTGGGTACCGGGACGGGTTGGGGAAAAAAATTACAAATTCGATCAGGTTCGATTGGGTTGATATTAGTATATTACCCCGTCCCGAACCCAATTCAAGATTTTCACACACTCCCTCTGTATCACTTTAAATGTTCTTTATGAAAATTCATGAAATTTCAAATCCCGAAAAACATATTTTTATATATTATTTTTTTAATATCTTGTACCAAATTAAAGTGCTCATTGTGTTCTTTAATTTGCTGAAAGAAAATAAATATGTAATGTATAAAAATAAATATATATATTTTTAAGTTTGAAAATGCACAAATTTCTATATAGGACATTTTGTGGGACGGGAGAAGCATATATTTATCATTAACCAAAAAAATATATGTTTCTACTTTATACTCCCTCCGTCCCATTTTCATTGTCCATTATTCCTTTTTCACTTTTTTGTCTCTTGCGTATATCTTTCAATCTATAATATTTTTCATGATTTTGACATCTTTGTATTATAGAACAAATTGAAATCTATCAAATAAGATCCATATTGCATATTTTTGGAGATTCACATTGAAAGATATAAGCGATTGAAAACTGCACGAATATCAAAAAAGGACAATAAAAATGGGACGGAGGGAATATTATTACCATTATACTAAACAAATTATATTTTCACCGATATATCAAAATACCATCATTTACTAGGACTATTTTCCTTTCATTTCTGTTTTTAGGTTAAATTTTTTTTCTTATTTCTTACTAGGACTATTTATTTAAAATGTACATGAATGACTCAGATTCACTGCAGTGAATCAGAGCCGTTTGCAGTGAATCTGAGTCGTTCATAGACAGTTTAAAGATATTTTCTTTGCATTTAACATTTTTCTTTTTTTATAAGCCGGCCCTATAAATTAGGCTTGTGCCCAATTTAGTTACAGCCCATATTATTGCCATCCAATATAGTCCTGGTTCCTTATTATTGGACAAAAATACCCCTCAGGTCACATAGCATTACCCCGTATATTATTATTATTCGATATAATCCTGGTTCATAATTATCAGACAAAAAATACCCTTCGGGTCACATTACACATGGTTCACCGGAGCAAAAATGCTACTATTATACAAATATAACAAAGCCTATCTAGGGGCGACAACAATAGTCGGGTTGGAATAAAATCGAAGCTAAAAATAGGACTGCACTCTAATTTTCTATTTACGCGAAGCGAGGGTTGGCTTCGGCAGAGAGAAAGGACACAGTTATTGGCGCAAAAAATGGCCGAAAGCGTCATTAGTAAACGTGCCTTTGTGAAAAACGTGGCTCGTGTAGAGTTGACCGTAGTTTTAGTGCAGTTGGAAATAATCGCCGTCTATCTCAGAAGTAGAAAGAGGAGGAGAATTGGTTGCAGACGGAAATCATCGTTATCGGAATTCAGAAAGAAGTAGAAAAAAAATGGAGAATTCGAAGGAGAATAGTAGGCCTTCTCTTGACGCTTCTGGAGCTTCGGAAAATAGGGTATCTTCACTCAACTGTATCGATCTCTCCAGCCCGGACATTCACAACTCTGTTTCTCTACTCAAACAGGTCTCTCTCTCTCTCTCTCTCTCTCTATATATATATATGTATGTATATGTATGTATGATTGTGTGTGTGTGTGTGCTTCATTAGATATCACAATATTTGAACTTCCGTAGTGGACGGCGGGACTGGTGCTCAGCATAAAAAATGCGCGTGGGCTGGTCCAGACATCTTGCGTCAACAAAAAATGTGAAAAAAAAGAGATCATTTGTCATTCCTTGCTGACGTATGATAGCTTGATATGATAGTCGAATTTGAAGTACTGTAGTATTTCGCTACTGGTTCTTTGGATTAAGTAGTTTCGAAGTTCCTGGATTATGATTTCTTCCTCTGTGTCCTCCAGGCGTGTTTGGATTCTGGATTTTTCTATGTGATCAATCATGGGATCAGTCAGGAATTCATGGATGAGGTTTTTAACCAAAGCAGACGGTTTTTTGATCTACCTGTGAGTGAGAAAATGAAGCTCCTTAGGAACGAGAAACATCGAGGTTACACTCCTGTACTGGATGAACATTTGGATCCTGCCAATCAAGTACATGGTTTGTTCTACTATCTCCATCTCTGATGCTGTATTATACGCTTGTATCAAGCCTCAATGTAGCATTAGTTGTAAGTCTAATTTCGGAGCAACATGGATGCTTGTTTTTGTTACTCGGTCTTGGGTAGAATTTAACCCCAAAAGCTAGCTATTGAATTGAGGGTGCCCTCACGCTTCTATACTTCATAATTACTTTGGGTACCAGGTGATATGAGACTTTGCTTCACACCCCCTCTCACGCACAAAGGCTTGAGAACTAGTCCCTCCGTTCCTTTATGGGACTTATGGAATTCCAACTTTTTTAAGGAAACATATAATGATGTAGCGAACCAGTTGGTAGCATAGCGGCGATTGTACTTCATATGAGTGGGTGTCTGGGCGACATAATTCTCATCTTAGTATGAGTTGGTGTCTTTTGAAAAAATGGGAAGGCAGAAACTAAATACTACTTCCTCCATTTCTTAACAGTAGCCCGTTAATTACTTTGGGTCACTCAACAGACAATTATAAAGGGATGAGTTTGGAGAAGTATCAAATTTACACTTGATTTTTCGAATAAGAGCTAATTGAGATGTGGATAACTCCATATGTGGATGTATGCATTATGTGTATAGGGGCGTTAGTACAAAATGCATGCTTGTTTGCATTGTCCACCTTCCTATCGTGAGATGCCATCCACGTTCTTTTATTTTGTTGTGGATAACGTCGTCATTTTCTCCTTGCCATTGATCTATTTCTCTATCTTTGTTTTTGTGTAGATAGTATACTCTTTCACTGCACAACATCCCATGTTTCCAGCTGACGCAAAATACTGATGATCCTGTTTCACGGGTGTAGGAGATTTCAAGGAGGGATATTATCTTGGTGTTGAAGTACCTGAAAATGATCCTGACTGGCACAAGCCTTTTTATGGACCAAATGTCTGGCCTACTGCTGGTAACTTACAGAAGCCATTTAAGCGTTGAGATACACTGAGCTTATCGTGAAAATATGTCTAATTCATCCTGTCCCACGATGCATC
>BPLS01000269.1:0-17472 GCA_019656275.1 Rhododendron kiyosumense | reverse complement strand
ACCCCCCCCCCCCCCCCCCCCCAATCTGATTTCTTATCTTAGTATCTCTTGAAGCCTTCTAAGCATGTGGGGAGTCTAGACTAATGGTACTTGTTTTATGAACTTTTATTAACCTCTTTGAATTTTTGTCTGTTTCAAAGATATTTTGCCTGGATGGAGGGAAACTATGGAGAAATATCACCGTGAGGCATTGTAAGTTCTGTTAAGACTTTGTCTTATAAACATCAGATGCTCTTGAAAGATGTTCATTCTGCTCTATTTTTTACGAAGCATTATGACTCTTCATGAACCAAGTTGTATTTTCTTCTCGTATTTTGTATGTATGAGCACCTATGTTGCATCATTTGGTTTCCTTATTGGTATCTAGTAAGAATAAGCACTGTTCCGTTTCAACAAATGTAAAAGGTATAATAAGAATACTCTGATGGGATTTTAAACTATTGCATTACATCAATGCATTTTGGAAAGATGTGGACGGGAAGGAGTAGTTCCTATCAATTAAAGAATTCTGCATCAGCAGAGTTGTTATAAACTGGCAACCCTAGGGAATGTGAGCTGAGACCACGTGCTGAATAATGTAGGAGAAAAGTCATGCACTTTACCATATGGTCTTGATGCAGATGCTGAAGATATTGATGGAAGAGTTCTCCTTGTAACCCAGTAATGAAAGTATTCTACGTCTGTGAAGATTCATTGTTCTCATTAGGAGTTCGTCATCCTTGTAATTAAGCAAGCTCGTCCCATGCCATGAAGTTTTACGGTGATGAGTGGTGATAATATTCTTTGGCTCTGGTGATTTATAATCTCTTTTTGCTAGGAATTATTGTCGGTTATACCACCTGTGAATCCCAATTGTCAGGACTTCAGTTCTTGCGTGTTTTTCTGACATGTGTAGGATCTTTATATTAGATTAGGAAGTGATATGTAGTCAGTGACTCAAAGGGGCATCAAATATGCTGTAAAAATTAGGAATAATAACGGATTGGAACGCAGGCACATTTATAAACACCACTGCTAAACTAAGACATGCATAAATAGCCGTTACATATGAAGTTATGCCGGTGTTTTTCTAAACTTCCATTTAAGATTTGTATCTTCTAGTGCAGCCATAGTTTGATGCTTTCAGTTTTTATGAGTATTGTTTGTGTGGGGTCTGAAGTCTGAGCTTTCGAATATAGTCTGTTGTGGGTTCTTATACCTCATTTTCCTTGTGTATCATTTACGACTTTTTGTGCGTACAGTAAGGTGGCAAAAGCAGTTGCGAGGATCATAGCTCTTGCACTTAACCTAGAAATTGACTATTTTGATCGACAAGAAATGCTTGGGAAGCCTATTGCAACATTGCGCCTGATACATTATGAAGGTGAAATTCAAATTAAAGGTCATGGAAATGGAACTCTAATGAAATTATCACTCTTGTTGTGATGTGTGTTCTGTTATGTGTCAGGTAGAATTTCTGATCCTGTAAAGGGAATATTCGGAGCAGGTGCACACACTGATTTTGGTTTTATAACGCTCTTGGCAACAGATGACAACTATGGGCTCCAAGTACTGATATGGCTCGATTTTGAACGTTATCCCTTCTATATTTGGTGGAAAAGATGTTTTAACCATTTGTATTTATTGCAGATATGCAAGGATAAGGATGCTAAACCTCAACAATGGGAATTTGTAGCACCATTGAAAGGGTTAGTGAATAGAACTATCAGATTTGTTTTCCTGAAATGCAAATTACATTATCATTTTCAGTAGTAGTTCTTTCCAGTGGTTGTGCATACCGATGCTCTGGACTATCAATGAAGGAAGCATGGTAATGTGCACATAAATTGATTTGGGTCTCTAGGCCTGCCCTTTTTAATGTGATTTGGCTTTGATTTGGGGGCATGGTTCTACAACAAAACGTCCCTGTAGCTCCTCGGTTCTTAGAGGTTTAGGGGGGCCACTGTTTCAGTGGTATTCTGAGAGCAGCCACTTTGTGCATATATTGTCAAAGGTTAGGTCTATCTCCAATCATCCCCCGCCCATACCCCCAATGATTGGGGACTAGATGGGTTATGTTATGTTGTTGTAGTTCTTTCCGGTTCTCGACATATAAGTATGCCTCTTTGTGGTGCATTGTGGCCTAGCTGCCTATGGAATGCATTGTTTTATTCAATAGATCATTCTGTTCTGTGTGGAGAAAAGCCACACATCATAATAGGGGACTATTGACAACTAAACTAGAAAACTGTAAGTGTCAGTTGCAGGTTGCTCTTCTGTTGTTGATTGTAACTTTCATAGTTTTGAACAAAAGTTTCATGAAAGAGACCACATATTACGTTTAACTACCACAACTTGATGTAGAATGAGTCTTTTTCATTTAAATTGCATGGCCAACTGTGTTGATGATTGATATTCAACTTTCAGAGCATTTATAGTGAATCTTGCTGACATGCTGGAGCGCTGGAGCAACTGCACTTTCAGGTAATGCACATGTCTCACAGTTTCTATTTTTGCTCTGCCCCTTTAGAAAAAGTGAAAGATGGTTTAGGAGCTTTGTGACTACCACCCATAGATACTATGCTTTGTTAAGTTGTACCCAGTATGGTAATGAAAATGAAATATGGGATGAGCACTTAGTGCACAGGCTCCACAACAGCACATGCTAATTGCCACCACCATGATTCTTGATTTTGCTAGTAATCTTGCTTACGTACTTTGAGTGTGGGATTGGTATTTTATGACACTTAGGCTAATCTGTGCATTGGCTTGCTTAAATTTTGTAGGTCCACCTTGCATCGAGTGTTGGGTAATGGTCAGGAGAGATATTCGGTAATGACCTTTCAGAAAAGTCTTTTGATTGTTCTTAATTGCATATCCCTCGTGGGATGTTGGTTATAATGTGGTTGGTTGTGATGAACATGGAGTGTTATATGACAGTTTTGCCTGATATTCAGAATGGCTCGTTTTCGGATCTGGTGATTTTGGACACCGTATAGAAATGACCACGCTCCGGTTTCCATTTGGTTTTCATCATACATAAAACAGTCAACCCCTGCTTTCTGTTGTTTCTTGTTCCTTTTTTTTCCCCTTCAGCGATGTTCGGGAGGGGTTCTGTTGCGTTGTTGGAACTTTTTTGTAAACTCAAACCTGTTAACATGCCAAGTAATCGTCTTTTGGACTTGCAGTTTGTTAATGTGTTCATCATTTTTTATCGAAGTGAGCTAAAGGACAGTATGCTTAATATTTGGTGGCAGGATTGATTCTTGACTCCGACCATTTGGCTGTGGGTTCAGCTCTCTTTCCCCGCTCCTATTAAAACATGAAACCTGATGATGTTACCGCTCTCAGAGTTTGGAGTGATGTTACTGCTCTAAGAGTTTGGAGTCTGAAGTGCTTTTTTTTCTTGTTTTGTTTTTGCTCGACGAAAGTCAGCATTGTTAGTTGTATTTAGTGAGGTTTGACCCCTGTCAAATGCATGAGTACAGGGTGGTGCCTACCACTCTAATTGCGAGTCTGAAGAGGTAGGACAAGAATTACCCACACCTAGCTAAAGGATTACCCGTGCTGCCATGTATACGTCTTACATCGCAGCACAAGGTCAATTTCAGTGCAGACTCTTTTTCGATCTAAAAACAATAATGGTCAATCTCCTATAACAGGCATCGAGTCTTGTAAGTTGTTGCCAATCGGGTGGAGTTTATTTCTCCAGTTGATAATTATGTCTTTGTTAGATTTTCCAATCCTTTGTTGCTTCTGGGCAATTTGAGCTTTCTGAGATTATCATTACAGTATTATTTTCTGTGTCGTAAATACTTTCAGAGATTATTAACCAAGCCTGATACGAAGTTACGAACTCCATATTAAGCTTTCAGAGATTATTAACCAAGCCTGATACGAAGTTACGAACTCCATATTAAGCTTTTAGTGTAAGCTCATAGCAATCTTGCCCACTATCATTGCATATTTACCTCGTGACTAAATTTTCTTCCTTTTTCATTGCTATCGTGCACAATTTTCTGTATCTGAGAAAGGTTATGAACTTATGATTTTTGTGCTATCTCTTTTACCTGGGGCAGATTGCATACTTTGTTGATCCCAGTCATGATTGTCTTGTTGAATGCTTGCCCACCTGCCAGTCACAAGAGAACCCTCCCAAGTAAGTTTCAAAACTTCTACTAATGTATGGCCCCTTTGTTTGACGGGATATGAGTGTTGAATTGGACAATATGTTCGAGGAGATCACATGTTTGGTTTTTAGTTAGAATTTTTACAACCTGGATTAAATACCGATCAGGTAAAATCCTACAAGGTGTGGGGTATGCGGTACCTTGGAGGCTGTGGTAATATTAATCTGATCACTTTTATCCCATGAAACTGCATATCCTCTAGGATTATATATTCCTCCATTATTAGTTCCTTCAAACAAACTGGGCCTATAAGTATGCCCTTGAATCAGACATTGACATTTTGCAGTTGTTTCGAAGCACCAAAAAAAGAGACAATTGCAGTTCTGCACCTAGTGCCAATGGAAGTTCTCAAAGGGTGTACTCCCCGTCTTTTTTTTGTGACTTTTTACAGTTTACCGGTGCTTTTCTACCAGGTTTCCGCCAATCAAGTTTGAAACTTACATGCTCCAGCGATACAAGGATACGCATGCTGATCTCAGCTCATACAACAAATGATCCACGGATACGCATGCCGATCTCAACTCATACAACAAATGATCCACCAAAATCGGTCATCACGAATGGTGTAAGTTCCCCTTTGTTGTAAAATACACTGAGGTTCTCTTCTTCCTGCCGCAATATATGTACAAACTGGTTCTCCTTGTTGAATAGTGGGAAAATGAGAGTTCACTGGATTGTTCTCTCTCTCTCTCTCTCTCTCTCTCTCTCTCTCAAATGTACAACCATACGTTTAGACAAGGTGGATCACTGTGCCTGCATGGAGAACATATAATTTGGTTGCGTATATGCTGTGTTCTATTCATTCTAATGCTGGTTTAGGCAAGGTGGATCACTGTGGCCGCATGGAGAACAAATAATTTGTTTGCGTATATGCAACTATTTGGCGTTGTGTTCAATGCGTTTAGCAATGGAACAACTGTTTTGTCAGTGACACAAGTTTTTCAAAAAGTGACGAAGAACATTATTTCCACCTTAATTCTCGTCATGCTTCAACTAGTGCACTAAGATACTTCTACCTGAACTGATGCTGTGAAAGGTTACCAAAATAGATCCTTCGGCACTTTTCTCATTCCATAAGCAAACAACGGCTAAGGCGAACATAGGGATGACAATTTCACCAAAAACTCTACAGATACCCATACCGACGAAGAGCCGCTTCCACTCTTTCTGCCGACGAAGTCAAAACAATTCAATTCTCTCTCTCTCTCTCTCTCTCTCTCTCTCTCTCTCTCTCTCTCCCTCTCTGTGAAGTTGTGTTTGTTTTGACACGTGGAGTTTCGGTTTTCAGAAGTTGGGAGTCGCGGGAATATATATAAGCGGGCCATTTGAGGCCTGAGGGCTGATGATCTCACCACAGTTCGAGTTGGGCTCGTCAAAAGGCAATAAAACACTCACAAAAGGGAGAGACTTTGAAGTTTGACCGACCCGTTCGTTTAAGGGTTTTGAATTTTAATTATTATTTTATTTCTTTTAATCATTACTTTCATTTTTTTCTCAATGTATCTCCAATCATCGCCCATATTTCTAATTATTACTCTATTTATTTCTACACTCACTGCCTACAAATCCAAATCCAAAATCCGAAAATGAACGGAGTCTCAGTCTGGGTCTCGTTTTGCTAATAAAATTATTTTTTTTATTTTTTGAATTAAAATTAATGTATTGTGAGAGAATAATTTGTCTCATAAAACAAAAAAAAAATACTTAAAAAATAAAAACTTTAGCAAAATTGAGCTTAACACTCTTAGATTAAACAGCAACCCGCAATATGAAGAGACTAGGGAAAAACAAACTTACCCTATAACTTAGACAACAAAAAAACAAACACCAAGGGAGAGGAGAGAAGATGCTGGCAAGAGCTAGAGAAACCCTCTCCTACCAAGTCCCAAGACAAATCATAGGCGCTGTGAATTAGGGTTACAGGGGAGAGGAGATAGGCGGTTAGTCAAATCGCTTATTGCCTATCTCATCGAAAAGCATATTAAAAAAGGAATTGATTTTGCACTCCACAAATTACTATTTGCAATGCAAAAGTAGAGTGCAAAAAAAAAAAAATTGTACATGGGGATTGATTTTCGCATTCCACTTTTGTAGTGCATATAGCAACTATAACTTCTTCAAAATGGCTTATGACAGCATCACAATTTTTTAATATCTATAGATGCAATAGCCAAAAATAACTTAGTACTGTGAAAATCATAAGTGAGAGTTGAAGCAGGTGATATAAAACTGAATCTCCTTGCTAAGGTAGCCATTCATGGATTTCTAATACGTCTCAACAGCACAGTAAGTAATGAAAAAGTTAAGACTTCCATTTTTCACTGATTTGAGTTTGCGTGCACGGGAGCTTTTTCGGGCCAGGTATTTTTTCACACTATCAAAAGCAAAAACTGATGTGTCCAAATAATAGGAAGAGCGTGCAGTCACGGTCCATGAGTATTTGAAATTGTCATGGCTGCTTGAAGAAAGAGTTGCATCATGTATAAACCACTGCGCTCTTCCGACATCAATGGTTTCACCAAAACACTGATTTTTTTCTCAATTAGAGCGGTGCGATGCGTGCATATGAGGATGACAATGATGACCAAGGGAAGCGAACGAAACACTATTTTTCTCAATTCCCACAATTCACGGTTCAGTCTTGCGTATAATTAGGGAGCAAACACTGCTGCAGAAGCCACAAAATAGAGAAATAGCATTGTATGCCAAGGGGCCTAAGAGCATCTCCAATGGAAGATGTCAAATCCTACGTGGACATGTTAACGGTAACATTTGACACCAAAATTCAATCTAACCCAGCAGCCTTTTTTTATGCCAATCCTACGTGGATTTGAAGGGAATGACAAAGTTGTCAAAGTTGACAACCTCCCTCCTCCATGCCAAATTTCAAAAAATAACCATTTGTATATTGACTTAAGGGTTGGAGAGGGATAATTTGATATCAAATAAATAGAATTTGACATCAAGGGTTGGAAAGGAAGGTTTTGATGTCAAATTGGAGATGTCAAAATGCCACGTCAGCCTTCAAAAAATGTTTGACATCTCCAATATGAAGCAATGGGTTGGAGATGCTCGCATCTCCAATAACAGAGGTCAAAAGTGGAGATGTCAATTATTTTGAAGGCTTATGTGGCAATTTAACCTCTTCAATTTGACATCAAGCTCCTCCTTTCCAACCCCTATGTCAAATTATTTTGAAAGCTTATGGTCAATTTTTGAAAATTGGCAGTCTAGAAAGTTGATATCAAAGTTGACCTGTTGGGACTTCCTTTCAAAACCACGTCATCTCCCTTCAAAGCCATGTCACTTTTGACATGATAGAAGGCATCATGGTTGGATGGTGACTTAATACCAAAAACTAGCCGTTTAATTGTTCACATCAACTTTAACATCTCCCGTTGGAGATGCTACATATCATGGGGACGTATGGTTAGCAAGTCCCATGGATACTGCAACTACTCGATCTCAAGTTGAAAGAATCAGCTTGTTCCTACATTCATTGCACAGAACACGGATGAGTGCTACACACACAACGGTTGTGTAAAACACAACACACAACCAATCTCTAGCCATCCATTGCTGTAATGAATGGTCAGGATTCGCTCAAACACTTCCCCATAAAAGTTAAACTTATTATTGGAAGAGTTTTTTTAAAATCTAGACCGTCCAAATACATTTGGACGGTCAGAATTACACACACAACCAACACAACGGTTGTGCAAGTAGCATTTTTGATAAACATTTTAACTAGCAAGTCCCATGGATACTGCAACTTCTCGATCTCGAGTTGAAAGAATCAGCTTGCTCCTACATTCATTGCACAGAACACGGATGAGTAGTCTATAAATATTTTAACCGCCAAATTTCAATAAAAATTAACTGCCTCATGTATCTTGTAAACAGAATTTTGAACAGGCTCTTATTGGCGAATGCATCACAGGGTCAAAAATGCTAGGCGTACATATGAAATGTACATATCAGTTTTGTGGGCCCAAGGACGGAACCAGGATTTTATCCTAGCAGTGGCGAAATGTATACTAAAAAAATTTAGTGATGGCAAAACTATATAAGTTAGGCATAATTTTTTTTTACGTACAATAATTGCATTTTCTAAAATTCTTGTTGTGGCGGTCGCCGCCACTAAACCCCCCTGATCCCATCCTTGGTGGGGCCCACCTCAGGTCCTACAAAGATGATTCAAACTGTCCATTATTTTTCAAACATTTTTTAATGGAGCCCTGTAAAAAATCAGCACAACTCGATATCGGTAAGAATTTTTTCTTAATTTGTGGAGGCAAAACTACTTAACTGCTTTGTTTCGCCCCTACAAATTCAAAAAAAATCCTTACGGATATCGGGTTGAGCTGATTTTTTACAGGGCTCCATAAAAAGATGTTTTAAAAATAATGAGCAGTTCGGATCATTTTTGTGGGACCCGAATTGGGCCCCACAAAATCTATATGTACATTGTATGTACATATTATATGTACCAATAGCAGCACTCGGCTATAAATAACTATTGCATCATTCGTGGTAATGCACTTCATTATGGTGATTGCTACAATCTATCTTTGATTGTGAGTTTAATTTAGTTCTCTCCTTGTAGGTAAAGCATGGTGAATTTCTTGGTGATAATCAAGGAGTTCAAATGGCTGTTGGAGCAAGATTGGAAGAGAGAGTAAATTATGGGAAAGAAGTGTTAAACAGAGCTCCAACGTGTTTAACGTTACATAGGAGGTTGGCCAAGATGTTGCTCTGCAATTCTATGCAGCTCCATACATTTCTCTCAAGTATATGGCATCTGCATTCTTCATGTTCTTAGTTTATCCTAACAAAAAGACCGACGGCTGGTTCATGAGCAATAGAGTGTTCTTCCATGATATCGTTAGATAATTTGACCTATGATCAACCTAAAGACATATACGCATATACATACTTAACTACACACACCTGCACAAAAATATGGACCACAACGTTGCAGAAGGCCTCATATTCATACCTGAAGGCGATGTAGTAGATCCATCAAGAAAAGATGCACAAATACCTGCAGATTGTTCAACATGACTATCAGATACTTTTTATTTCAGATGTTTTACTTAGAGGTGGCAATCCTAACCCATATTTATTAACCCGTCCAAATCCGCCCATTTGTAACCCAACCCAACCCAACCCGCCCATATTATGTAATGGGTTTATATGGGTTCAATCCGTATCAACTCATATTTTTATGGATTTAGATGGGTTGAGAGTGCGTTTAATATGGGCTAGAATTAAAAATAGTCCAACACCCAATTTTTCTCCCTCGCCCGTACTCCCTCCCGTCATCCCGTTCTGATTCTCGCAGGAAAAGTTCAAAATAGAGTATTCCATTTCCGAAGATCAATTGTACACTATTCCTTTGAAAAATTGGCTCTCTCTCTCTCTCACTACTCTCTCTCTAACTGCTCTCTCTCTCTAACTGCTCTCTCTCTCTCTCTCTCTCTCTCTCTCTCTCTCTCACTGTTTCCGCAACAAAACTCAAAAAGTAACGCACTAAATTTAGGGTGGGTTTGAATTTAAAAAATAAGTGGCTTACTTTTGTTCTTATTTAAATTTTTTTTGCATTTATTAATTTTGCGTTAAACTTTTGTGACTTAATGATTCGTCTTGACGAGAGGAATCGGAAAAATAATTTTTTTTATCGAAACTCATAATTTTTTTCAAAAAGACAAAAATAATATAATTATAAGATCAATCTCTTGAGCTCCTCTTCCTCTTTTGGGCTTTTTTTTGATTCGCTCCAATCAAAAAAGTAAAATTATGGCTTTTACTTAAATATTTTTGAAAACATCTAAGATAAAACCCAAAAAGCTAGTTGTTGGGATTTATCTTGAATATTACAAAAAATATTAGGGTAAAAGTTTAAAAAAAATTACCTTTTTTATTCTCTTATCAAAACGAAATAATAGAGATAAAAAGTTTGTAACAAAACAAATAAATACAAAAAAAAAAAAAATTGAATAGAGACACCCAAAAAAAAAGGTAAACGGGTCGGGTTGGGCGGGTTTGGGTTTGGATTGATCCATATTCGACCCGAACCGTTTCAACCTGTTTACTTTTTGACCCATATTTGACTCGCCCATATTTGACCCACGACCCGTTTCAACCCGCCCAAACCCACCCGTTTGCCACCTTTAGTTTTACTAGATCTTTCGAGAGGTGGTTCGCTTGCATGGAGTGCCATAGTCCATCACTTCTGATCGTGATGTGAAGTTTCTTAGCCACTTTTGGGTGACTTTGTGGAAGATGTTTGGTACGTCGCTGCAATGGAGTTCCACAGCTCATCCTCAAACCGACAGTCAAACAGAGGTGACTAATCGGAGTTTGGATAAATTGATTCGCAGTATTTGTGGGGATAAGCCGAAACAGTGGGACCATGCATTACCGTAGGTTGAGTTTGCTTTCAACAGTGTAGTTTGTGCCACTGGAAAATCACCTTTTTCTTTGGTATATGTGATGCCTCCAAGGCATGTGGTGGATCTTGTTCAGTTTTCATGCGGTCCCGGGATTAGTGTTGCAGCTGAGACAATGGCTAAGCAGGCGCAAGAGGTGCATGAAGAGGTAAAACAAAAGCTGGTTGAAACCAATGCACGGTATAAGGCAACAACTAACAAGCGCAAGCGTGGGAAACTACTCAAGGAGGGTGATTCTGTCATGGTATTTCTACGCAAGGAGAGGTTTCTAGTGGGTACTTATAACAAGCTGAAACCAAGGAAGTATGGTCCATACAAGTTTCTGAAGAAGATTCGTGACAATGCATATGTAATTGATTTTCTCGATTCTATGAAGATTTCCAAGGTTTTCAACATTGCTGATCATTTGTCTGAATATTTTACTAAGGAGCCATTTTATCCAGACTAGAACTCAAGGCCGAGTTCTTTCGAAGTAGAGGGGACTAATGTAGAATACGTGCTGGCTTAATTTCATAATCAACTAGACCGATCAAAGCCCCGGAAGCCCAAATGTTGCTTAATTGCAAATTACCCAATTAGGCAAATTTTGAACGAGCTCCGATCGGGCTCAAACTTGGTGGCTGACTTATTTTTGCATTCGGTCAATACTTACAACCCTAAGTCATGATTGATGGTGGTTTTCGGCTTAATTCCTTCGTTTAGGCCTTCAATTTACGTTTTTTGCCGTTTTAGAAAAGTTTTGTTTCATTAATAACTCTTACTCCGTAATTCCTTATTAGTTAGTTCTTTTTGAAAACTCTTATTTTTCTTTTCCTTTTTCAATTTTAGCAAAAGTCTCAATTTTTGGGACTTTTTATTTTCCGACTTATTTTTTAGGATTTCTTGGGTTTGGGGCCTATATAAGGGTTTGTGACCTAATGTTTATGCAGCTTTTGATCAATAATATTCAGACTTTATCTCTTTCTCTCGTGGACTCGAGTTTATCAATTGTTTGCTTAGTACGCAACTAATCTTCTTGTTAATTCCGATGCGTCAATTGTATTGATCTCTCCAGCCCTGACGTTCACAATCTCCCCCCCCCCCCCCCTCTCTCTCTCTCTCTCTCTCTCTCTCTCTCTCTATCTATATATATATAGATAGATAGATAGATATATAGATAGATAGATAGATATATAGATATCACAATCTTCGTACTAAAATGCGCGTGGGCTAGTCCAGACATCTCGCGTTATCAAAAAATGAGAAAAAAGTTCATTTGTCATTCCTTGCTGACGAATGATATCTTAACACGATAGTCAAATTTGAAGTAGTGCAGTACTACCTCTGTCCCAAATTAAGTGTTCAGTTTCACTATTTGGGAGGTCTCAAAATATTGTCCATATCTTTTTATCTATAGTGTTTTTTATATACAATATGGATCTTGTTTGATTGATCTCAATTAATTCTATAATACAAAATCTTAAAAAATATTATAAGTTGAAAGATATAAGAAATTTTGTAAGTGGGACGGCTGCCGAAAAAGGACACTTATTTTGGGACAGAGGGAGTATTTCGCTACTGGTTCTTTGGAGATTAAGTAGTTTCGAAGTTCCTTGATTATGATATCTTCCTTTGGGTCCTTCAGGCTTGTTTGGATTCGGGATTTTTCTATGTTAGGATCGTCTCACACAAGCACACGATTTACGAGTATAAACAGTAAAGAATTAACACAGAGATATACGTGGTTCCCCAAAACCAGGTACGTCCACGGGAGCGAGAACGACTGTTGGTCTTTATAATCACAGTATGAATTAGGGTTTATAACATAGAGTATTTATACCGACTCTATTCTAACCCTAATTTGGTATTTGGTCTGTATTCCAAAAATACCCCTGTATGGATCGTACCGTACCACACCCTCCGCACCCCCCAATTACGGAACACTTGGGCCGAAGGCCCAATCTACTTTCACTAGATCATCAGCAATGGGCCAGATGTCGTCGCTCCGCTCCACTCCACTCCACTCGTTTCATTCCACTCCACTTGTTTCGCTCCGCTATGCTCCGGCATCTGGCCTTCTTTCTAAAACTCTATGCCCCACAGTTCTAACATTCTATGTGATCAATCATGGGATCAGTCAGGAATTCATGGATGAGGTTTTTAACCAAAGCAGAAGGTTTTTTTGATCTACCTGTAAGTGAGAAAATGAAGCTTCTTAGGAACGAGAAAACATCGAGGTTACACTCCCGTACTGGATGAACATTTGGATCCTGCCAATCAAAAACATGGTTTGTTCTACTATCTTCTTTTCTGATGTTGTATCATACACTTGTATCAAGCCTGATCAATGTAGCACTAGTTGTAGGTCTAATTTCGGAGCAACATGATGCTTGTTTTTGTTACATGGGCTTGGATAGAATTCAACCCCAAAGGCTAGCTATTCAATTGAGAGTGTCCTCACGCTTCTATACTTCATATTACTTTGGTATCCAGGTGATATGAGATTTCGCTTCACACCATCTCTGACGTGCAGCATGCTCAATGAGCAGCACCTACCACATGCATGCCAGAGACACACACCCTACCCATCTCTAGTACCTAACTCTGATACCATGTTAAATGGTCTTAGGTAGAACTCAATTTCAAAAGTTAGTTTTTGAAGTGAAGGTGCTTTCACGCTTATATAGTTTACTAGAAGCCGGGGCACATACGATGCGTGTGCAATTTGACTTTTATTGTTTGTTTGATCAAATTTTTGTCAAAACTCGACTTGGCCTCTAGAATTGGATAACCATTAGAGGATTTCTTTGATATCTAAGATTTTTGTCATTGTGGAAAACGCCTATAGAATATATGTATACGATCATTTTAGGTGCATGTATATAGGGGTGTGCATGTAGAGAGAGAGAGAGAGAGAACCTGTGAAAAGGGAAACCTTTTTTTGGGAGCACCATTCTTTCGGTGAAGATGAAAGAAGGAATAATATAGTTTTGGGGAAAACTGTTTTTTGTGGCAGTTATGGTTTCTCATAAGCAACGTTGCTCAAGAGTAGGATTGTGAACTTACCATTTTGTCCAAAAACAGGTTACACCAAAAGCTCCTCCCTTTTATATATTAGAATAGAGAATAGATATTACTTTGGTATCCTAAGCGATGTAAGATTTCCTTTCACAATTTTGCTATGAGTTTGATGTATGTCTTTTGGAAAAATGGAAAGGCATGAGAACTAGTCCCTCTGTTCCTCAACGGTGCTTATGGAATTCCAACTTTGTAAGGACACATATAATGACGTAGCGAAGCAGTTGGTAGCATAGTGGCGATTGTACTTCATATGAGTTGGTGTCCGAGCGACATTATTTGTAATACCTGCCCCAGATATTTCGATATTTCAATTATTTTTAATTGAACTATATGTTTTGGGGGTTAAAAACCGTAAACAATAGAACTTGCGAAGGTCTTGTGAGTGATTTGTGATTGTAACAATAGAAGTTCAATTTTGAAACAAAAAGCCACCAAACCTAACTTCCATTCAGGAAGCAAAATGCAAAAGGAGCTTTTCCAATGTCACAGTTGAGTTGCACAAATGTCACTTTGGATAACAAGAAGAGGGGATGGTTTGACAATTGAAAGTGATGGTAATTTTTTTCTTCTTTTGCACGCTAAGCAAAAGTGATCGATGGTATTGTTCCCAACAATTCAAACGCCCAAATTAGCAAACCAAACCGAGCCTTAAGTTCCAATCACTTGGGGTCGGTTACATGAATCATTTTCCTCCATTGAACTCTGTCAACGGCAACTTGTTCATACAAGCCTACTATACTCATATCGTTGCGCACTACAGTATCTAATATCAATTTAGGTCTACCACTCCCCATGGTATTGCTACCCAAAACTATCCTATCCGCTCTCTTAATTACTGCATCTCCGGTTTTACGGTAGACATGTCCAAACCACCTTAACCTATTTTCCCTCAACTTCTCTTCTATGAATGCTACACCTATCATCTCATAAACCGTTTTATTTCTAATCCTATCTCTTCTAGTCTTACCACACATCCTCCTCAACATTCTCATTTTCGCTATACTGATCTTGTTCACCTGCTGTTTCTTAATAGGTCAACATTCTGTCCCGTAAAGTATCGTTGGTTTGATGGCAGTTCCATAGATTTTTCCCTTCAATTTTATGGGAACCGTGTTGTCACACAGTACACCAGTAGCGCTCCTCTACTTGAGCCATCCCACTTGGATCCTATGGG
Organism: Rhododendron kiyosumense; assembly: GCA_019656275.1. Taxonomy (NCBI): domain Eukaryota; kingdom Viridiplantae; phylum Streptophyta; class Magnoliopsida; order Ericales; family Ericaceae; genus Rhododendron; species Rhododendron kiyosumense. Next base: position 2,617 of record BPLS01000269.1, on the reverse strand, counting down.
TCACATCATCGGCAATCTCTCCATCTCTACTAATGAAATCTCCTGGTCTTGGATCATCACTCTTTCTTCGTGTGCACTACTGGTACTACTAAAATGAACTAACCACAAAAACAACTATACCTTTGACCTCTCATAATCTCCTTCCATGGTGTAACTTTTTCATGAACTAGTGTGTCCATATGAAATGATGGTACAATTGAATCCCTCAAAAACTTCATTAACAATGGGAACTACTGCTTTGAAAATATCATTTTGCTGAGCCGAAGGTACAATTCATGAACAACTGCTTTGAAAATATCCCTCAAAAGTACGTGATGGTATCGTTCCCAGCAATTCAGATGCCCAAACTAGCAATGAGCAGCAACATGAGGCAGCAGGGTGCGTAACAGTCAACAGTTGGCTGCTTGTATCCTGAAACCAAAAATATAAGTTATCAAACAGTAAAGTTACCAAAATAGTCAGTAAACAGTAAACAAAACATACCTAAGCAGAAGCTCCTCCCTTGTTGAGTTTATTGATACGATTTGTGGACCACTTCAGGGAAGTGCATCAATTTGCCCAGGGTGTGTAGCAGTTGTAGCAATGGTTTCACCCCTGCTAGCCTCTTCGGCTTATTACTTCTTAGTAAACTATAAAAACGTACCTTCTCTCCCTCAAGAAGGGAGGACCTTATCACTCAAGAGAGACGAATCTTCACCAACGAAGGCAATGGGAAACAGACCTGACGCCCGATAAAGCCTCTTCTATTCTCAATGTAGGCGAGGGTGCGGCACCAATCGCGGCACACACACCGGGCAAAGGCCATTGAACGAAAATCTACCACACGACATAGGATTTCAAACACAACAAATGGATTGACCGTTAACCTGCGAAGACATAAATGTTAAACTAAGTATCTAAGTGACTATCCAACTTAGAACTAACGAGAAATATCTGTAAAGAATGTGCAGACAAACAGAAAAGATCAACCTTTGGCACGTTTCTAATATTCATTGCCCTATGTGCATATTTTAGAGGCCGTTCCACTTTTTCAAAAAGAAGGTTTTTGGAAAAAGAAGGTAATTTCAAGGTCAAAAATTATATGTTTACGCTAATAATTTTTCTATCAATATGGATCTTATTTGATAGATGTTATTGAGATCTTTTAAACAATGAAAAAAAAATTTAAAAATTATTTTTCATTTTCGTTATATTTGAGTTTGAAATTACCTTCTTTTTGAAAAAGAAGACTTTGGGAGAAAACGGAATGGGGCCTTAGTGTCCGCAATGTCTCCTCCCGACAATGTACTGAAGATTATACTGTTGCGATAATGCATGTCTTGGTTCCTCCTAGTGAATCGCAAAGCAAATGAGTAAGCGTGCTATACCTGAATTAACATAGATGCTAAGTAATCTAAAAGGGAGAGAAGGGCAGCAGAGGTGGCTCTACATGGATGGTTCCATGGTCATCTTAACACCTAAAATAAATTTTTTTTTATCGAGATACGTATCGTGTATCTTAAAATACGTTTGCTGGAAGAGTAGGAGTTTCTATTATGTAGTTGGACAACATTTTTAGGAGAGGGAGAATACTAAAGATAAGACTGGGGAAGAAGAGTATTAATATTGCACTTGAACTTAAACTATTTTTTGGTTTGGTACAAAATGATTAAAACCCATCCCAATTTGTACTACTTCATGGAAGACTCTAGTATAAAGATATTTTCATAGAAGATAAATTTTGAGATAATTCTAGAATTACGCATGAGACAAATTCTCACAAAAACCCCTAGATATTTCACAAGAATATTCTGGAGTGTTAGATATTTTAGAGTTTCTAAGAACTAGATATTTATATCTTTTTTGATAATATCTATCATATTTGAGTTTTGTCAATTGGAGCTTTGTCAAAATTCTAAATTTATTTTATGTTTTAACACCGTTAATCATAATTAAAATATAATTAAGAAGTAGATACATTTAATAATACCAACAAACTATGCTTATAGTTTAAAAAAATTTAAGATGCAACATTTCAAGTCTCTCAACAGGAGCTTATTACATTAAGGTTTTATGTTACATTTGTTAGGAAAATAAAAGCAAGACAAAATACAATCGAAGTATGATTCTTTCTTTTATACAAAACTTAAATTGAGGTTGAATTTCTATCAAAGGGTTTGAAAGATGCCATAATTAGATCAAATGGCTTAAATTAATGCATTTGGGGTTTCGCTTCTTAAAATAAGGTCCGACTTTTTCGAATGAGTAATCATAGGATACATGATCGTATCATATGATTTTTATACAAAAAGGATACATGATGGGATGCATATCATTATCCAAATGAGACGATACAAGTCGTAAGATATGTATTATATATTGTAAGTTTTTAACAACTATGGTCTTGAACACCTAACCCAAAACCAATTAAACACTCCTTACCCAATTATAGCCCATCAATCCAGGTAATTCATATTTAAATACTTAACAGATTACCTCAATTATAGCTCACAGTCATAATAAAAAAACAAAAAAAAAAAAAGAAAGAGAAAAAAGAAGAAGAATCTATATGGGTAAGTATTATGTTATATACATTCTCTCTCCATCTATATTGTTGATGGCTTAAATGTGTTAATTT
>BPLS01000267.1:761961-816341 GCA_019656275.1 Rhododendron kiyosumense | reverse complement strand
AAAAATACATCGATGGGGAGGAAACTAGTGGTGTTCTATTTCGTTCTGTGGCACGCGGGAAGAGCTCGTGCAGCTGCAGCAGGATTTGAAATAGGAATTGATCATGATTTTCCATCTTTCCCTCCCACCTTGAGTGATGGCTTTTGAGTGCTAATGTATCTGGTGCTTGGGCATAAACAATACACTTTTGATGGTATAATTATTTTGTCATGTCGTGATAAGGTCAGCAGTTGAGGATTGGGGTAGCTGCACTTTGTAGTGAGTAGTTGGTGAGAATGTTTGGATTTAAATACTACGTTGGCCTTTTTGTCAACCTCTAGAGCTGCATAGTGTTTTTTTTCACAAGTGCAAGTTCTTATAAATCTCAACCAAAAAAGAATCAAGGTAGAGGGATAAAACCAAAATACATCAAAACAGCAAACTAGCAGCAACAAAACAAAAGCTGTACACAGAACCATCTAACAACCTAACCATACAGGCTTTAAGATCCTTTCAGACAAACCCCAACTAGCACAGAGAGCCTAAATTCCCTGGTACAACTTCATCTTCCTCCTAGAGCTCAGGTAGTCCCGGACTTCATTGTAAATCCTGAGAGAAACCTGATATTTCCCCTAAGAAATTTTGTAGTCTCTCAAGGGAGCACTTGACACTGTTGCATCTGCAACCTCTGCCTTCCCCATTTAGATTAAGCCACTCCAGAATATTTATCATCCTCCAGTGCACACTTTGGATCAAGTTCCTGCCCATCAACCCTTGCGATTCTAGTAAAGAGAAGGAACATTCATAAAGTGGTGCTTGGTGAGACTCCACACCATTTCTGCATAGGCAGCAGTTCCCATCAAGCAGCATTCTGGTATTCAGTCTTTGATGAATAGCAAGCCATAAAATAGGGGACCATGTAGGGACATGATTCCCTCCCATAATACCTTAGACCGGTTCTGAATTGGAAACTTAAGCCTGATAGCACTGTAGGAAAAGTACCACTAGGATGAGGCACTCATGCAACAGAGTCTACGTAGTTGGGTATAGGCAACAGATTTGGAGGAGTTTGAGGTATTACAGATTGAATGGCATGGTTCCTGAATCTATGCCATCGCCATATGCCATGGTCAATAATTGAAGCAACCCTAGCACTTTGAACTCTGCCCAAATTAGACACCATCACACCACCCTTCCCCCAAATCTAGTGAACAAGGGCCCATGGGGGTGTTAATTATCTAACCATTGGAATGTTTTCTCCCCATTGCCAATTTGGTTCTAAATAGAGCTGCATAGTTGTTCTTTTGGAACATAGAGTAGCTAAACCTAGGGACATGTAAGGTGGTCATGAGTAGCCCACCTCATGTCACCTCCGAAACAACCATCCTTTTACCCCTTTAGTGGTGGCAGAAGCTCCACAAGAACCTGAGTCCTGTGAGGCAAAATCAGGCTTGCCAACAGCACCACGGTATCCTGAAGATTTATTGGTTCGGAGGCTAGAGAGAAGGTTCCTTGTTGGTAATCTACCCACAGTACAATGGCTTTGGCCCATTGTCACTGAGAGAGAGACTATGCCACATCCTCAAATGCATCCACTTAACTAATAGGATGTGATGTCTCTAACAAACCTTATCAGATAGGATTGCCCCACACGTGCACCTTGTCACTTAGGCAAGTTCTGTGCGGCCTGCTTCTAATCAACTAAAAGTTGATCTCTCTCTCTCTCTCTCCGCCTTGTAGTGCCTTCCAAACATTCCCTCCCTCAATAACCCGATGTTGACTCTTGTGGCGCAGACTACTAAAATAGCTATTCCCCAATCTATTTGTTTTCTTTGGCCTTTCAAAGAATCCTGTGCTTTCCTAATAAATATTTGGTGTTTTGCCTGAGGTTAGTGCAATATTTTTATTTTTTTTTGACATGGAGTGCAATATATGATGCCCCTTGGTTTTTTCACCTTTGGTACTTACTTCTCTTGCTTGGAAAAGAAAGAAAATTATGGAGTAAGCACTCTAACACACCATTTCATCCATTGCTGTATCCAAGTTCTGCTGTCAATTCCTTAATCTCGACTTGAGTAGCTTATAGGCAGTAAAGTTTCTTCATTGCACATGTATTTCATTTGAAGCTTACTATAGAACAATCTGTCAGGTCTTGAAGCTGTTTTAGCAAATGGTACTGTGCTTGACATGCTTGGGACGCTACGCAAAGATAACACTGGGTATGACCTGAAGCATTTGTTTATAGGTAAAACCCTAAACATTCCACAATTATTTGAGAATTTAATCTGTTATTAGGAATAGAAATCAAGCGCTTTTTTATTCATTCCCAAATAATGTAAAAATGCATGAAGTTATAGTTTCTGCGTTATATTATCCATGGAATTACTTTGGATTAGGAAGTGAAGGGTCATTGGGGATTATATCTAAGGTATCCATACTTACACCTCCAAAGCTGTCTTCAGTAAATCTGGCTTTCCTTGCTTGTAAAGATTATGTCAGCTGCCAGGTAAGATCACTCTGAAACGATATTCCGCTAATTTCTAAATAGGCAAGCCATGTCACGTTGTGAAGTAGTGTATGGTCATAGGAGATCTGATCAGGATTGTGCCTGGAATAAATTCACGATTATGCAAACACTTAAAAGGCTCCTGAAACTTATGCAATATGTATTTCTGTTCTTGATTTTTCACAAATCTGCAAGAAAACACGAGCACACTTGCACAAAGCATGGACAAACCTGTCCATAAATATACTTCATTTCATCCGTCAAGTGAAAGTTATATTAGATCTTGAAAATCTCTTGCTATTGCTTTGTTAGAAAAATGTACCAAAAACTTCCATCCTCGTTGAAGGTGTTGGTTATGAATTTGTGTTCTTTTCCCATATTGCACCATTATGAATTGCCTCCACAAAGAACTTGCATCCTATTCTACAAAATCATTTGGGCAAATTTCACTCAGACCCCCTGAGGTATCTGACAAAGACAGACAGTACCCCTCAGTTTTGAGAAATGACAGGGACCTCCCTTATTTCACACTTTGGGTTTCAAATTCTTAAATTCAGTTGCCCTCCGTTAGTGACAGGGATGGAAAAGAATGAGGTCAGCAACATCTTCAATTGCTTTCCCACTTTACCCTTTATTCCACATCAAAAGAGGAAAAAAAAAGAAATTTAATTATGATCCTTTAGAATTAAATGATCAGAAAAATAAAATCTTCTCACCCATTCAAACAGATTGAAATTTGGAACACTTAATTTTTCAACCCGTAGTTTATATATTAAAAAATATGGTTAAAAAATTAAGTGTTCCAAATTACAATCCGTTTGAATGGGTGAGAAGATTTTATTTTATTTATCATCACATTCTAAAGGGTCATAATTAAAATTTGACTATAGGGCTCTCATTGATTAACCCTAAGAAAATCGTAAAATCAAATATCTTTTAGGACTAACCAACGAGAGCTCTAAAGTCAAAATTTAATTATGACCCTTTAGAATTTAATGATAAATAAAATAAAATCTTCTCACCCATTCAAACGGATTGTAATTTAGAACACTTAATTTTTTAACCATATTTTTTAATATATAAACTACATGTTGAAAAATTAAGTGTTCCAAATTTCAATTCGTTTGAATGGGTGAGAAGATTTTATTTTTCTGATCATTTAATTCTAAAGGGTTATAATTAAATTTTGACTTTAGAGCTCTCGTTGGTTAGTCCTAAAAGATATTTGATTCTAGGATTTTCTTAGGGCTAATCAATGAGAGCCCTATTGTCAAATTTTAATTATGACCCTTTAGAATTTAATGATAAATAAAATAAAATCTTCTCACCCATTCAAACGGATTGTAATTTGGAACACTTAATTTTTTAACCATATTTTTTAATATATAAACTACGGGTTGAAAAATTAAGTGTTCCAAATTTCAATCTGTTTGAATGGGTGAGAAGATTTTATTTTTCTAATCATTTAATTCTAAAGGGTCATAATTAAATTTTGACTTTAGAGCTCTCGTTGGTTAGTCCTAAAAGATATTTGATTCTACGATTTTCTTAGGGCTAATCAATGAGAGCCCTATAGTCAAATTTTAATTATGACCCTTTAGAATTTAATGATAAATAAAATAAAATCTTCTCACCCATTCAAACGGATTGTAATTTGGAACACTTCATTTTTTAGAGAAAGCTGTGTCCGGAGAGAAGAATCGTGTGTCAGTGGGGCAAATTTTTATTGGTAGGAGGCACCACCTGACTAAGTCCACGTGTTGCCCTTGGGGCAACGAATAATTTCTCCTGTCTCAGGCACCTACAAACCCACGTGAAGTATCTAAAATTTACTGAGGGGCAGAAAAGTAATTCCAAGTTCATAGTTAGCTCCGTTTGGGTTCCGTTTCTGACAAGGGAGGTCCTTGTCATTTCTCAAAACTGGAGGGTACTATCTGTCTTTATCAGATACCTCAGGGGGTCTAAGTGAAATTTGCCCAAATCATTTCAGTTTCAAAAAAGTTATTGTGAGGTTCAACTATGAGCTTGGTTTGCAATGTCATTCTAGCTTCTTCCTATATCGTAATGATAACTTTTAAGGTTATGGTGATTCTTTGTCGTTTCATCAGAATCTACTATTAGAAGCCAAAAGGAAGCTCGGCAACATTCTTTCTGCGTTTGAATTTTTGGATAGCCACTCAATGGATCTGGTAAGTTTTCTCTGGTGAATACAGATACTTCAACTCTTCCCAAGCACTAACCAAGAAGCGTTGAAATGATATATAACTGCATACCAATGTATAAGGTCCAAAAGCTTCTCAAGAGCCCAGGGCCTTTGAGGCAGGACTTTGGGTCCAACAGTAGTACCGCGTGATCTTGGCTTGGAGGCTAGAGAGGAAGGTCTACCTGAGTGGTGTTCGCGTGACTCAGAGAGTAGCTATAATCACCCTTATGTTGAGTTAAGCTCTATTGCTAACTTTGTGTGATGTCATTTTATATGAGTAAAAGGGCTACGTTTGTTGTTCTTGTTTCGTAGGATTTGAATAGACCAGGATTCAGCTCTCCCAAGTTGAGAGGAGGCAAAAAGTTGTGAGAAACCATACTGTTGGTTAGAGGTTGCCGCCTATCTCTATCATCTTCTTCCTTTATACTTATTCTCCTTGTAGATTCAAGGCCCCTAGATGTTCTAGGTTTCCCCCATTTTATCTCTATGTTCTCCTTCTGGCATCAAAGCCCCTAGTAGACTCTATGGTTTCTCCCCTTTCTTGTCTCTCTCTATTGTTCAATCTTCTCTCGGATGTCCGCAATATGCTTTAAGTCGATGATATATATCCTATCTTTTGTGTCAATTTTGGTGAGTTTTCAGGATATATTACTCTGGCTAGTTACAACTGATCTAGAAATACAGAGCATAACCAAATTATTGATAAATGATTTTGTTAGCATTGCCAATGCTCGTGGTTTTTTTTTTTTCAGAACATATGGGTAAATCCTGAAATTGTACTTGTAGACACTTTGCAGTTCAATGTGTACTGATGAACTAGGGAATAACTTAGTATGCCCAGGGGCGGACGCATGTGAGGGCAAGGGGAGTCACGCGATCCCACTGCCCTCCAAACTACCTCACGATGGCTATATATATTTGGGACATTTTAGTAAATTTGCCCCAAGTACTACAACAATAATTCAATTATTGCCCTCACCATATTCGTTGCCCCAAGGGCAACATTGACACACGATTCTTCTCTCTCCGGACACAGCTTTCTCTCAAAAATCAAGTGTTCCAAATTACAATCCGTTTGGATGGATGAGAAGATTTTATTTTATTTATCATTTAATTCTAAAGGGTCATAATTAAATTTTGATTATAGGGCTCTCATTAATTAGCCCTAAGAAAATCATAGAATCAAATATCTTTTAGGACTAACCAACGAGAGCCTTAAAGTCAAAATTTAATTATGACCCTTTAGAATTAAATGATCAGAAAAATAAAATCTTCTCACCCATTCAAACGGATTGAAATTTGGAACACTTAATTTTTCAACATGTAGTTTATATATTAAAAAATATGGTTAAAAAAAATTAAGTGTTCCAAATTTCAATTCGTTTGAACCGATAGAAAGATTTTAGTTTTCTGATCATTTTATCCTAAATTGTCATAATTAAATTTTGACTATAGGGCTCTCGTTGATTAATCCTAAGAAAATCGTAAAATCAAATATCTCTTAGGACTAACCAACGAGAGTTCTACAGTCAAAATTTAATTATGACCCTTTAGAATTAAATGATCAAAAAATAAAATCTTCCCACCCATTGAAACAGATTGAAATTCTAATGGGTTAGTTGTTAGCGGTAACAACAGGAGTCGAGCACAACAAAGTGGGACGAAGAGAGTGTAAAATTTGACCCCAGTGCCATGAATTTCTGGGTCCACCACTGAGTATGCCGATCTTGAATGTCAAAGTTTTGCTTTGTTTTAAGCATGTTCCTATGCATTCCAGTGGAACTAAATTTCATTTAAACCTTGGGTCTCACGCCACATTACACTCCTCTTTTCCAGTGTTCTAAAAGTCAGCCTAGCCCCCGCCTAAACGTTAGGCGGTCAGGCGGTGGTCCAACGCCTAGATTAGGCAGCTGACTAGTCACCACCTAGATGCTAGGTGGCCAACTAGTGCCCAAGCACTCCTTTTCCGCCGACTAGTGCCTAGCGGTTTTTAGAATGTTGATTCGAAGACGGGCAATCATTGTTAATTGGTGTTGTATGTGCAAAGAGATGCGGAGACCGTGGATCATCTTCTCCTTCATTGTTCGGTTGCGGGGGAGCTTTGGTCATTAGTGTTCATGTGGTTTGGTGTGATGTGGGCCATGTCGAAAAATGTAATGGAACTCTTAATTGCTTGGAGGGGTCTTAGAATGGCAAAGAGAAAGGAAGCAAACTTGGGCTTTGATTCCGCTTTGTTTGATGTGGGTTATTTGTCGAGAAAGGAATTTTAGATGCTTCGAAGGGGTTGAAATGCCTTTGCCTAGGATCAAGAGTTTTTTAGTGAATAGTTTGTATAGTTGGGACAATAGAGAATGTTCTCCTTCTCTTGACCAATTTTTGGATTGGTTTGAGCTTTTCCATTCTCTTGGGAGTGTATATGGCCTTTTTGTCTTGTGGCCTTTTTTTTTTGTGTAATTGGGTGGCTTTCCCTTAAAGCCTTCTTATTAATATATTTATTTACTTATAAAAAAAAATATATTGCTCTCTTCACACACAAAGGTGAAGAGAATTGCTCCTTATTCTCCACCGTGACATGAATGGAGACTGTCTAGTTTAGAGAAAAAGTTAGCATGTGCTGTTGTACTGCTTGTTTACACTCCATGCTCTTTGCATGGAACAGGTTCTTAATCATTTAGAAGGTGTTCGAAATCCTTTGCCTCCCTCAATGCACAACTTTTATGTCCTGATTGAGACAACAGGGAGTGATCAATCTTATGACAAGTAAGTCACTTACTGGTAATACATCTTTTATCTGCTTAATACATCTTGATGCAAAATTTTGTTCTGTCATCTAAAATTTTTGCAAGCATTAGGGTTTAATCAATTATAGCTCTTTTCATGTTCCTGATAAAGAAAAGTTCTCTCATTCACCTTTTATGATACTATTGAAGGAATAGAAAAGGTCGGTTTACAATACTGTGTTGATTGCCTTGTCAGAGCATTCAACTCAAACCAATTGGTAATGAGTGGAGAGGCCACTCATGTTCTAGCTTTAGAGGTAATAATAAACTAATGTGGGACAAGCTCTAATGCACCCCCGCATGTCGAATGTGCAATCGATGACTCACACGTGGAGAGGTAAACAAAAATCCATGACATAGGGATCATAACGAAACAAGATGCACTTACGCACAAAAAAACAAGGCAATCAACCAAGTGAGGTCTTGTCCAAAAGCCTTGCTCTGATATCATGTTAAAGCATCCAACTCAAAAATAAATTGGGAAGGAGTGGAGAGGCTGCCCGGACTCATTTACTAGTTTTGGAGGTAATAATTACTCAATGTGGCTGAGCGCCACATTCAATTCTTTGGGGCTGTTGGTCATTGTAACAAACATTTAACTTGTCCTCGTCTAAACTAGCTGAGCGCCATTGCGCACCTAACAAAACTTATATGGATATATTCTAAGACAATAAACAAAAAAAAAAAGTGTGTATTCGTAAAAAGGTAGACTCCATGTTTTTAAAGCAATCGAGGGTGTGCAAATACTGTATATGTTGGGAAAATGTGGAGTGTTTCAGCACATGCTGCAATTTTTGGATCTAGAAGTACATGTGGAAGTAATTTAGAGCGTGCTCAATTTTATATAACACCATAGGAAAGCATATGTGAGATCCCAACCAGAAGTGTAATCTACTTGAAGGTAGAAAACGAAATGCAGCGTAAAGCTTCATCTGCATTGATTGGAATTAACTTCATAATTTCTACTCAACTCTTAGCGAGGGAAATATTGAGAATTTTTTCTTGGAGATTAGAATGTCCACTTTAGGAAAAGATGATAATTTTTGGATTTGTCTTGAAGCATTCAGGAATTGACCTCTGTTATGTTTGTAGTAAACTGCAAGGTTACGAGGGAACACAAAATCAACTCGTCTACGCATGGGTTAATCCTTTTTCCCAGCAGATTCTATAATGTGATCGTTTTACAGAGACTCTAATTATTCCTTCTAGGATCAGGCTGATCACATTCGAACATGAGTTGCGATATCGGGCACACTGAGATGGTAATCTTTGACATGTTATGCAGCCCTAAACACATCTATTGTACTTCCTGATCACTATTAGAGTGGTTTTTCATTGAGTTTGACACGAGCTCCATAAGCTTTTCGAATTGTAGCTGCACAGTGCGAACGATAGATGAGGCTGGATTAATATTCTATCCTACTCCTGGACAAGTACTATGCAACTTAATGCATCAATCTGTCAACAGTTCCCAAAACAACATGATCTGGAAAAGGAATTACTTACCATTCACGTACGGTTATCTGTAGGGCTGATTCAAGCTTCATTGTGGTCTTTGATTTGACATTATGTCATCTGCAACATCATCATCATTATTTGTGATGTACAAACTTAGATTCACTTCTGATGCTTCATATGAGGAGGATGCAGTTTCTGTGATCTTACGGATTGCATTCCCAATTATTCCACTTTTCTGGGGCTTATGTCCATATGTTTTACTCATAATTTGGTGTTCATGCCTCTAGAGAGAAGCTTGAGGCCTTCCTACTTCGTTCTATGGAAGTTGGTTTGATATCTGATGGTGTTCTAGCCCAAGACATAAATCAGGCATTTTCCTTTTGGCGTATCCGTGAGGTTCTTCTACTTAACATATTTGTTGGAATTAGGATTCATTTCTTGATCAATATTAGAATGTTTTTATCGTATAAGAAGGCTCTCAATCATGTCATGTTCTCATTTACTTTTAGCTTCTCTTCCACAGTCCCACCTCTTGTTGCTTAACATGGCACGAGAAAAGCCTTAACCATTAATAAACTAAACTATTTGGATTATGAATTTATGATTGTGAAGATTGAATTTTTAAACTCCACTCATAAATCCCTCAGCTGTGCAAGCCAGGCAATCCTTCCTTGTTATTCTTTATTTTCCTCATTCAGCTGTGTTTCCTTGCATAAGTTATGTCAACGACCTACTGCATATTTGTTATGCCCTATGGATAGAAGTGGATCTGTAATTGAACTTTTAAGTTACGGCGAATGGTTTACGTATGTTTCTGTTTCTTGTCGAACTAATGTCAGTATGAAGTCTTAAACGACTCTTTCACTTCATATGCTTTGAACTTCTTTTCTTTCAATCACACATATCCTTTGAACTTGGATGCTAGTTTTTTCTTCTTTTTTAACTCAAGGAAGCATGCAATATACCAGTACATGCGGGGGTCTGTACAAGTGTTGAGAAGTTATGTAATACTCATGTATTTGCTAAATTATCTCGTTTATTTGCTAAATTAAGTTATCCTTTGTTGAGATTTTTCTCTCTACAACTTCTGCATGGATTATTAAGGCTGCTACTTTGATTCCTCCACCACAAATCACCCCCCCCCCCCCCCCCGTCCCCTCCTTTTTGTTGCTTAAGGAAGCATGCAATATATGCAGGTGTCTATATGTTTGTTAAGAAGTCATGTAATAGTCATTCATAGGTTAAATTAGATTCCTCTGTGGATTATTCTCTCTACAACTCTCCTGTGGATTACTACAGCAGTACAGCCCCTTGGGCTTTTTTATTTGCATCTTCAGTATCTCTTCTCAAATTTGGGCTGCCTAATTAATAATAGCAGCATCTTTTGGTGCATCAAGTTGCCTGCAGTTTTGGCTATTCATATTTGTCATTCTTTGATATTTCATTTTGAATTTCTTGCAGTTCAAAAAAAAATTAGAATTCCTTGCGTTGATTCTGTTTGTGTCATCACAGGGTGTACCCGAAGCGTTAATGAAAGCAGGGGCTGTATACAAATATGATTTGTCACTTCCTATTGAAAAGATGTACGATCTTGTTGAGGAAATGCGAATGCTTCTTGGTAATGTCATTATATTTGCTACTAGCAATATTTAGCCAGGGTTTTTCCAATACATTCCTTCTATGTTGGATGCTTGGGAGGTCATTATATATGCCAAAACAATGTTTTTCGCAATCACTATCACAAACTTACATTACTTCCTTTTGGTCTTGTGAATCACCTTCTTGATCTATCTTTGGATGTCTCAGAAAGTATAATGTTTAACCTCCTTAACCTTTTATTGAGTTCTAGGTCCTGCAGCCAAAGTAGTTGGGTATGGACACCTTGGAGATGGTAACTTGCATCTTAATATATCACTTCCAGAGTATGATGATACTGTAATCTCCTTGTTCCTTATTTGTTCCAAGTATTTTTCCCTGAATTGATTGTTCCTAATTCTAATGCAAACATTGCAGGTTTTAGGCCAAGTTGAACCGTTTGTTTATGAATGGACATCTAAGCACCGCGGGAGTATCAGTGCTGAGCATGGCCTGGGACTGATGAAAGCTAATAAGATTCACTACAGCAAATCTACTGAAAGTGTGAGTCTTCTTGAGATCATAGACAACGTCATCCTTCCGAGGAGGTTGATTAATATTGAAACGAAGCACTACTGAAGGCATTTAAAAGATACGCTTAGATATAGAGGTCTTTTGCAACACAAACAATGGTTTGTTTTTTGACGTCATCCTTCCTAGGTGGTTGATTAATGTTAGAAACACAGCTCTACAGAAGGCATTGAAAAGATGAAGTTTCTACAGTGCAATGTAGATTTCTTTTACAAAATAAATGCAAAAACGGAAATGTATATGAGTTTCAGCCTTCCTTTTCTGATATGTTGAAGCAAGTTTTCCGAGTTCTAGAAATGGTTTATATAGATGTTCTTTAAGGACGACTACTATCAAATATGCTAATTGTTTTAGTTTATGTCAGTCTGATTGAGGTAGTTAGAGGAGTTGTGACAAGAATGAGCAATTATCTAATTTCTTTCCAACTTTTGAACGCAAGAAAATTATGATAAATCCATTAAATATGAAGATTGAGTAGATATAAAATGCTTGATTGTCATTCTTCAGAGATTGAACACCTCAGCTAGATTCATTTTGGCATTTCTAACATACATAATCCATTTTGGCAGGTGCACTTAATGGTTTCCATCAAGAAGTTGCTCGACCCCAATGGGATACTCAACCCATATAAAGTTCTTCCATCATCCTTCACATCCTAAACTTGAGGTGAGACAGTTGTTTTTTTTGGACCTTTTTAACTCTGAATGGTCACATTTTTTACTTCTATCCTAATTCTTAACTACTAGTTTTATTGTAGCAAGTTTGTTGTTTTATGGGAAGTACTCAATTTATGAAAATTTAAAGGACCAAACTGAATACGAGTTCTTAGGGGCATGCCGCAAAGCTAGGCCTTTGACAGCTATACAGCATAGTCCCAGCAAAACACCGGAAAAAAAATCGTAAACCACAACTAAGGAAGGAAACAAACAAATCAAAAGGAAACACTGAAAACTCCATTCTAATTTGTTAGCCATATTCCACTAAATAAACTCCATGCATCATAATGAGACTTGTTCCTCTGAGAAGGTTTAATCTTCCTCAAGGAACTGAGATAATCTCTGATGCTAGAGACAGTTCTCCCACATTCTGATCCTGAGCCAAACCGAGCCTTATGTCCCAATCACTTAGGGTCGGCTACATGAATCCTTTTCCTCCATTGAGCTCTGTCAAAGCCACTTGTTCACACAAACCTACTATACTCATATTATTGCGCACCACAGCATCTAATGTCAATTTAGGTCTACCCCTCCCCGTAGCATTGCTACCCAAATCTATCCTATCTACTCTTTTAACTACTGTATCTCATGATCTACGATATACATGCCCAAACCACCTAAGCCTATTTTCCCTCAACTTCTCTTCTATGGGTGCTACACCTACCATCTCACGAACCGTTTCATATCTAATCATGTCTCGTCTAATCTACCACACATCCACCTCAACATTCTCATTTCCACTACACTCATCTTATTCACCTGTTGTTTCTTAATAGGCCAACATTCTGTCCCGTAAAGCATCGTTGGTCTGATTGCAGTTCCATAGAAATTTTCCTTCAATTTTATGGGTACCCTCTTGTCACACAGTACACCAGTAGCGCTCTTCCACTTGAGCCACCCCACTTGAATCTTAAGGGTCATATCATCGGCAATCTCTCCATCTCTACTAATAATTGAGCCTAAGTACCTAAAATGATCACTTCTAGGTATCTCCTGGTCTTGGATCATCACTCTTTCTTTGTGCGCACTGCTGGTACCACTAAATTTACAATAGTTATTTGTAACGCCCTCTCACATGAGGTGGGTCTCATGTATGTATAGGTCCCACCCCAAGTGAGAGGGGCATTACAATAACCGTTGTGTTAAAAAATTTCTCTTTGGAGCATTTCAACCCTTAACACTAAAAGCTCTTCCCCTCCACATGCTGCACAAAACATCCAATCTACATCGACCAATCCGAATAGAACTCCTCTCTCACTGTCTGGCCTGGGAATAAGGACACTCGAAGAAAAGGTGGTAGTGAGTTTCCCTTGCATTGTAGCACAAGCTGCACAACTGACAGGTTTCTTGCACTTCTACCCCCAGCTGATCCTACTGTCCTTAGTGCTCAACCTTTGTTGCACTTCTATCCACAACATGAAGGCCCATCTGGGAATTATTCTCCCACCCCAGAACACTGTATACCAGCTCTGAACTGGGTTTTAATGTCTAATTGCATTCCATGCAGAATTAACATTGAACACCCGCTAGCACGTGGAAGCCACTGAACTAAATCTTCATTTGTAATCTCTGGCTGCAGATTAGGAGGGCAGTGAGATGTGATACTAATGGTTAGTTGGTTACCTTACTTCTGGGCTTGGGCCATTTCCATTGTCCAAGCTAATTGTCCCCAAGCCTTTAATAAAGGGCTCCCGGACAATTGTCCAACCATAGGAAATGCCCTTACCATTACCAATCTCATGTTGAACCAGAGGATGCCCCTATTCTGATATATACTAAGCTCGTTTCTGATTCTCCATGAAGCATCCGCTGGAATATCCATGTGCCATATGCATTGCCCTTTAATAATGTATGAACCCATTTGACCCATAAGGTGTCTGTCTACCTTCAAGCACAGAGTCCACAAATGTCGGACTGTAGTGACCTTATTCCGTTCATTGAGTGGTTGTCTTGCATGATGAAATTAGCATTGGAACCCCTGTAAGTGTCCTGCCTATTCCTCTCTAGTGGGAAGATATTGGAACTGCAACCTGGACAGACATTATCTACATGAGTTCTATGTGCAATTACACAACTGCTATGTGCAAATATTAGATATGTACCTTAGGATTTTTTTAATGAAATTCCTGATGACACAATTTTGGTGATTGGCTTCTCTTCTAATCCCAAATGTCCACATCGGAGCACCTTCCATGTCTATGTCACATAAGGAAACATCATCTAGAAGGAATAAAATGACAGTCGGGAGCAGTTCTGTATCAAGTTCAATTTTACGAGTTATGGCAGCGTGTGGAATATCAGTTTCAGCGAGAACGAAGATCAGAGCTAGCTAATCAAGCGTGGGTTGTCGTAGGGCTCATCCTTTGCAGTAATCTAATGGCAGCCGTTTTCTTGCATTTTTTTATCCAGCTATTACTGCTAAGAAATTGAAGCAGTTGCCGAAATCCTTCAATTTTCGGACGAGCATGTAACAGGCAGGCTTGTCATCCTCATAAGACTGCTTTCCTGGCATATATATGCCTTAAATATATATGCCTTAGGATTTGACACAAAGTTAGGGCAATTGGCTTCTCTTCTACTTCAATATGTCCACCTCGGAGCCCCTTTCATGTCTATGCCAAAAAATGAAAGCCTTCTACAACGAATGAAATGGCAGTTGGGTTGGGAGCAATCCTATATCAAGTCAAACTTTAGTAATCATAGTATATTTTTTTTATCTTGACTAGGAAGCTGCTTGGCCTCAGCCATGATGCCTTTCTCGATTTTGTCCTCGTAGGATTTATTTTCTAGCTCCTTATCACCTAAGAAACACGGATGCAGACACTAACGCGGACCTGGACACGAAAACCACCACGCAATTAGTCTAGTATGACCAGATACAACTCTTGTAAGCAAGGGCGGACCCAAGATTTGGTGTCATTTGGGTCAAAGTATCTACAACATAAACTGATACACGATGACTAGTATCAGTGAGTGTTATGAATAGCTATCAGCAAAAAAATAGAGATAAGGAAGGATTTTTTCAAGAGAGAAATAGGTAGGTAAATAGATTTGATCCCTCCCTAAATAATAGGATTTTTCAAATTTGAAGTTATCTTATTGTTGGGGCCAATAAGATTTAAAATAGGTAAAACATATATAAGTGTGTTTAGAGTCATTCTAAACTATGCACATGTCAATGAAGTTTTTCATAGAAAACCCCCCTTTAATACTATATAGTATAGATACTAAAAAAAGAGATCAATTCATAATAATAATAATAATAGATAAACAAAAGGTGGAAATGTCAATCCATAACATATCGTTTGATTCCCAACTGACCCCCATGATTTTTCATATTTTGAAATTGATTCCCGATAGTATCATTTTTAACCTATCAAAAATCTATTGCTCAATGTACACAAAATTCCAAGTCTGAAATTAGATTAAACCTATGAAGCACCGGTACGCCAGAAACATTGATGTACACGTACCGGGTACGGGTACGGGATGGGTACGCCGGAAACGCACCGGGTACGTTCGTATGTTTAGGGTACGGCATGGGTACGCGAAATACTCTGATGGGTACGGGAAGAAGAAGAAGAAGCAGATGAAGAAGAAGAAGCAGACGAAGAAGAAGAAAGATTGAAGAAGAAGAAGAAGAAGAAGAAGAGAGAGAGAGAGAGAGAGAGAAAGGGAGAAACCTGTCGATCCGCTGCTACTACGAGAGAGAGACGTCGGACGGAGAAGAGAGACTTCGGCAACGGCGAGACGATGATCGATGTCGACGGCAAGACGATGATCGATGGCGACGACGAGAGAGAGAGGCGTCCAACGATGATGATTAACGGCGAGAGAGTCGACGGCGAGAGAGTCAGAGAGAGAGAGACGATGTGGTGAAGTTGTGAACCCTAGGATCATCGGTATATTTAAAGGGTTATTACACTCCAGTCCTTAGACCTTAACATATGCAACAATCTGGTCCCCAAATATATGAAAGTTTGCACTTCAACCCCTGATCTCTTTTAATTAAGAAATATATAAATTTTTTATAACTGATATAATGATGTGATTATACATGAGCTATACATTACATAAAAACTCAAGCATATTAAAATAATAAAAAATAAATATGCCGTACCCCCGCCGTACCCGTACCCTACTTTTTTGGGATTTTGCCGTTTCACGTACCCGTACCGTACCGTACCCATACCGCGTACCGGTACCCATGCTCCATAGGATTAAACCAATACAGGTACTAGATATTGATAAAGAAAACTGAAGCGAAAAAGAACTATTGCATAGTTAGTAGTATAATTCCAAAAACAAAAGAAAACAAAATCACAGATTCACAATCATACATATAATTAATCAAATTTGTCTCAAATTGATCTACGTTTTTATTTTAAATTATCAGGGGTTTAGAATTGTAAACGTTTCATACTTATAAGTTAATGTATCTTACATTTTACAAAAAACACATAAGCAAGTTCACTTTGGAACATCCTTTTTTTACTCTCTACAAAGTACAAACTGTTTTGGCATTTTTTGAGACAGAGATTGTGTTACGGATTGAAAGGCATGGTGGGACCACAGTGGGTAATAAGTTGGGCAATTTTGTAGTTTTTGCAGAGTACTTGGGGCAAGATATGAAAGGAAGAGATCGGATCTTGGGGTAAAACTACTAAAATGCCCAGAAATCTATATATATCTCTGTGGAGAGATTTTATCCAGTGGGGTCACCTGACCCACCTTGCCACTACATCCGTCCGCCCCTGCTTGTAAGGGGCTTGAAAGCCTCCACAATAAGCTTTGTTTTTAGTATGGTCATTAGTGACAGCGGTACAAACATCAATCTTTGTCATCAAAGACTTTTATTTCCTGCTTGTCCTAATGTCTCATAAGATAATTGAAAAGGCACACTTCTAGGATATATCATGGTATCCACATCCCTTTTGTAGGTTAGTCCTCAACCAAACCTTCCAATTTCTTATGTTTACCATCGAAGGCATGCAATGCTTAGAAGTTGGACCAAATTTCCTGGCTAATATGACTGTTCAAGAGTTAATGAAAAAGTTCCTCATACTCAAAATTACAACGGGCAGGAGTTGGTTATTGGTAAACCTCTCAGTCCACTTGAGATGTGCTAGAATTTACCATAAAGATAGGTCCAAAGGGGAATCATTTAAGCTTTTGTGGAAAATTTAGTGTGCCAACCCAAGCCCTATTTTGGCTTTGTTTACCATGAATTTGTTTTTTGTTTCCTGGAAATAAAAGTTACAAAGATCATAATGTAAAGCTTCAAATGTTGACTTCCTGTTTTACTGTATGTGATTTGCATGATGGAAATATTGTTCGAAAGGGAATGTTCAAAAAGAGGTGGAGGCCTCCCACATAGCTCCAAGGATAGCTTTTACAAGAAAATGAAGCAAATAGTAGTTCTGATAGAACCAAGATTGGATAGTGGTGTGGAAGAGGTAGAAACTAGTGTGGAAGAAGTAGGAGTGGGTGTGGAAGTAGAAGTGGGTGCGGAAGTAGACATAGCAGCTGATGTGGAAGGAGTGGGTGGAGGTGACACAAAATATGCAAAATATTCTACCAAACTTATATTGAACAGTGAGGATTAATCTTCACTGTTGCCCATTCGATTCCGGAAAATTGTGTGGGGTTACATTACAGATTGATCCACAATACAGAGTTTTCAAAGGCTGAGGAGATGGCAAAGGATGAGGCAAGTGACTTGGCCATATTGAGACCGAAGACTAAACGCAAACTCAATTTCTTGAAGTTTGCCAATTGGAATGATGTGATTACTCCAGGAACGGAGATCTTATCCATTTGTCATCCTACTTCACCTATGAGATTAGACATGTGACCTACATTTGTGTTTTTTCTGAGAGGATATGTACCCTAATTGTGTGAACCGGACATATCGGGGGAGAATTGCGGCAAATGTAATTCGCCCGAACGATTTGGAGTTTGGAGGTTATGATCCGAATCTAAGAATCATCCAGATCAAGAACTTCAACGGTGGAGGAGGGTCATCCGGGGGACTTGTTTTCGATTGCCAGGGCAAAGTTATTGGGCTTGTGGCTTTCCATTATCTAAGCTACCTATCCGCAATTCATTTTCAAGAGTTGCAAGAATTTGTTCAGAAAAACTTTGAGGAACTAGATGAAGGAAAGAGCAAGAGAAACAAGAAGGGTTTGGGAAACAAGAAGCAGCAGTGGACGAAAGGAGAAGAAGCAGTTGATAGTATTAGACTATTAGTATATCTATCTACCTCCTCTGCTTCTTCTCCTTTCCTTCATTGCAGCTTATTTCCCAACCCTTCCTGTTTCTCTCTCCCTTTCTTTCATCCGGTTCCTCGAAGTTTTTCTGTACAAATTTTTGCAACTCTTGAAAATGAATTTCGAATAGGTTGCCTAGATAACGGGGAACCACAAGCCCAATAATTTTGCTCTAGCAATCAAAAACAAGTCCCCCGAATAACCCTCCTCTACTGTTGAAGTTCTTGATCTGGATGATTCTTAGATTCGGATCATAACTTCCAAACTCCAAGTCATCAGGGTCAATTACATATGCCGCAATTCTCCCTCGATATGTCTGGTTCGCACAATTAGGGTACGTATCCTCCCAAAAAAAACACAGTTGTAGGACACATGTCCAATCTCAAAGGATGACAAATGGATAAGATCTCCGTTCCTGGAGTAATCACATTATTCCAATTGGCAAACTTCAAGAAATTGAGTTTGCGTTTAGTTTCGGTCTCAATATGGTCAAGTTTCTCGCCTCATCCTTTGCCACCACTTCATCCTCTGAAAACTCTGTATTGTGGATCAAACTGTAATATACCCACACAATTTTTCGAAATCGGATGAGCAACAGTGAGGATTAATCCCTCACTATTCAATATAACTCCGGTAGCATATTTTGTCTAACCTCCACCACACCAGTAGCTACATCTACTTTTGCACAGACTTCTTCTTCCACTTCTACTTCTTCCACACCAGCTTCTACCTCTTCCTCACCAGCTTTCATACCATTGTTCAATCTTGGTTCTATCAGAACTACTATTTGCTTCATTTTCTTGTAAAAGTTATCCTTAAAGCTGTGGAGGCCTCCACGTCTTTTTGGATCCTTTTCGAATGATATTTCCATCTTTCAAATCCCAACCCACCCTCTCCCTGAGGACTACATACTTGATCCTAGCTAATTTTAGCCTGGAATGCTTCATATGTGATCCAGACCATAAAAATGCCATCAAAGACCTCTCAATCTCTTTGGTCATCTTGCCAGGGATAAAAATAGAACTCCAATAAATTCGAATATTGAACAATATTGATTGATTTAATGCAGGGAGCATCTGAGGAAGTCTTCATGGGCAATTGGTGATTGACAGACCGTCCAGAATGAAGATATGTTATACACCAAAGAATGATGCTAAATTTGGGGATGGACTCAATGAGGCTGACATATGGACTCCCAATTTTTTTCTGATGCATTAAAAATAAAGCATGGCTCAAGGACGGAAGCATGTTTGACATTCCGAATTAGCGATGGCCCTTGAAGCAAAGTAGAATTAAGAGTAATTTTTTTCTTTTTTTTTTCCGAGTACATTAAGATCATGTGTTTAGAAATGTGCTTTTTATCTCTTCAAGAACGTATAACAAGAGATCCTACTTTATCTAGACTTTGTTGCCAAACTCAGTACACAAAAAATTGTTCGTACATCAAGTACTCTAAAAATCATGGACCTAGGTGGTTGTTTTCCTCGAGGCCTCCATAATGGATCACTTATGTGGCGGAAATGGAGTAAAAACCTTCGTGTGCTTGGGCAACTGTCATCCTTTAAGCCATAACATAACAGGTTTGGTTCTAGAGTGGTTAATAATTTAGGGAGAAATCTTGATGCCAAAGTTGCTTCAATCATTTCTAAAAATGAGTGGAAATGGCCTAGAAGAAGAAACCTATTACCCGGGTACTTTTCCTGCCTAATGTATCTCAAGAAGACACAGAAGTTGCCACCAAAAACACTTCTGAGTGCTCTCATTGTGGTGGTGTGTTGTACTTCCTATTCAAATAACTGTTTTTTTATCGGCGAAAGTATCATTAGAATAATTAGATTAATTAGATTAGCACCTTCGAAGAGGAGTTGATCTTTTGACCTCCTATCTCCGGGCACCTAAGTGCACCCCCAATGTCATTGGGCCAAACGCCCCTCAGCCTATTCAATGAACTTACAATATTCTGCGTTTGGCCCCTCGGCCTATTCAATGAACTTACAATATTCTGCTGGTGTGTTACATTTCCATTCATAGAAAATATTCACAACAAATATGCTCATCTGGAGATCATTACATAATCATTGGTGATTTCACGTCCGAGCACTCCTCTCTTCCCTGGCTTCAAGGGCCTCTACTTCCTCGTTTGACAGAAGATCAACAATTGGTTCGTAGACATCCCACTCCCTTCTCTTTCTGCAAAAAAAACATAAGAAATGGTAGTTACTCGCCTGTATGCGACAGATTTTAATCATGTATCCACTACATTTTAATGATGCAGATTATTTTATTTTGACGACGACCATGAATAAATAGTAGTAGATTATGAGACACTTCGTTGAATTTTGTGGTGCTGTTGATAATCTCTTTATCTTCCAGTAAAATAATTTTCATTAAGAAGCCCAAACCAAAACAAGAGCAATAGTCCAAGGGCAAGCCCTAGCACACAACAAGAAACCCTTGCAGGGCACAGAACACGGACAGAAAACAGAAACCCAACTGTAAACAAGGCATAATCATGCCCAACCCAACAACAGAGGCAAAGCTAATTACAAAGGGGTAGCCTCAAGAACAATGTGCCATTCAAGAGCTTGCAAATGTCCCTATTTTCAAAGCTTGGTTTGATATTTCTCCAAGCCAAAATGGAGTCCCTTGTAGCATTGAGGATCCCAGAACTAAGAGAACAAGAGTCCATGGCTTTCGGTCAAAAGATCCTCAGATTCCTTTCACCCCAGCCCCAGGTATTATAGATAGTAAGTGCTTTTCTGACTAGCAAGTGCTTTTTTAGTATTTGAATTGCTTAATCTTGGCATGCTGACCAAGCACTTCATAACGACAAAGTTCAAAAAATTCTTTGAGTCACGAAATAGAAGGAAATGAAAAGGCTTACCGAATGACACTTGATCTGTAACCAAACAATTTCATCAAGTCCAATGCAGTTCCACCTGCCTTACTGTGAGAGAGAGAGAGAGAGAGAGAAGATGCACAATATAGTTAGTGATAAGCAACGATAACAAGCAAAGATTCATTCTAGCATATATTCATCTTATCAGGTCATCTCCCTCTGTCATACCTGGCTGGGAATTGTTCAGCCCCTCTGCGACCCTTCTTATTTATTCTGGTTTCCCGTGCTGAAGCTACACTTTGAATTGCAATCTAGCACATGAACTATGAAATATAGTCAACGGTGCAAGAATAACAAGTAAAGGCCAACAACTTATGATACAAAAGAGCATAGTATTTGACCTCATATAGTTGTTCCCTAATCGCAACCGCAACAGCAGGCTGCAAGACAATACTCACTTTTTAGGTGGCAGAACATTCACGGTAATTCTCTATGAAGATAAAATAGTAACGGAATCTTTTACTATGAACAAAAGGATTGGGTTCAAGAGCATGGTGGACGTGCGCGAGCACACACACAAGAGCATAAGAAGGTGGACTAGTAGTCACCTAGATGAGATTCTAATGTGTTTCGTATCTCACAACAAATAAGAGCTGCAATTAATTGATCTGAAGTTTAATTATCAAAATGACTCCAGAAAATGTCATATTCAAACATACATTTGCTGAACACAAAAAACAGAGTTCAAATTCTATAAAGAATATCTCTTCAGAAAGTCTAGTAAGAAGGGTGCATAAGTTACTTATTTCATAATTATGAACAAACAAAACCAAGGATAAAAAGGCTGGGTAATGAAAACTTGATGAGGAAAATTTAATGGCTGTACAGAAAAATCTAAAAGTGTGGATTCAAAAGAACTCACAGTGAAATATTTCACACGAGATCACTTATAAGTTAACAAATGAAGTGCACGCATATACCTTATCTATTCCATTAAGGACATATAACTATCCTCACTATAAAGAAGCAATTTACGGAAAATAAACTGATGCACCTTCATTCTTCTATGAGGGTCCAACGTAAAATACCACTTATTGAAACACTTGCATTCTAATTCAGCAAAAAGTTCCCCAAAACATCAACAACAGTCCATTACAGGGCATGACTAAAACCCAAAATTAGGAATGTCAACCGAGTCGGGCAAACACAGCATTCTTGTTTTGCCCAACAAAGTTTTTCGGGCTCAGGGCTTACCTTCAGTAAGTTTGGCTGAGCCAAGCTTGGTGAAAAGAGAATCCTGACTTCCTTTTTCTGCCCAAGTTATGGTGAGCCTAACTCGCCCAAATAAGGGTTTGGTTAACATAATTAATCAAAGCATTATATCATATACATAAGTTGGGTCTTTCGTCGTGTATAGGTTTGGTGGTCGAGAACATTTAGACTATAATGAACACTAAGCCTCCTGTCCCCTACAAGAGTTAACTTTTGCTTTACATAGAAATCTTACGCAATACCAGAGCAATCCCCAGTAGTCAAAATCGAACAATTTTTTACTCAGTTCATGATGCAATTCAAGATCCATTTATAGCCAATACTACAAACAATTTGCAAATATCCCAGCTAAAATTCTATGCAACTGCTCTAAATCGGACTATGAAGTCAGGAGTACTTTTTTCCCGCCTTCAAGCCCCTGAACTAAAGGACAAGTTTTCTCCAACAATACGGGTTTCTACTGGGAAAAAATGGAGATCAAGTTGATGACTTGATATGTCATTGTAGTTTTGAATGAGGACTATTTTGGTAATTTAGAAACCTGTAAATAGGACTCAAGACCATATATAGTGGGAGGTCAAGATATAGAAACCCCTAGGTTGGTTAGAGCTGCGACTCAATGTCTCTTCCCCACTGTTTACTGCAGGAAGTCAAGATGAAGAAACTCGAGCTCGAGATAGGAAAGCATCAAACAAAGCAAGAAAAGAGTTGGCTTTTTTGGCCCAAGACAAGCCTTAGGACAAAAATAAGGGGAAAGAAGAACTTTGCTATCAAAGTCAAGGACGCGAAAGATAACTCAACCTAACGCGAAAGATAACTCAACCTAATTAGTAAGCGGAAGAAGAAGCTGAGAAAGCTTACTCATGCCAGGCCAGGAAAGGACCCCTAGGTTGGTTATCTCCCTGTCTTCTGACTTCTATCCCATGCATTCAAATAAACGTAATTCATAGAAATATTTGACCAACACTTAAATTAGTTATCTGCAATTCTGCAGGTTACGCCACAATATCATCTTTGAACACAGACATCCTAAATGTGTCTAGTCAATCGGACCATTTTCCATAATTAAGGTAAATAAGTAAGGCACAAGCTGGCCCTTGGTTGATTTGGTGGTTAAGACATTTCAAGAAAGGCTGGTGGGTTGGAAGAGGTTGGACTTATTGAAAGGGGAAGGAATGACCCTTATCGAAAGCACTTTGTCGGGCTCGCCTACATACTTTATGTTAGTCTTCACTATGCCTATTCGGTGGAAATAGGTTAAGTAGAACCAGAAGAACCTGTAGCAACAGTAGAAGTAGGACTCGCAGAAGCAGAACTAGCCATGGTAATAACCAATCAGAGACAAGCAATCAAGCAACAGATCAATCAACCAACCAACCAACCGACCGACCGATCAACCTTATCTACCAGCGAGTCAACAATTAACAACATACCACCCAGCAATACATGCATCGAACAACTACTAATAGTAACAATACCAACAACAGACCCCAACAACACAACCGGTCATACCAAAAACAGCAACAAATTGAGAGAAGCAACAGGCACGAAAGCAGCAGATCAAGACCAACAACCCAATAAATCGAGAGCACCAACCAATAAACAAAATAGACATCAATATATCTAGATGGAGGTCACTAATAGCAAACAGAGGCTATTTTGAACAGTAAACGAGCATGTCGACAAATCATGAACCCAGGTAAAGCAAAGACAAATTGACAGTAACAAATCATAATTCAAACTATTTCGAGCATAAATCGTGTGATTTAGGGCTGTTCCGAACACGGTTCAAGCTTTTCGGACTAAGAAATGGGTTTTTGAAATTTGATTCATGGTTCATGAACTTTGAACATGGTTCGAACTGCATTAATGGGCTTCAAACTTTGATTTAGGGTTTCGAGGGTTGTGACAGTGGTGATTTAGGGTTTTGAGGTTTGGAGGGATAACAATTCAGGGTTTAGGTTAGGGTTTCGAACATTAGGTTTCTGGGTCGAGTGAAGATTGCCGGGAGGAAGACGACAAGGGCAGCAACAGAGTGATGACGGTCGCAGTGGTGGTGGTGGGTGGTGATTTGGCGTATCTAGGGTGGATTAGGGTTATGGTTTGATACCATGTTATTAGAGATGAAGGAAAGTAATTAGGGTGATAAAGTAACCCTAGCACAAATATTGTTTGTATATATAGTGGTGAGTACAAGACACACAAAGACTAAGCTACCCTCAATCTCTAACACGTAACATATATCTCCTAACACCGGTTATCACTCCCTTAACTAGCAAACTTATGTCTACATGACAGAGAGATAGTGAAGGCCGAAAAGGGAGCTGTTCTAGATATGGACATACTAGGGGGGGAAATCAAACAGAAAAGAGATAATTGACAAAATGTTAGGACATACAAATTAGGACATTTGGGAACAAATTAATACTAATTTTAAATTAATGGATGTAGCTCATGCTCACTATTAAGTGATAATTTATATCCCCGTGAAAATCAGTGAGTCAATTGAAACTTAGTTACATTACCAAACAAGATTTAGACTCCTAATATGAATCAGCACATTATCTTCTTAAAATGTCACATCACAAGTCAGCCTCATCACTACTAGTCTACTCTGTAGAAAAATATAGTAAAAGATTAACGTTAAAACATAAAACTACAGTGACAAAAATCACTCTTGGGCCCAAAGGATGTAGTTTACTTGCTTTACTTACACCAACTTCAGGGTCTTCAATACCCAAATCTGCGCAAAACGTTCTTGCGAATTCTTCTGGATTGCTCTCAAAGTTGTTCAAGTCCTGGTAATCAATCAAGAATGTGTTACGGCAATGAAAGCATGTAGAACATAAAAACAACTGCACTGACTATTATAACTGGACCATCCTATTTGACCCCATGAGATACCTGATACTCGTTCTCTAATAAACTTACCCACAAAAACTGGTCCTTTATGAGTGTATGGTTTACTCGAAGATCAAGCTGGGAAGAGGAAGACAAAGAAGCACCAATAAGGCCAAAATTTTGTTTTCCAATAACGAGATGCTGAACATTAGCACAAACATGTAGTTCTGTTCGCATATGAAAGAACAAGCATCATGTGCTAACCAAAACAAACCTTGATAGTGACAATCTTCTCCCCAGTGTACATATCTTGCCCTTCAAGTGATCGAAATTCAGTCAGTTGTGACTGCAATAACAAATAACCGAAAAAGTACAAGAATAAGATAGTCAGGAAGTTGTTAAAGTGCTGAAATCTTGTGGAATGTTGGGTGTCAAGCATCCACTTACTTGAATGGATTGAGCAATCTGTGTTATGAAAGCTGGAGGAAGCTTTAAGTCTTTAACTGTCTTTTTTGCAAATATCACCACCTCTGAATCTGGATCTATGATATATAAATTCGTCAAATATCCATTACACAAAAACAAGAATGTTAACACTTCTTCAATACTAAATACTCATCAAGGGAACGAAATATCGAACAAAAGCAGTTAAAAATGCTCACACGACGTTAATCTCATCATTTGTTTGGTATCAACACAACAATTTTTACACAAACAAATTCTCTTGACCAGCAGATATGAAACATATACACTAGGTAAAGTATATAATGGTGACCACCTTGGCATCCAAGCACGAGAAGAAACTATTAAAGCAAGCTAGAAAAGAAGATTGGAGATAAGTTTTCTCTTTCTGGTTGCCATGAAAACATGCAGAGTGCAGTTATTGATTAGTAACAAAAAATGTGCACCTATTGGCTTCACACACCAATCGACGACAGTGCGGACCGTGCCGTTACTGGTGAACCAACACACTCAGAGCAAGAGAAAACAATTACCCCCAGCCTAGTTTTGGTCATATAGAAGGCCTCAGTAGGACTAAGGAGCTGAAGTATGAATATGACTCACCCGAAAAAATGCACAACTAAGCGCAGAGAGAGAGATGTGAGGCATAACAGAGTACCGAGTGGGAAGTATCTGGGAGTTCTCTGAACTCTCTAACTCATGGAAATCATTACAACCTGAGGGAGAATCCAGCTACTGAAACCTATGCTTGGCCAGCTTGGAGTCAAGCAAGCGTCTCGGGAGCTTGAGCGAATATTCCCTCTTCAAGTTGCTAGGTCAACGCAAAGGCATTGCAAGTGCATTGGCATTTCAAGGCACCAAGAATGTCAACACTCAACACATTAATGACCCTTTGTCTCAGCCAAGTAGGCTCACATATTATCGATTGTCGAAGGATGAGCTATAACAATGGCTTTAGGCTGCATTGTAGTCACTCACCAAGCTTCAAGTGGCCTCCCCAATTCTACCAACCAACCAGGATGGGTTGTCACAACACAGGTACACGAATTACGGGTGTTTTGACTAACAACTCATCTACAATCCTAAGTTATTAGAGAAAGGGATAACTCAATAATTATATTACTAGTTACTATGCCCTTTTCACGTATGGCCAACTGTCTCCATAGGTGGACCAATCACGTGCAAAAAATGTCATTAGTTGGTTGATGGTCAGGTTTGAAACATCATCTATTGCCTACTTTGATACTATATCAGTTTAAGATACATTGTTGGACTCGTTTCCTAACCACCATCTTAGGGGCTTTCTTTGGGGGAAGTCTCCACTTATCGAGACAACAATTAATCTTTCTACAATATTCTAGCAATTTCTTTAGTTTCGAACAGAAATAAGACCGTAGTTTTGGAGCACGGGGTATGTCTGTCAGTCTGTGTCAAGCACGCGTCAAACAACACTCAACAGACACCACAAACTTGTCAGAGACATAACTTGTTTTGTTCCCTTTTCATTTTTTTCAGAAATGTACAAGCCGGGGGGCCAAGTCCATCACAAATGAAACACATTATTAGTTCATAAGAAAAGAACAAAGGAGATTTTTTTAAAAAAATGTTGTTAACATTGGGCCGTGGACAACCTCCACATTCATGTGAAATACAATTCATTGAAAAACTTGCAGAAATTTGTATGTGTTAAAATCTCCACCTCCAAAGGGAGACGATGTGTGGTTTTCATTACAATCATCTCCAACTCTTAGAGCCTGACTACTGAAGATTGATGTTTGGATTCTGACTCTTCTCCTACAGCCACCTGCGAGTCAAAGCTCTTCAGCCCAGTCCACATTCTTGTAGCCATATCGGTTGTGAATCCCACACCCATGTCCTGTAATGCCGATACGGGTGCTTCCCCCAAAATGGGGGATCCATGCAACATGGGTTAATTACTGCTCAAGTAATTACCTTTTATGTATGTATTTAACCTGTCTCTATTTTGTCCTATCCTGCATTTGTTGGAAATGACCATGTCAGGTTGTGTTGCATGTTCGTGTTCGTACTCCTTAGCTGAGCATTTCTTTTTGTTTGGTACAAGGGGACTACAGGAGTCATCCCAGCGTGGGCGGCCAAATAGCAAAATATCTCTCTTTACAGGCGTACCCTAGCCATAGACTTTGTTATAGCGGCATACACGTAACATACCAGTACCATATATGTGCTACATAGGTAGGATCCACGCATGTCGACTCACATGAATTAACTTGTATATTTGGTGGGTCTCTCCAAACTTAGAGTAATTAATTGGTGAAAGAGTAAAAATCAAATCCATCAATTAGAAATAAGAGTGGGGAAAGAAACACAGAGACAGATGGAAGGTGCGGGGGTTGTGAAGGAAATTGCATACCACAAGGATTCCAAGTAAACGCATCTCTGAACCTCTGACCATCAATCTCAATGTCCAGACGAATAGGAACTAGATTGTCGGATGTTGGACTGCGTTTCAAAAAGGTGCAACACTGAATAAATAATCCTAACAGAAAGCAACACACAAACACAAAGTGAGAGAGTTGTTTACATTCTGAATTTGACAGGATTCCTATTAGAGTAAGTGGACGCTGATGAGAGGTGTTTCATGGCGTCTGGAAGTTGCCCTTTGTCCTGTCCGTCCGTCAACCTAGTACGTTACAGTTGTATAATACCTACAATAACCACTGCAATTCACGGATATAAAGATGTGCAGAGGCATGAAGAGGATTAGAAAAGCAATTGTGTAGAAAGTCAATAAAGTTGAAAACTATTCCCCATAGTATTTCAGTGAACAAACTTAATTCGGGAAGGAATTTTATCACATATAAACACAAAATTAACTATGTACAGATGGATACATATTGGAAATCAAATAAGCATAAGAATAAGAGAAATGATCCTGACACACTCCTTTTTCATAATATATAACACTCTTTTGTTTAGCCTTATACTCATCAATTTGATGGGTGATTCTATTTTGAACCCAGAAAAACTTGTCGAACCTCAGTTTCTCTCCACAGCAATTTAAAGTGATGGAACGAAACCAAACCAAGCCTTAAGTCCTAAAATAATGGGATCAGAGACAGGAATTTGTTTCCCCCAACGACCTCCCCCTTCAACTGGTGGGAATCCTCCGGTCACACAACACTTCCGAAGCATTCCGCCACTTGACCTATCCAATTTGTTCTCTGTGTGTTACATCTTCCGTAATCTCTCCACCCTTGTTGACAAATGAGCCAAGATACTTAAAACATTCACTTCTTAGTAAATGTTGATTTTAGAGAGACTCTGTCAACACTAGGTCTTTGACTACTATGACAACATAATCCGCAATCAACATGCATCAATTTAAAACCAATCGCAATCCAATTGGCTTAATTTACCGGTAGTCACCGGTAGTCCCCAAAGTATTAGGGAAGTGACACTTTGGTCCCCAATAAAAAAATGAGTCTATTAAGTCCGCCATGTGTAAAATCTGTTCTAAATGATCCTCATAAGTCATAACTAACTCCACCCAGATTGACCCTCAAATGCAGGCGTAATTGTGTAACTATGCTACAAAAATGGAATTTTTTACTGTATAAAATTTTTTTCTCAGCACAATTCAGAAATTAGAAGAAAAGGAAAAAAACAAACTTTTTATTATTGTCCATCACTCAACAGCAGCCTACCATTCATACTCCCCTCCATTGAGTCCGGCTCTTCTCCAATTCTAATTCAATGGTCAGGATCATCCTAGTAACTCTAGCCCCAAAACTCATATAGTATTCTACGGATACCCAATTACTCCTACTATATTCCCCAATTACATAAGTATTTTTCCTCCCTGTTAAACCAACCTCTGAAAGGATTTTTTTTTTTTATGTATATATATATATATATATATATAGAGCTGATGAGAATTTTTTCCCACTAATAATATTTAGGCTATAGCTCATGAGGGTTTTTTTACTAATGTTATATCAGTAATTTTTTTTCTTTCAGCCTAGTTTCTTTTGTTGATATTATGAAGCTCAAGAAATTTTTTTTACTGATACTAGTGTATTTCCACGTTCTTCGCACGATGTTGCATGCTCATTGTAGTTGTTTTTCATGTAAAAAAGTTGAAATCACTTGGGGTCACTAGCGGTTTTGCCCAATCGTTACTTTCAAGACTCCGGAATTAGTTGAGGTGCACACAAATTGGCCCGAACATCCAGTTATAAAAAAAATTATAAAGCAGCTAATTACTATAAGTTGCACATGAAGCATACTGACATAGAGTCATTAATTATGGAGTTTCACTATAACAAGATAATTTAGAAAAACATAAGATAACTGAAATGGCGAAATATGAGCTATATAAAAAAAATTCTTTAAGAGTTAGGTTTAACGGGAGGGAAGACGTTTATGTAATTGAAAAATATTTGAGGAGTAATTAGGTGCCCGTGGAATGCCAGATGAGTTTTGGGCTGGAGTTACTAGGGTAATCCTAACCATTAAATTAGAATTGGAGGATCCTCCAATTCTCTGTGGATTGGAGAGGAGCCCTCCACTATACAAGCCCACACGAAAATCATAATCCTGCTGAGAAGAAATACTCGCACTCCCTACCAAAATTTTGCCTAACCAACACCATTTATTCCGACGAACTCGTGGAAACCACCACATCCATTTATCCACCCTTGTCGTGAGCTACCCCTCGATCCCCCAATTTCGGTGAATCAACTCCACCCCTCAGTACCACACATTCTTTTTGAAGTTCATGAATTCCTTCCAGGCGCTGAATTATACAATTGAAACTACAACTCTTACCACCACCAGCGGCTGTCGACGGAGGGAACGTCGTGTGCTCTGAGATCTCCCGAGTGACGGTTGTAGAGGCGTTGAGGAGACTTGCGTCGACGGAGCTTCGTCGTGAAGACTCTGCGATGGCGAGGGAGGCTTTGGGAGAGAGGCTTTGATCTCTGATTTTTTTAGGGATGATAACTGGTACTCTACTTTGGGAGGCTTTGTTCAACTTCAGTTACCCGCACATTAACTAAACACGGAAGCAGTGCCAAAAACTAGATAATTTAAAGCTCCAGACAGTGATCAAGCATTCAAAACACATTAACTCACTGAATTCCAAAACACCAATCCAATTCCAATCCAATTTAGCAAATGAAATAAACAGAACTAGTCCTAAGCTTCTGAATCCAGAATTGATACAAGGAACCACGCAACTGAAGCGAATTATCGAAACCCTGGCGGGACCCGAGAGGACAATTTAGGGTTTATCGAAGAACCAAATGGAATTCAGCAATTGCGCTTCGAAAGTCGAATTAACTGAAAATCGCAAAGTTTGAGATGCTCGGAACGTACCGGCATTTTGTCAAGAATGCTACTTAATCTGTATGGAACACTAATTTTTTTCAAAAAATCTCCATTCCGGCATGAGAGAGATAGAGAGCGAGCATCATGAGAGAGAAACAGAGAGAGAGAGAGAGAGAGAGAGAGAGAGACCTTGGTACGCACTGGTGGTCGTGAGTCGTGAAAACCCAACGATTTCGAATTAGTCTGGTCCTCTCTCTTGCCAGGAGTGGTGTCGCCAGAGGTGGATAAGGAGGGTTCGGTGGTGGTTGGCGGTGGCGATGACGGTGGTCGGCTGTGGTGATTCCCAGTTCTCTCTCTCTCCCTCTCTCTCTCTCTCCCTTCTGTAGAACGATAGGTTTGGGAATTGGGGGAAACGGGGAAGGCAATCTGATTTTGAAATGAGAAAGTCAGGTACACTGCGTCCAACACTCCAACTACTGCACCATCCATTACATTTTTTGTAGAATCCATTCCGGGTTCCAAAAAATTACAGAAAAATGTCCATAAATTTTAAAATAATATATTATGGGGTCCTGTAAAAAATCAGCTCTAACGGATATCGATAAGTATTATTTCTTGATTTGTAGGGACAAAACTGTGTTAAACAGTTTTGCCCTACAAATCAAGAAATAATACTTACCGATATCCATTGGAGCTGATTTTTTACAGGACCCCATAATATATTATTTTAAAATTTATGGACATTTTTTTGTATTTTTTTGGGACTCGGGATGGGCCCCACAAAAAATGTAGTAGATGGTGTAGTGATTGAATGGTAGTGTACGTAGCATCTCTCGAAACGAGATTTCAGAGTTTTGGGGCATGTAGTGGATAGTGTTGTGGATCATGCTGTGTATGTAGCATTCCTGTTTCTACTAGGAGGTTGAAGGAGCTCTCATTAATTGTAGCAAAGTTGCGTAAATACCCCTACCCCTGCATTCAGGGTGTTTTTGCAGTGGAAAATTTGTAAAATTTTATTTATGGTTAAGAAGTTTAGATATTTTCGATATTGAATAAGTTATTGAGAAATATCAAGTTATTTTCGATAGTGAATAAGTTATCGACCCGAGCCCTTTATTGAGCCGAGCTGAGTCATTTACTAAACGAACCTCTTTAATCAAGCTGAACCACCCTTAACGAATCGAGCTTTTATCAAACGAATCGAGAACGAGCTGAAAACTCAAGCTCGAGCTCGGCTCGTTTACTAAATGAGTTGAACCGAACCGAACCTTAATGAACCGAGTCAAACCAAACTCGTGAGCTACTCAGTTCGTTTACAGCTCTGGTGAAAACACCTCCATCTCGACGGATTTAGAGATGATGACCATTGCAGATTTCATATGTGGGGGACTCAATAGACTCAACTTTTTGTTGGGGACCAAAGTGCCACTTTGCTAATATTATGGGGACCATTGGTGGAGAATGGAGCCCCGTGAAAGGTGAACTGCGCTCATCTAAAAATGTTGGGAAGAAAAAACTTCGGCCCCCGTTTGATAAGTGTGTTGGATTAGATGAAATTAGTAAAGAGATGAGAATTTGCAATTTTTGGACAGTTTGCAAATAAAATGTGTGAAATAGGAGGAGAGCGTGGACTTAGACCCCGTTTCACTTTCTTTCTAAATTTTTTTTCTCAAAAAAAAAGTAATTTCAAGTTCAAATATAATGAAAATGAAAAAAAAAATAGATTTCTTTTACATTATTTAAAAGATCTCAATGAAATTTATCAAATAAGATCTATATTGGAAAAAAATTATTTGCTTTACACACATGATTTTTAAGATTGAAATTACATTCTTTTTCAAAAAATATTTTTTTGGAGAAAGTGGAACACCTTTTTACAACTACACCTTTGCAGACCACATTCTCAAAGCCAATTCCTCCAATCCATCAGATAACACTTGCGCGCCACCAAAATGAACAAATGCAGACTACATATTCACAATGATTGTCGTGGTTGGTTTTTTCTTTTTCTCCAATGATCATGGAGAGATAAGAATCAACAACAGATTTTTATAGGTGAAGCAATACCACAGTATAAACAACAAAGCAATACCAGAGCAGTAGTAATGGAGGGTATTATTGGTAAGAGTATTTTGGAGAAAGTGGAACACCCTTTTACAACTATTCCTTTGCAGACCGCATTCTCAAAGCCAATTCCTCCAATCCATCTTATAACACTTGTGTCACCAAAATGAACAAATGCAGACTACATATTCATAATGATTGTCGTGGTTGGTTTTTTCTTTTTTCCCAATGATCATGGAGAGATAAGAATCAATAACAGATTTCTATAAGTGAAGCAATACCACAGCAGAAACAACAAAGCAATACCAGAGCAGTAGTAATGGAATGTATTATTGGTAATGAGTTAAAAAACTTTGGGCAAGGTGGTCATTTTGCATAAGGGAGCTTGGGACAGAATTACTAATACCTAGTAACCCATGGTATTAGTAATCTGGGAAGAGTGTGGGATTAGTAATCCCATCCTCTTCTCAATCCTATCCCTAGCTTGAGAACCAAACAAAGAGTTCGAAAGCCAATGGGATTGCTATCCGTTTGATAAGTGTGTTGGATTAGATGGGATTAGCAAGAAGATGTGATTAGTAAGGAGATGGGATTAGTAATACCGAGTGTAATCCCAAGTGGGTGTTTGATTGTGTAAGGATTAAATCATAAGATTGTGATTACCAATCCCAATCCTTTGTTTGATTGGAACACCAAGGGATAGGATACAAATTACATTTTCCAATTATAACCATGGGTGAAAACCTAGTCTATGGAATTGCATGGAAGACTAGCTCACGAATTTGCAATTTTTGGATAGTTTGCAAATAAAAGGTGCGAAATAGGAGGAGAGCGTAGACTTAGACCCCGTTTCGCTTTCTTTCTAGATATTCTTTTTCAAAAAGAAGTTAATTTCAAGTTCAAATATAATGAAAATGAAAAAAAAATAATTTCTTTTACATTGTTTAAAAGATCTCAATAAAATTTATCAAACAAGATCCATATTGGTAGAAAAATTATTTGTTTTACACACATGATTTTTGAACTTGAAATTACCTTTGTTTTCAAAAAATACTTTTTTGGAGAAAATGGAACACCCTTTTACAGCTACATCTTTGCAGACCGCATTCTCAAAGCCAATTCCTCCAATCCATCTGATAATGCTTATGCCACCAAAATGAACAAATGCTGACTATATATTCACATGATTGTCGTGGTTGGTTTTTTCTTTTTTCCCCAATGATCATGGAGAGATAAGAATCAACAACAGATTTCTATAGGTGAAGCAATACCACAGCAAAAACAACAAAGTAATACCAAAGCAGTAGTAATGGAGGGTATTATTGGTAATGAGTTAAAAAACTATGGGCAAGGTGGTCATTTGGCATGGGGGAGCTTGGGATAGGATTACTAATACCTAGTACCCCATGGTATTAGTAATCCGGGAACAATATGGGATTAGTAATCCCATCCTCCTCTCAATCCTATCCGTAGCTTGAAAACCAAACAAAGAATTAGAAAGCCAATGGAATTGCTAATCCTATCCCAAGACCTAATACACTTATCAAACATGGCCATCAAACATGGCCAGTACGATTGTACGAACGTTACCGAAAAAGAACAAGATCCACGTTTACCATTATTTTTTATAAGACAATGTGCTTTGCCGTTGTTTATGTTGGTAAATTTTAACTATCAAATGACTTACAAAGACCTGTAATTTTAATTTTTTTCTCCAATTATTTTGAATGAGGACGATCGTATCTTGAATGGAGTTATGTTTTCATTAATGTGATGACACAGATATTCGTGTATTGTTGTGTATCATATGTTCAAAGAATAGTTGAATTATCCGTTTTGATGTTGTGATTTTGTTTGAGAGTATGGTGAATGTGTTACTAAGAATGTTAATCAGGGCTCAATTTGGTTATCTGCCCTTTTAAATTTTGGTTAAGTATAGGAAAAAAAGGTCTTTTTCAAAAAATATTGAATCACTTAATAAAAAGTCTCGGCAATTATTCATTGTTCAATTATAATAGAAATTGTAAGTTTTCATAATCGTATATGAGGGGTAAGGTGTTGTGAAAAATATTGAATCACTTAATAAAAAGTCTCGGCAATTATTCATTGTTCAATTATAATAGAAACTAGTGCTACCTCGTGCCTACGGCATTACGCATTTCTGTTGGAA
The DNA here is from genome assembly GCA_019656275.1 of Rhododendron kiyosumense. Lineage (NCBI taxonomy): Eukaryota > Viridiplantae > Streptophyta > Magnoliopsida > Ericales > Ericaceae > Rhododendron > Rhododendron kiyosumense. The sequence goes on along the minus strand of BPLS01000267.1, from coordinate 781,306 downwards.
GAGGATGGCAGTTGTGTGATTTATGTGAAAACTATGGGTACTTAACCAGGAAGTGGGAGGATGTACTACAGCCTTTGGATCAAATGAATCTAAGTCGTTCCAACAATTTGTCCCTACACCCTTCTGTTGTTCAATTATAATAGAAATCGTAAGTTTTCATAATCGTATATGAGGGGTAAGGTCGTGTTTCATCCCTTTATCTTTAAAAAAAAAATGCAGTTTTTAGATTTTGTACTAAAATTGAAAATTTAGATTTGTATGCATTTAAAAATTTTGACATTGCCATTAATTTCAAAAGAAGGTACGGTGTTCTTTTTATTAAATAAATTAAAGTAACAAAAAGATAAGATAAAAAGAGGTAAGATAAAAAAAATGGTTAAAATGGACAGTTTTTACTTAATTTTAGAAAAAAAAAAAAAGTGTAAATGTGTTGGTTGTAATTGGGGGTTGAATTTGTGAAGGAAAATAACGTAGCTGAATATTACCCAGGAGCCCTACCTGCCCTGCCGTGGGAACAAGTCATTAGTGCTCTCTTCGAATCTCCGGTTATCGTGTCTGTTGATTCAAACGGGCTGATTAAATGGAAATCTCGGGGGAGGAGCAGCAAAAGCACATCAGAGTCCAGTCCCTAGCCCAAAATTGTAAAGTGCAGGTGCCCCATCAGTATGTACAACTTCCGGAACATCGACCCAACAACGCCGCCGCCGTCAAAAGTTTCCCGATAATCGACCTGAGCGGCTCCAGGACCAAGGTGCGCGAGGAGGTGGGACAAGCCTGCAGAGAATGGGGTGCGTTTCACGTGAGCAACCACGGCTTTCCGATCCAATTGGTGGACGACATGAGGAGGGTAGGCCTGAATTTCTTTGAGGACTGTCCCATGACCGATAAGCTCACATACTCGTGCGACTCTAGTATATCTTTTGCTGCCCAAGGCTACGGCAGCCGCATGTTGGTCTCAGACGACTCCGTCTTAGATTGGAGGGACTACTTCGACCATCACACCTTGCCTCTTTCTCGTCGCGACCCCTCTCGCTGGCCCCACTTTCCTCCTAATTACAGGTACCCCACCCACCGCTCTCTTCTCTTCTCTTGTTGATGTCTTTCTCTTCGGGATTTCTGGTTCTGGACATAATTGATAATTCCATCGTTTTTTTTTTCCGGTAAATGTACACTTTCATTGAAAGCCACAAACAGGATACATCAATGTCCAGCCAGGACTCAAACAGCAAAACCGCCTTAGCCAACTCCCTCAACAGGAGACACCAAAGCAAAAACTATACAACCAAGCACCTATCCTCAAGAGAAAAGAAAAAAGAATTTACTACTATAACGGAAGACCTCAAACGTGGAAAGGGAACTCCCCAAGCCCTGCACAAAACCCTGTTCTCCTGCATGGATTTGATATTATGCCAAGCCATCATGGTGTCTCTGATGTTATTGCAAATCTTTGATCCCAATACCTCAGCCTCCATCATCTTATGCTGGAAAATCCTCATGTTCCTCTCACACCAGATTCCATAAACAGTATCTGCCAGGGATAATTTGAGAATAGATTTTTTAATAGACTTCCCTTTTGAATGCAGAAAGAACCATTTCTTTTCATCCTCCCATGTAAGAGGGCCCCTGTGAATAAAGTTCCTTCACAATATCTCCTTCCAGACAACTCTAGAATATGAACAATCGAAAAATAAATGATTATGAAATTCATGAGTCCCATTTCTACACAAAACACAAGTGGCATTGTCCACCACACTCCATTTCAGCAATCTATCCTTTGACGCAAGTTTACTTTGCATGGCCATCCATAAAATGAATGCCCATCTAGGAACATTTTTGGGAAACCAAACAATGCTACATCAGTCCAGGATACCATTCGACACTCGAATTGCTTCCCAAGCAGATTTCATTGAGTAATTACCAATACGAGAAGGAAACCACACAACACTATCCTCAATGGAAATATTAGGAAGAAAAGTTTGAGGTGTGTTAGTAATGATTTCTTAAATATACCTGTTCCGTTGTCTTGCCCAAACCCAGTTCCCATCTTTAATAATTGTGTGGACACTTTGGCTTGTAAAGATCTTCCAATATTAGAGCATACATTCTCCCCATACCTCTTATACAAGGGCCCCAACGGGTGCCAATTGTCAAGCCGAAGGAAAGTGGAAGCCCATTCCCGACTTCATGTCGAATTAAGGTTTGACAAATGTCCTTGAACTGAAAAATCTTTCTAATAGTAGACATTGTTATTGTCTAAATGTCTACTATTTCTCTTGATATTGATGGAAATTTTGCTATAGTACCGTCTGCAAGTTGATTCTTTGTATGGAATGGATTGACCCTATAAACATGCTTAAAACAGACAAGTCATTGCGGAGTACAGCGATCATACGAAGGCCCTTGCTCAGACACTCTTGAGCTTGATCTCTGAAAGTCTAGGTCTGCCATCTTCGCGGATTGAAGAGGCTGTTGGAGAATTCTACCAGAACATCACCGTCAGCTATTACCCACCTTGCCCACAACCAGAGCTCACCCTAGGTCTGCAAGCTCACTCGGACATGGGTGCCATTACCCTTCTAATCCAACACGATGTCATGGGTCTCCAGGTTCTCAAGGACGGTGAATGGATAAATGTACATCCTTTATCCGATGCCATTGTTGTCCTTTTGGCTGATCAAACTGAGGTATTGCTTCTTGTCATTTCAGCAGTTTTAATCTGGATTCTGGAGTTTTTTTCTTCCCTCTACACATTTGTGAAATGACTATGGAGTACGCAGCTTCTGACAATATTGGTTATTTACATCATTTAGGACAACAGTAATATTGATATCCCTAATGAGATGTTTCGGTTTTAGGCTCTTGCTCGATGATGCTGAATTTCATTCACTGTCCATTTGCTGCTCTTTTGAGTACTAACCTGTTTTGTGAGTATTTAGATAGGATTAAGGAATATGGTATCCTTATACATTAGTCGGATTGCACCTATGGATCCCAACATGGTGATGGATGAAGAATTAAACAAGGCTGAAAATTTTCTAGATGACTGGGGATGCATTAGGGGTATAGAGTGTTATGACTTCTTACCACATCTCTTTCAACAACAGAATCTTCTGCCAATAGATAAGCTAGGTGAAGTACAGCATAAGTAGTTTGCAATCCAACTACAGTATTAGCTCCCCCAAGATCTTTTGAGGCCTCCTATCAAAGTTACAGATGAGGCCTTCTGTCACACCCTACTCTAGCAGGATCTAGGCCTGCACAAAGAGGCATGACATACCACAAACTATTCACCTTTGTAATCATAAATATTGAACAAGGAAAATTTTATTTCAGAACGGAAAACAAGCTAAGGTTAGTATAAAGTCAAACCAACAATATTTAACAAACTGAGGAATCACAACCCTTACAACTACACAAGTTTAGGGTACTCTCCCTAGTTCAACCACACCAAACTCACAAACCAATATTTATACACTAGGGCTCGTTTGGATGAGGTATTTGGTTTGGAGGTATTATGTAAGAAGGGGGGATTGGATAGTAGGGGGTATTAGTTAATAAGGGATGACCCACATTGATGTGATGTTTATGGAGGGGGGATTAAATAATGATTGGTTTGGATGAGGTATTAGAAAGGGGGATAAAATAGTACGTGGTTTGGATGGAGGATAAATAAGGGGTATTAGGAAGGGTGGATAATGTAAAAAGCTATCAAATGACTATTTTGCCCTTGTGCAGACCCAAACTTAAATATGTATTACTTTATATATGTATAATTACTAATAACCACAGACCTAGAAGAGTAGAGACAGAATGGGTACCTGGAGTCCACACCCACAAAACCCACAAACCAAATCGAACAAATACAATGAGCGAATGATAACTCAACACAAAATCGAACACAGAAATGCACATAAACAGTAACAAATCGAAGAATGCTATTCATACCTGGAGTGAATTGAACTCCAAATCGACCAAAAGCACCAAATTGCCAGAAACCTCTTTGAGCCTTTTCTCTTTTCGAACAAGAAGAGACTGAGAAAAGTGCGGTAGAAATGATGCGTGGGGGTGGGGAAGGGGGATTATGAGGGGTAAGCCCCCCTGAGGCTGTATTGGGAGGGATTACAGAAGAGGGGGTGTAAAGATATCCACCCTGGTTTTGGACTTCCCAAACAACGCTATATCCATGGGCCCACGTATTAGGAGGGGGGATATCTTAATCCCCCTTCATATTGCTGCTTCCAAACGAGCCCTAGATGCAATAGCTAAAAAAAGTTATGAAAGCAACCTCCTTCCAAACGTCTGATTGGCAATGTATTGAACCTTCCTTTTTCTCGAATCAAGATCTGCAACCAAAAGGTTGCTGGAGAGTGTACATAAGCAACATAATAAAAAGAAGTCTTATAAGTAAATTTTTACTTTAAAAGTAACCTGCTCTTCCAAAACTTACCTCAAGATAACAAAACTATCATACTTTCTGAAAAAATCAATACTACAAGATTTTAAGAAATCCTCTCCAACCTGCACCCCATTAATTTCCAAAACAATTCTAGCAAACAACAACATTTGCATTTTCCATCAAAGTAATATCTCGTTCACTTACCAAGTGTACTAATGAGCCATCTACCTCATGAGCAGGAGTTAAGACAATACCATTACCTCACTCACATGCTCACATATAGTGGCGGTGACAAATGGTCATTCTTTATCACCAATGGTAGGTGCTAGCAAGTTAAATTTGTAATCAATCAGTACAGTAAGCAACAACCAAGCTTACCTGCAAACAACAACTGAGTTGCCAAATGCCAATCAATCAAAGGCAAGCAACAACTAGGTTTGCTCAAAGATGTAAGCGACAACCAAGCTTGCAAACTAGCACATTGGCACAATAGGCATAAGATTGACTTTGTATTCTTGTACTATAATTTGATCCATCTAAAGCAACAATTTATCTCCAAGCTATTTCAAATAGTAAGTAGACCTTTCATAGTGTATGTATAACATAGCACTTGAGCAACACCAATAGATACAAAAGAAACATACCAATCATTATAAAGTTGTACACTCTCACCTTACCAAAAAGCCGACTCTGCTATCGACTCTACTCCCTTTTTTCGGAGACATAACAGCAGCGTTCTAAAAATTGGAATTAACCGGCAATTAATCGCTGGTGGAGCCTATCCGACTAATTGCTTGTGTCGATTAATCACCGATTACTAATTGCTATGCGCCGATTACTAGGCCTTGAAGCTCGAAGGTGGCCAACCGCCTGACTAGCGCCTAGCAACTTTTAGAACATTGCATAACAGTGACGGTCTTTATGTCGTCCTCGCCTGAAATATGAGCTATGGAACATTCCATAAGGTTCACATCAAACTCATGTCCAAATGCAAATGACATGCATGAACATGATTAAAGTTCACACCTACTTCTAACCTATATCTCATGACATTTTTTCCCAATGCAACAAATGTATGGGAACCTAGTATACAATGTGTTTAAGGTAGACTAAAAGGTAAGTCCAAGTGATTGAAAACTTCAATCTCAGAATAGGATTACCAACTCACTGATATGCACACACTGTTCCGAACATATGCAGGATTTACAATGAGTCAGAGGTAAGATAGTTGAACCGTTAAATAAATAGACTTCAATGCTTCGAAACGACAGGTCATAGATTAAAAACCGATTTTAGCATGTATCACATGATCACTCAGAAGTTTACTGACCTTTTCTGAAATCAGAAAGCAGAAACAGATTTTTTTGTCAACTTCTAACTGAAGTCTGTATTTGCTCGGGAATAATTAGGGTGCAAGGGTTATATATTTGAAAAACTCTAAGCGTCTAGTTTCTAACAGAAGAAATAATGCGCGATCAAACCTTGGTTTTGTGCATTCCAAGTTCAACCAAATACCTCTTACAACTTCAACCACAAGACTACCAGCTTTAAAATGCAAGGATTCGTGGTGGCCATACAAATTACAGCATAATTCTCCTTTAAACTAACAAATTAGAGTTGAAGAAGTCTCTTTACCTTAGATTTGACTTTTCCTCATCTCTCTCTCTCTCTCTCTCTCTCTCATGCGTGAGGAAAAATGAGAGCACATTGCTCTTCTTATGTTCTGCTAGCATGATGCGTAGGAAATAGGGCAAGATGTGGAAAATACATATACATGAGGTGCAAAATAAACCTGGTGTCAAATTAAAGCATGAGGTGGCCAAAAGAAAAGATTAGTTGGCGTGTCAGCCTCTCAACTTGCAACCACACATAAACTAACCTCATGGCTAAATTACAAATAATCACTCAATTATTAACGGATTGTACTGTTATCCCACAAAATCAAGTCTAACCAATCAAGGTCTTAACTGTGAACTTCTGTTCTTATTCTTATTTTTTATCCCAACTGCATAATTAGCAATCCCCATGATTTTATAATTGGCAATCCACCAACAATTGTAACACTAGGGCTACAAATGAGGCGAGCTGCTTGCAAGCAGCTTGAAGCTTGGCTCGAAAAAAGCTCGTTGGAACGCGACTCGGAAGCTAAACGAACGAGCTCGAGCCAAATTCTTTAGTTTGTTTTAAAAATGAGCCGAGCACAAGCCAACAATAGCTCAGCTTGATGGAGCTCGCGAGCCATACCTGGAATAGTCTATTCTAAGTATTTAATATGTACTGCTAGCAGTGATTACCGATTGTGAGCTATTAACTTAGTTGAACTCACTAATAAATAGTGGCATGTGTTAGTATAGCGTGCACAACTGTCCAACGCAGAAGAATAAGGAAGTGAAAGGCTTTATGGCAAAAACATTAGCCGGTGAATCTCTTCCTATTTGATGTGGGACAAGTAAGGTTTCTAACAAAAGTATTTTGCATGAGCCACATTGGAAAAGTTCACACTCTTGTAAGGAGAGAATCATATTTAACTTGAGGATCCAGCCCTTCCTCCTCACCTGTGAACATCACATTAAGTCAAGCTCCAGTGAGCCTAGCCCGAGCTAAGGTAAAATCATGCGAACCAAGCTCGAGCTGACCCATTGTCTAGTGAGCCGAGCTTGAACAGCCAAAAACTTGACTTAGCTCAGCTTGTTTGCAGCCCTAGTGAACACACTTTTCAAATAAAATGCCAAATGACATGGAGATAAAATATCATATTACATGCACGTGCATTTAGGGTCAGGTCTTATACCTTGGACAAGAAGGAATGTTGCAGGGATTTTTTTGGCGACCTTGGGCGAAGTGTGAACTTGCCTACTAGTGATTTGGCTCTACCCTTAGGGTCTGTTCGGAAATTGAGATTTGAAATCGTGTATGTTTTTAATCCATAGATTTCGAAAGGTTAGGGATTTCAGTCTATGAATATCAAATCACTTGTTTGGATATATATGCATTTATGAAAGGATGCCCAATGACTCCAATCTATGGATTCGGTTTTCTCGTTTAGATACAGTGTTTTCTTGAAGGATTTCAAATCTTGAATAAGGAAATGGATTATTCTAACATATGCCTAAAGGGTGTAGGATAATAAGTAAAAAGTCCATTGATATCCGAGAAAAGTGTATTGATATTTGTGAAAGTGTATTAATATCCGTGATATATGCATTGATATCCAAACTTAGTTTGGAATTATGTGTATATTATCCTCCGCCCACTAGGCGGAGGTTAGCAATACTGTTTTCCACCTATTTTGGTTTCTCAAAACAAGGAAATCAACCCATCTACCCAAATTGGAGTCCATAAAGACCGAGCTATATACAGCAATTGCAGATGAAAACCCAGGTATAGCACTGCATACATATGTGCTTGCTTCTAGTGTTAGCTTATTATTCTCTTAAGTCAGAAGTTAGTGTTTTGCTACCTTGTCTTGGTTGAGATACCTAACTGAGCTGATTGATAACCACGCTCTTTCTTTAAACGTTTGTGGGGTTTGACTACTTAAAATGGCTGAAAAAGTAATGATCCCTGGATAATATTTCTCAAAAGAATAGGGGCTCCTGGTGCAAGATAGCGGTTAAGGAATGGCATAGAGTCCTTATAAAATAGATCTTTGAAAGGGTTGTTCATTGTTGATTTTTGCATCCAAATGATTTTACCAAATAGCATAAATTTCCTGTCTGATGTGTTCCTGCAGATTATTACTAATGGCTTGTATAGAAGTGCTCAACATCGGGCCATAACTAACGCCAGCAAGGCGCGACTCTCAGTTGCCACATTTCATGACCCAGCAAAGACAACAATAATATCCCCTGCTTCTGAGCTCATCACAGAATCTTCTCCGCCCCGATACCGGCAAGTTACTTATGGTGATTATGTCTCATTGTGGTATACAAAAGGCCCTGAAGGCAAACGGAACATTGATGGCCTCTTAATATGATGATTTAGCTGTATACATATAACCCTTTGGTTGACATTGTGATGACATTTTTTGTCTTTGATAGTAGCATAATAAGTCAATGTCTTCTTCCTATATTGATTTTCATTCTCAGATAATTGATAATGCTGGTTAGATCTTCGTTATTGCAAAGTTTGCTTTTACGGAAAGTGTAATCTTGTGAAGCATTGATTTATCTGACCTCTGAAGGTCAAATGTTAAATAGAGTACTTTACAAAGGTAATTATGGCATTTCAGTGTCTGTTGTTATTCGATTTTTATGCAATGGTTTATAAGGCGATCGTTTATTTTGTGGATCATTTCTACAATATCTCATCACAAACTTCTTTGGTTACTGGTTATATGACGTGCAAGGCAATAAAAATTGTTAATTCTCGGTATCGTTCTAAATGGGATTTTAAATTATAAGATGTTGTGTATCGAGTGCTGCTCTCCAATCAATTCCTGTTTGACGCCCCTTCTTGAATTGGAGTGTAGCTTTGCTACTGATTTGATTATCTGAGACTTTTATATCCTTGCCCATTAAGTTTTTTTTTGTTTTTTGTTTTTTGTTTTTTGTTTTGAACCAGGTCCGTGAAGTTGCTTGGATATTCTTTTGTTTGCATCAATCGGTTCGAGTTGTGGCTATGGATTTTTTCTGTTACTCCTACATAATTTATGGTGATGTTTTCATTGATTTAGGGGGCTGTCTATCGCGTAGCCTCAACATTTGTAATCATGTGCGGTAATGGCTATCGTCTATGAAATAGGAATTAAGGGAAACGGGAGCATGTCTATCCTGTAACTCTTATAAGTAAAATATGCCCTGAAGCCCTCAAAACGGCATTTATTTATATAGAATAGCCTAACAATATCGAATCGAACCAGACAAAAATGCAAAACAAATGTAACATAACAGGTCTCTGGAGTCATGCATTGCAGACAATCACGGGTCAACGACGAATTATATACGTACTATCGGGTTGCATTCATAACTTACTATTCTTATTATTCTTAGTTTGGTTACGGCTATTGAACCAATTAAATCTTTTTTCCAAATAGCACGGACAAACAATAACGCATGCCTTGTGGCCTAGTGATAATACATCCAGTGAAGCACCAACATTTGTATTTATTTACTACAATTTTTAAGAATAGTGAAGCGCCAACATGGAGAGGAGAGAGTGGTTTTCGCAAGGAAGGGTAGAATAACCCTTAAAATAGTCCTGCATATATATTTTCTTTTCCAGATTTTGGTATGAGTTCATTAAGATTTAAAATAAAACGTGAAATCCTTTATATATATGTGACCAAGTACTTCAGCACGTATTAATTGGTACTCCTAGTATATGAATGGGCTAATTACAACGGGTCTTGATTTGGAGAAAGGATTGAGGATAAATTCTTTCTTCAAATTTTTATGTGAAAATTTACGAGAAAAATTTCTAGATAATAGATTCTCAATGTTTACGAGAAAATTTGTATGCTAATTTTGGGATTCTAGTTTTTCATAATTAGTTTGGAGTGTTACCTAAAATTCTAGATAATAGATTCTCAAATTTTACAAATTTTGAAAAGCTAAAAAAAATGAAATTCTCCAAATCCCAAAGTTTCATAAAAGCCAAATTTTTTTTTTTTTGGAAACAGTACCAATTTCTAAAGGATTTATAATTCTAGAAGCTATGATATTTATATTTAAAAATCTAGAATATACAGATTCTCAATTATGTTATTATAGTTGATGACCTCCTTCAAGTCGAGACAAAGAAATGCATAGAGCAAGCGAGTTATAGATAACTGAGTTTATATGTAAATTTTTTTTTTTTCTTTTTTGAAAGTTGAGTTTATATGTAAAAGTTAGCTGAATTTATATGTAAAAGTTGGGCGTTTCATTTTCCTATGTACCAAAAAAAAAAAAATTGGACTTTTAAGAGCATCTCCAACCGTCCTAACCAAATTGCCTAGGAAAAGTGTTATTTTCAACCCTGGCTAGCCACTAAATCCTTGCACTACCCATCACCTTGAACATTTTTTCCCTATGCAAGAAAACTGATGTGATTATCCAAAAGAAGTACTAGTAGTAAAAACAAAACACAACGCCCCCTTCTCATTTCTCAACCTCTTCATCGCCTTTATCAAAAGAAAAACCTCTACGTCGCCCCCTCTTCATTGCCACCACCATCCATACCCACAGCGGGAGAATGGAAAGAGGGGAGGATTTGAGCAGCTTTGTAGTTGGATCTGTGCCCACTTTATATTACATTCCCGATTTCATCACAGATGCCGATCAAGAACAGCTCCTTAATAACGTGATGATCATCAGCTTCCAAAAACCCTCCTCTATTTCGATTTCGATTTTGATTCCGATTGTGTTCTCAATAATAAGCTGCTTTGTGATTCTAGTTTGGGTTGATGATTCATACATCAGCTGTCGTCTCATTGCTCTATTATTATCTTGGTCTTTGTAGATTTACCAAGGTCCCGTATCCAAGTGGAAGTCTTTGAAGAATAGGAGACTACAGAACTGGGGTAATAATATATATGATATAAAATCCCTTCTTCTCTTAATTTTTTATTATTAAGTCTTATTTTTCTTTTGCATTAATGAATTCGTTTGTTTTGGGTCTGTCTGTGGTCGTGGCAGGTGGTGTTGTCCATGATAAGGGTCTTCTGGCCCAAGATTGTAACTTGTAAGTCGTAGATAGATCATATCGTTGCTCGTATTTTTACTGTTACACGACTTTCAGAACAGGGGCACTTTTTATATGTCTATAAATTTACTCAAAATTGAATTTGTCCCCATTGGTTTCTGTTTTCAGGACATCTAGTTACATGTATTCGTAACATAGCTTCTATGTTCAAATTTTATGGAATAGTTAGTTAGTATACATCATTTTGAACTTCCCAATTCCTGAAAATACTTCCCAATTGGTCGTGTGAACTTGAAGTATCCCCATAGCCCACAAGTGGTTCCATTATTGCTAACAATGCCTTATCACGCAAATGTTGTGGAGGCTTGCTCGTGGGAGGGGGGAGTTCTATATGGGGATGTAATGGCTCAGTATGAAAATGAGTGCAGCAAAGTTGCTTGTTCTCAGGGCAACGGTTTGTGGAAGGGAATCAGTTGGTGAGGGAAGACTTAACTTCAAGGGAATCAGTTTGGTGAATGGCAAGTGTTTAAGGTGGGGGCAGGGGATAGGCTCAGTTATGGAGACATAGGTGCTGGGGTGGAATGATGCTAGTTAAGGCCGTCCCAACCATCTATTGGTTGGCAGTCAATAGGGAGGCTTCTGTGGTGGATTAACTATGGAAGCCCATGTTTTAGGACATTGACCTCAGAAGATTCCTTCAAGATTTGGGGATGGATCAATTTGGCAGACTTTTGGATATATTCTAACTTTGAGAGGTGATGCAGTTTACGACAAGTTGTGATGGGGAAGATGGGTTCAGTATGTTTCCTTTTACTAGGAGTCGAAAGGATGTAAAGGGAGGGTTTTGCATGGCGAGGCATTTGATCAGTGAAGTCGTCCACGAAAATAGCTGCTTCTTTTTTTGTGGAGGCTACTCTTGTGAAAATAACTTTTTCCAATCATGTTTTGAAAGTAGTTTGAAGTTCAATCATAAGCGAACAAAAGCATGCTCGTTCCATGAATTTCGTATTCCAATACGTTTTAGTTGACTGAAATTCAATCAAACACATGCAAAACATTGAAAGCTTTGAATTTGTAATCTCTCTCTCTCTCTCTCCCTCTTTCTCTCTCTCTCTGGTGCAGTGCCTCCATGGATAAGAAGGATTACAGAAAGAATATCTGATGAATCATGCCTGTTCCCCTCAGCAATTAATCATGTGCTCATCAATGAATACCGCCCTAACCAAGGAATAATGGTTTGTTCTGCATGCTTGCACATATCGATAACTTCCTCTTATATCCATCAATCAATTAGTGCTCTCTTGTGCCAAATGTCCATGGGTCAGGGTTATCCCTTGAGAATCTTGATGCTTCGAGTTTTTGTCCAAGCTAAAATTCTTTATAGGTTTTAGTCAGAAAATGGGGGAGCAGTTAAATAGACGAGGAAATTTTTTGATTTATGAATCATTCTTGTTCAGTTTTTGCTTTGCTCGATGCAGATTTGGATATTTGTATTTGACTGGATAATGGGTTTAATTAATACCATCCAGTAATGGTTCTCTGTTATGCAGCCACATCAGGATGGGCCTGCCTATCTTCCAGTAGTGGCAATTCTGTCTCTTGGCTCACCTGTGGTTATGGATTTTACACCCCACTCAAGTTTGAAACTGTGCACAAATACAGTGATAAAGGACTTTGAGGATAAATTTCCTGATGGAGGAGCTAGTGACTTTGAAACTGAAAAAGGGTTGAGTGGTCACCATGCTTTCTCAGTCCTATTGATGCCTCGCAGTTTACTTATTTTCAAAGATGAGGCATACTCAGGTAGATTACATCATCATTCCTTTTCTCTTGCTTACAACTGTAGCGCTACAATTTCATTGGTCTATTGAAATGTTATTTATTTCGTTTTCAGATTACTTGCATGGCATTAAAGATAGTGCGGTCCAACAATACGATGGGGTAAGATAAGCAAGTTAATGTGCCTGAGCATGAGCAAATACAGAACTTTGAGTGTTGTATCTAGCACTATATGTTTAAACAAATCTTAAACGACGGTCATGCCAAATGAATTAGCCGCACCTTAATCTGCTTCATCTTCTCACTGTACAGGTTGTGAATGCTGTTGAATGTCTGAAAAGTCATGTAGCAATTCAACCACTGTCCGGACTAGAAAATGCATTTGACACGAAGAAAAGTGGAGATGTTCAGACAATCCACAGACTTGAAAACAGAGTTTCATTAACATGTCGAGTTGTATCAAGGGTTCACAAAAATTTGTTTAAGTTTTAGAATCCTGGTGGGCGTGGTTGGTCTCAGTTAATTGCTTGAGAATGAGAATGCAATAAATGTTGGCACATTTTGAGGCGCGTAGTTGTTGGTAGGATGTTATCAAAAGGCATTTTACATTTTCATGCAAGTGATGTTTCTGATAGTGAGAGGGCATTGTGGTTTTTGCTTTTTCTTTTTTGAACGGATAGGGCATTGTGGAATTCAATCTAGGATTTGTGAGGAGAGTTGAAATAAGATCTAAAAAAAAAGAGAGAACAATGCGGAAGAGCTTGATCTTTTTAGGGTTTGGATTCAGAAAATGAGAATAAAACGGTGCATATATATCTATATTAAAGGAAAAAGTTAACAGCTTTTGTTTGATTAAAAAGTTTGTTCAAGTTTTAGTGGCATGAGGCAAGTGTAGATTTGGGAGAAGTTGAGATTAGGTAGTGTTTAATTATGGGAATCTTAAATCAGACGAGTCATTTTAAATAAGTACTTATTTTAGTTTTAAATAAGTATTTGTTTTAGTTAGTTGATGAAAGCTAGTTGACACTTGCTCTCTCTCGGTAGTCTTTCAACCACATCATGTTTGAATTAGTAATTTATACAACTACATGTTTTAGGTTTTGAAAATGACCAGAGCACTCCTTTTATCTTTGGGGACGAAGAGATTAATTATGACTTATCAAAAAATGATTTTTTTCTCTTCGTTTTAGTATTATTTTGTGCTGAAAATAAGAGGATCCCAAATCAATTCAAGCACTAACCCGGAACATATATACCTTTGGGAACCGATTATAAAGCCTGAACTCTATTAATAAAAGAAAAAACGTGGGGAAAGGAAGCAACAAATAAATGTACCCAACCACAAAATGGATGAAAGCATAGATTAAAACAAATAACAAATAAAGGTAGCCAAATAAAGTTAAAAGACAAAAGTTCCGTAAGGTTGACAAGACATTATCAGCCAAGTTGGGTTGTTCAAACCCTTGTATTCAACACCCCACCCTCTCTCTCTCTCTCTATGTTTCTTTCTCTTGTCTTGATGTATGTTAAATACTGCAATGGCATTGATTTTGTTGGCTTCGATTGATATTTGACTGTCTTGTTTTTTTTTCTGATGACTGCTATGATCTCCCAATCTTGACAACACAATGCATTGCCAATGCAATGTTGGGAGCGGGGAGGTGTGTGCGTTTCAGATAATTATATGGTGTAAGGAGCGGGATTGGGCAAGGCCTTGACAATGCCACAGAGCTGGGTGTTGTCCGGGAGGTTGTATTCATCCCTAAGAGATCGTGCTGGAGAGAGGACGCTGACGTAGAGCTGTTGTCCCAAGTATGATCTCTCAAATATCTCTGACCTTAGGTTCCACATCCCCGCGTTGTCTAATGTTGTCATGATTGCCGCCCACGATCCCGGGTACACTTGGATGTTGTGCCTGCTCACTGCATCCATCAGGTTGTAGTTCTTCCTCTTCTCTGGGCTCCACTTCCCTGGCTCAATCGCCACTGCAAAGAAGGAATACCCGTCCAAGTGCCATGTTTGAATCGTCTTCTCCCTATTCTCTAGGATTATCTCCACAAAGTTACGAAAGGTCCCGTTGATGACGTTTGGAGCCACCACAACCTTGGCATTTGCACCTTCTTTAGGCTCATCTTCCATCACGTCATACTTGAATGGTACCTTATCCTGGACTCCGTAGTACTCTGCCAGCTTAAGCGGAGTGGTAAGGGAGTCAATGTGGGAGACACCGTTGATTGCAAAACGAAGCTTTCCGTCCACTTGGACTCTCGAGTTGACGAGCTTGATGGTGCGAGTGATATTGATCTGTCCGTAGTGGTAGGAGCCCTGAGGGTTGGGGCGTGCAGCGCTGGCAGTAAGGTTCCAGCGGAATGAGCGGAACTGGTTGATAGACCAAGCAATTCCAACAGAGGTCTCTGGTGGGGGTGACGGGAGCTCAAGAGAGGCTGCCCCCTTGCCGTTGGCATAGCGGATGACGCCAACCGAAGTGAGCGGCTTCTTGGTGAACCTGCTAGACACCACAAAGTAGTAGTCCTTAGGGTCTTGGTTGGCAGTGACCAGCACCGACATGCACTGACCGACGTGCAAGTCAAGGGCGTCATACACGTTTTGGACAGTGTGAGAACCCTCCAACTCCACCAGCTTCAAGGAGTGGCCTTGGATCCTGAAGTTAAGGGAGGTCTTCATCCCGATGTTGCATACCCTGTACCTATAGGTTTTGCCTGCCTCCATTGTGAACAAGGGCTCGTTGCTTTTGCTGTCGCCAACCTTGCTAGACTTGCCATTGATCTGGATTCCATCAGGCCTGCCAAGGGAACGACCGCTATCCAAGAGCTTCTTAAGAGATTTGTGGCCCTTGTTGTACCAATCTCCCATCAAAATGCTGAAATCGTCAGCGGGTGAGTCAAAGGGAACAGGGATGAGATCGCGACTATAGATTTGTAGGCCACCAAAGCCCCCAGCTGCCCTATGCAAGGCTGTTGTTGGGAAATAGAAGTAGCTTCCGATTTGGTCCTTAACCTGGAAATGATATGTAAAGTTTGTTCCGGGCTGGATTGGGCACATGGTTCCGAGGGTACCATCTTGCCAAGAGTTCTTCCTCTGTTGGATGCCGTACCATGAGAGGAGGAAAGGCTCATCGAGGTTGTTGAACACATTGACCACGATGTTGTTATTGGATGTGCAATTGATCTTAGGTCCGGGGAATTGACCGTTGATGAGGATGCCTTGCTGGGGGACACCCAAGGGGGAGATTGTCCCATAGGTGATGTTCCAATCGTAGTATAAATAAGGGTCTTCAGCCCTTACCACCAAAACCCCACCAGCCAAAAGGCCCAGCAAAAATATAGCTGCCACCTTGAACAACATAACGCTACCCATAATGGCTGGTTTGCAGGCTGCGGACTTGTCTCCCCCTCTTTTTCACTATTCTGGTTTTCTATGTTTGATCTTCTTCTTCTTGTTATTCTTTTATTGTTTTTCTTTCAAGAAGAAGAACAAGGGAAATTTGCTTCTTCTTCCAGAGCTTAGGATATTCTCCACACCCACCATATCCATTTATAGGCATATGCATCTCTGAATTACCACCTCTCAATACTGCCCGCAAAAATTTCTATGGCTTGCCCTTCTTTCTTGCACCTTTCCTTGTGCATTTCCTTTCATTTTGGGTCCCCTCTCTCCATTGGGACTAAAACTCCTCCTGTCGTCTGTGGTCAATTTTGCTTTCTTATTGTGGGTTGATACTATTTATGGTTGGCCTAGAAGTTTTCAAGTCTCTCTTCTTCTTCTTTTTACTATTTTTTTGGAAAGCACTTTGACCGTTAGACCGACTATTTATGGTGACCATGATATGTGGAGGACCCACCTTAATAGTAGCCATGCTCTCAAATATTGAAGTTTCCCAATACTATGTCTTTATAATATATTTTCTCGTAAATCTATTACTAGCATGAACCCGTGCTATGCACGATAATAAAAAATAGTAATAATTTAAGAACATATGTAAAATCGAGTGATACGTAAAATAGATTTGATTGATACCTAACTAATAGGGTTCTTTAATTCTAAGTTGTCTTATTGTTCGGACTAATTGAATATTAAAATTAAAATACTTAAAAACATAAACGTATTTAGAAATTTTAGATTAAGCCACTGCACACACACTCGGGGCTTCCCTATAAACACTCTATTAATACTGTACAATACAGATCCACAATTCGTCTTTATGTTCATGTTTATTTTAATGTTTAGGGCCCCTATTGCCATGAAATGGGGAGGCAGAAACCGAAAAGCATTTAAGGGAACAATCCAACCCCATTTTCTTTATCTATTCTTGCTGATTTTATCAACTTTTCTCTCAGACCCATAAACTCCTTTAGGTGTTAAACTGCGGTCTTCGATTCAATTTACTAAAGAATACAAAAAATTATGGATAATAATATGTACATTTTTTTTAATTACGCACCCCCAACCGATAGAAATTTGCTGGAAAGCAAAACTGAATAGGAACAAATGATCTTTACCAATAGAGTGGTGGATACTATTACTTTTATGACTAACTTCTTGTTGATTAAGATGCATGATCTAATACATCGTGCTTCTATTGATTCTTCATTAACTTGTTCTCTGTAAAAGAACCAACATTATCATTGTGACATTCAAGTAAATCAATAATATTAGGATCGACGTTGCACGATCCATCTTGTAGTATTAAAAAGAAGAAGTATGATGAGCAGTATGAAAACATATGAAATCGACTTGGGACAAAATGAATTATTTGCTTTTAAAATTTCAAATTGCTTCATGAGAGAGAGAGAGAGAGAGAGAGAGAGAGAGAGAGAGAGAGAGAGAGTAAATCAGGATACTCCTTCCAGTGCAAAATACTTTGATGTCATTGCCATGGGTGCATTTAGGTTCGTTCTCACGAAAAGTCATTCTACAACCACTAAGAGAACAATTGCTCGGTTAAAGTGTTTAACTTCCCTATCTCTATAAGCATGTCTGCGACAGCAAATGTCCGGTTGAAATAATTTTATTTGTTTTGGTTTTTCTATTTGTTTTAGGCTAGCTACTTGTCTATGTGAGACGCTTTGGCATTGTCTTTTCATATGCTTCCGTAAGTCTTTGCGATATATTTCTTCCCTTTCGGCAACTAAATGCAATCTTGGCAAAAATACGATTAGCAAGGGGAAAAGAAAGAACAGAGGAAGGGACTCAGCCCTAAACTTCCACAATCTACTAGGCAAGTTACCACGATTACAAACTTAAAAAAGCTTCACAACCTGCATTCACAGTTTATTTTCCCACAGTAGAGAAAGATGCCACCCTAGCGTACTGACAATTACAGCATGGCAAAACTATTTCTCCATTATTCCCTGTTCGAAACCAAGCTTGAAATGTAACTCCCTTATTGTATTCTCCTTAATCAAACTGAAATGTGTGGAGAAAAAAACTAAAAGAGGAGAAAAGGACAAACACACAGATCAAACAGCAGACCCCTCCTTCAACCAGGGGTATATGAGAATTGGAAACACTTGATTGTATGCAACTTATCTCGCTAAAATGAAAAGCGATTAGCAGTCATCTCATCTCTGAGGAGGGTCCACTGTTCTTACATTTGCACCAGTCAGTCCTTCAATTCGATCCTTAGTGACCTCCACAAAGTGACCCACCATTTCATGAAACTGCTTCAGCCCTGAAAGTGGGAGAATGATGGACGAGCGATCAGAACCAGCCACCTGCAGTATGTTGAGACCATTAAAAGATAGTACAATCATAACTGTGAAGCATCTTCCAAATAATAGATGTTCATCATCAGAACAAGCATCACCTCAGAAATCCTCAAGAAATGGCCCCTGTTGTTGCTCCCAAGATCAAAGAAGAATCTCTTTTGGTCAACCCTAATCACCTTCGAGATGGCCAAGTTGCCAATTTCATCCGGCGGAACCACATCAGCTGTCCTCTCCACATTCAAGTCAGAAGCAGTGGCAGGTTGGGAACTGTGCCCTGATATGAAGCCAGCCCCCACATCATCTGATAGTCCAACAAGACGCTCTGAGGAATCAGAATTTTGCTGTTTTGAACATGCAGAGAGTCCAGAAAAAAAGAAAAACCAGCAGACAACATGTATTAGTGAACCACCTCTTAAATAGGACTCTTACACAAAACCCAGCGTCGTCGGGCTGTGTGTGCGCTTGTTTTTGTGTGTGTGTCGATTAGAGCATGAAAGGCATAAACACCTGATTGGGCAGTATAAAAAGCCTTGATGCTTCATTTATCTCTGCCAAAATGTTCCTAAATGCTGCCCAGCCTTCATCCCGGGCACTTCCTGCCGGAACAATAATAGTGCTGCGGTTTCTGCTAACAGAAGCTTCAGATATCTGTGCATATATAACCCCATTAGATCAGTGAAATGGAACATTTCAAGGAGAAATAAATAGGTGATATTTGTTAAAATGCCTCCTTTGAATTTGGACACCAGAGCAAGACATGCAACCCAAAGAGAATATAACTGTGGGGAAAGCAACAGAGTATCACTCCAAGATTAGA
>BPLS01000267.1:746771-761951 GCA_019656275.1 Rhododendron kiyosumense | reverse complement strand
AGAATATAACTGTGGGGAAAGCAACAGAGTATCACTCCAAGATTAGACGACTCCACTGCCAAACTTTTCCAATAATCTCCATACCAATTTAGGCCAACATCCTTAAGTTTTAAATGAGTAGCAGCTCCGTTAAAACTTCCTAGTTTTCTTTTGAATGTTGAAAGTGATTCTCGAAATTTTTAGACGGTGACAGTATTCATCAGGACTACGTAGAGGAATTATATTCATTCAACAGAAATTCCACATTTGTTTATCGAGCAATAAGTACAAACTTCAAATACAAAGACAAAAGGAAACAAGCAATAACAGCAAAAATAAATAAACCAAGCCCAAGCTTGTTGACAAAGAGAATGTCACAGAAGCCACTTCGACAAAGATGAGCAAGCAACAAGAAAATTTTGAATCAAGAGGAATTTAAATTGAGCAATACAGGGGAATATTACCCATCCAAATTCTACCCCCCGTCAGTATGTTCGTGAGCATAGCTAAATTTATGAAGTAATTAAGAAAACAAAGAGGGTATCCTGCCTTTACTCGTATTGTCAATTCTGGGTGGTGGCCTTCTTAGCTTGGGCTGCTTGATCATAAGACGCGTATGATCCTTAAGGTTAGAGCACTCAGTAGCCCCTCCCTCCCCCCACCCCTGGCGTCCTGAAACCACTAACATGACTCCGGAGGAGTATCACATTCCAATGAGTGGACACTTCAATCTAGCAAAATGTGACAGTACAGTGGCCCCTAGCATCCTGAAACCACTAACATGACTTCGGAGGAGTATCACACGCCAAATGAGTAGACACTTCAATCTAGCAAAATGTGACTGTACAGTGGAACCTGGCAGATAGTCCAAGTCGGGTGAAAATGTCAATGGCAATTTCCGTACCATGTAAACGGGGAGAATAGGGCATACATGTTGGAAGAGTGTCAAACTTGGAGAGAGGAACTATGTTGGGTCTGTGATAGAAAAGAGTTGGCCAGGGAGAGTTCGTGAGAAGGATAAGAGGGCTAAAAAAGGACTAACAGTGGCTGCCAGAGGGTAGAGGATCTGCGAAGTGGAAGGATATATAGCTAGGGTCCAAGGAGTTTGAGCCAAAAGAGAGGACAAACATAACTACATTACCAAAGAATTTTCTAGAAGTGGTGAGCATGCAGCGGTTGAAGAAAAGTCAGTGAGGACACACCACAGTCTCTCATGGGAGTTGAAAGAGTGGATTACTAGTGTCTTTTTCTCATGTGGTGTAATACTTACGAAGTTGCTTAGCATGACGGCTTGGTTTGCGGGGTACTCTTATGGAAAAATCTAGAGACAGAAAGTTCTAGAGTTCAATTTCAGTGTTGGATTATACAAGTAGATCATACCGCCAAAATACAGCTTCAATATCAAATAGGTAATCGTTAATCTTCTAGTCAATTGGCCTATATAATGAGAATTTAGAACCGGTCACTGTATGACCTGAGTTGCACAAAGAAATTTCTTGTAATGCTGCTTGAAAGAAAAAACAAAATTTTAATACTGCTGCTTGACCTGGTGATTAATCCGTCAACTTGGGGATTGACTGGTTCATTGAATTGTCAAGCTTAACAACAGACAAACCATTGATTCATTCTACAGCTCTTGTATCTTCATTTTACTGGCATAGATCTGAAGGGGAATCAGGGGGCAGACAAAATTATTCAGCTTCCAATCCATATTTTTTGCAGGTAGAACTCTCTAATTGGTGTGTTGTCCATGTTTTTCTTGATCTGACCAAATTAAACAAAGAGGGTGTGTCCTCTTGATAAGGGAAAATCCTAAACCTCATGAAGGCCAGACTCATCCTCGAGTAATGTAGGATTAACAATAAAAACATACTAGCTAGGCGGGCATTCCTCTTGATGTCTTCTCATCTTTTTCTAATGTTAAGTTCATTTTGCGCACGGGCAGAGGAAGGGGTGTTCAGGGATTCAGAGGGTCCTAAATCTGCAGAAATATCACCAACCCGTATATCCCTATGAGGCATAGGGCGAATATATTTTATGTTTGGCCCCGAACAAGTTTTCAAGAGGTTTTATAAGTTCTTCTAAGCAGCGTATTAAACGACTCATCTCTGAGTTCAAGATCACGGGTCATGTCCTTTTATGGGAATTCTGTTGGGCTACTTGAGAACTAACCGAAATTTGATCATTACCAAAAAAACAGCCTTTTAACTTGAAAACATTCATTTCTTACGGGGTTCATCTATTTGATTTCCATTATTCAATTTGGACGACATTTAATGTGTGGTTTGAATATAGCTCTTAAACATTTTGCTCATTTAACTATTGTTATATAATTGCACAACTTGAGTTCTATCTCTAAATTTGAGACCACGTATCTCAATGAAAGTTCTTCAAAAAACAAAATTCCCCCTAACAATATCCTTCTAACTAAATGTAGCCCACTCAGTCATTTAACCTTGTTCTCCTTCAGCATTTTGTTGGGAATTGATCCTTTGTTGCCCTAGGAACTGAAATGTTACGACCACTCAATTGTTCAATTAGCTTATACCATGTCACGATATATAGAGAAGGAATGCAGGTTATTATGAGCAATGAAGGTTTCATAACAAAAAGTATACTAATGATTTCATTTAAGCACTTCAAACAAATCCTACAGCAACCACACCAGACTGGACCCATTGCCCAATGACACTTGACCAAATTCCAACCACCCCTAGTTTGATTCTTCTCATACTATTTACCAGAGTGTTCTGTCATTCTTCTCGCCTGTATGCATCAGGCTTGTGTTCTCTCTTATAGATTTGTATCACTCTTCTTAGCCACGTGTCAAATAGGTTGTGATAACCAATTGAAGTCATACGAGATGTTTCGTGTAGAACTGGAGAGCGAATTATGACAGAAGCACAATTAAGTAACCATTCAATGGAAAAATCATCCAATACAAGAGAGAAAATAGTTTAAAACTTATAGGAATGATAGATATGAAGAAAAAGTAACCTTAAGGAATCGACCCCTTCTGTTTTCACCAACGTCAAAGTAAAACACCTGCAATTTGTGTAATTGGGAACCAAAACCAATTAGAACAATGAAGGGGGATGGGGGAAGAAAGCTATAGCATAGTTGGATGCCAAAAAAGGAAGCATGCGTGCGTGCCTTGGTGTCGAGTTGGAGTTCCTTGCTAAAGAGGTCGTCGTCGACGTCATCCTGTTGTTGATCATGGGAATTGAGGTAGTAATTGAAAAGATCCAAGAACCAGGAGATACCGTTGGAAGGGACTATGATGGTGGACCTAGTAGCGGACGTCTTCTCTGAGATCTTGAGGTACCTTCCCCTGGGATTCTCCTTGAGATCGAAGTAGAACAGCTTGTGCTCCACTTGTAATGTCTTACACAGCAACTCCACGTCATTCCCTCCGCCGCCGCCGCCGCCGGAATTACCCTCCATAGCCGACTACTACTGGACTGGACTGGACTCTCTCTCTCTCTCTCTTTCCAAAAGAAAGAAACCTCGACAGACGGTGAATTGGTGGTGATTATTGTGCTTGTGTAATCTACTACCACTAGATAGATAGATACAGCCAGCGTATTAAACCAATATGGTCGTCAGTACAGTACTCACTCAAAAACCAGATCTAGAAGAAGAAGAAGTAATATAGTAGTAGTTGTTAGTGTAGCAGATACGTACAGTGCCAAAGGAAGCCGTTGGACGGCGTTGACGACGTTGGTCTGGTGTTGTTGGGTTGAGGGGAGAGAGATGAAAGTGTTTGTTGGTTTGGGTGCGTGCTCAAAATTAGGGTTTGGTTGTTGGCCCCATAAAAGGAGGAATAATAATAGTTTGACCGGATCTCATCTCATCTCATCTCATCTCATCTGATCCCCTCCCCCAGTCTATCTCCATCTCCATCCATGCTTGTTTCCTTATTTTCTAGGACGCCTCCAGTCCAGATTTCTAGTCCGCTCCCCACCGAAGTACTACTGCCCTATGAAATGTACGTAGGGCAAGTAAAAAGTTGCGGTTTCCCGATCCTCTCCCCGCAGTGAAGTACACTAAAGTAATTTCACAATTCACATCATCGTGAAACCTCCTATATTGTCCCTCGACGAACCGTGTCAGACAATTTTTTTTTAACTACTGGACTACTACTTTTTGATCCGCTTGCCTTTTGCCGTGCCATGTTTCAACCTCTTAGGCTCTGTTTGAAACTAGGGAAAGGAAAGAAAAAGAAAGAAAAATTAAAAAAAAATTCTTTTCATTGTTTGGTTTGAAGAGAAAAAGTAGGGCTGTAACAAACCGAATCGAGCCGAACCTTGTTAAGTTCGGCTCGGGTTCGTTAAGGTATGAGCTCGGCTCGAGTTCGATTCGAGCCTAAACAACTTGGGTCGAGTTCGGCTCGTTAAAATTTTTCAAGGCTTGGGTTCGGCTCAGTTGGGTTTATTAAGGTACTAGTTTGGCTTGAGTTCGGCTCGGTTGGGTTTGTTAAGGTAGTAATCTGGCTTGAATTCGGCTTGAATCCGATTCGAACTTGAATATCTTGACTCGAGTTTGGCTCGTTAAACACAAATGAATCGAGCCAAGATGAATCTAAGCTCGAATTGAGCTCATCAAGACTCAGGTTTGATTTGGCTCAGCTTGTTAAACTCAAGCGAACCCAAACTCTCTCATTGATCGTATAGAATTTGGGAGAAAAATAAGTATTAAATTATATATATAACCTTAAAAAATTTTATATTTACAAATAGACCTCTATTGAATTATTAATTAAATTTAAGTATAAGTTTGCGAATCTAACCGAGCCGAATACCGTTAGGCTCAGGTTCGGCTCATTTACGGAACTAGCCTAGAATTGAGGTTCAGGTTCAGTTCGTTTAGCAGACGAATCGAACTCGAACGAGCTCTTACCGAACCGAGCCTCGAACAGTTTACGAATGATTCAGTTCATTTACAGCCCTAAGAAAGAGTGAAGAAATCAAGGATTTTGAGTGTAGTGCATAGTAAATTTTCTCTCCCATTTTCCTTCTTTTTTATTTTCCTTTTCTTTCCCAAGGTTCCAAACAAAGCCATAGTTTTCGATTGGAAATTGATTTCTGCACCTTCTAATTTTCTTTTGATAGTATTTTTACACTTCTTAGTTGATGCAAACACTATTTTTTTTGTCTAAGTGTGTACATTTAGGAACTGTTTTGTAAATTCACCCGCTAAAAGACGGAAAAAAAGAGTGTTTGCGTCAATATAAATCAATTTCCTTTCCCATTCATAGGCACCGGATTGAGATTCATGCCAAGTCTGGTAAAATTATGTACTCCTAAAAGACGAAATTGCTTTTTTAATGGGTAAAATGATAATTACTTGCAAAAGTATGGCGTCAAGGTCTACTTAAGGTTCTAGCCATTTTTTCATAAAATGCATGTTGTGTCAACAGTGTGCAAGTGATACGGATCAGAATTATTCAGTCTCAATGTCGTATCTCTATAATTATCACCCTTTTTACCATTGAAATGTTATTTTCCATTTTTTTATAATTTAATATGTCTGATCCAACTAACGCACAATTTGACTATTTTCTAAATTATCAATTAATTATTCCACTAATGGAGCTCTCAACTAAAGCACTGACTCTTTCAATTAAGTAGTCTAGCGGTGCACTTAGAAAAAAAAGTAGCAGCCTAGTGGTGGTGGTGGCAGCAGTCATGCCACTAGGGGAGGTGGATATGGTGGCAGTGGCGGTGGCTGTGATTGTGGAGGGTGATGGTGGTGCAGGAAACGGGTGATGTACAAGTGCTTAGAATTAAGTAAGCACCAAGAGCATCTCCAGCTTTTACCCATATTTTTCTCATATTTTTCCTTAAATTTGAGTCAATTTTTGTGTAAAAACCCATTTTGAGTAGATACATCTCCAACCATCAAACCCAAATTTTATCCAAATATATATACATTTTATTCTTAATGGCATAATGGTAAATAAGGTAAAATAATCAAATCCAAAATGAGGAGACCTGATATTTTTCTCTCTCCATCTCCATTTCAGCGTCTCTCTCCCCAAGAATCAAATACACAAATTTTTTCACACAAAACCCAGAATCGGACACAACAACAAAAGACAACTCTGAAACTTGTTCATTATCATCATCGGAGGCCAAAAGATAACGACAACTCTGGGCCCTCACCTCTCAGACCGCCTGCCCTCGGCCTGCCACCACCGCCGACGAGATTCTCTCTCTCCCTCCTCCTCCCTCTTTCTTTCTCTCTCTATCTAACTAGCCATTGGAGAAATGGGTCAAGGCAAAAGTTGTCTCAAATTTGGGCAAAAAAATGGATAAAACCCAAAATGGAGAAGGGTTTGGGTCAAAGGTTGGAGAGAGATTTTTGTGATTTTTGCCTCATTTTTAAATTTGTTTCTTAAAATGGGTCAAGACTGAGATGCTCTAAGCTACTTAATTTAAGTTTTTTAGCTTATGCTGTTATCAAACTTACTCAATTACTTATTCCTACCATGTTCAGTTTTAAATGTTGAATTTTCTTGTCGTCACAACTCTTAACATACACGGTTATATTTGGAATTTAGAGAGAGAATATTGGGCTTGACAAGGCAAGTCATATTTTCTCTGTTCCTAAATAAATGTATGGTGTACCAACCTAAGCCTTTAAAAATATGTATTTTTTTGGTTAAAAATTCAATTTGTTTTCACAACTTCATTGATATCTATTAATTTTGTGGAAAAAAATTTGATTCTTTTTATAGAAAAATACATCTTTTTAAAGGTCTAAATTTGCACGCCGGATATTTATTTAGAGATGGAGAGAATACTACTAGGGGAAAGGAAATGAGGCCGGTGTAATTTAAACTGTCACTTAGTACAAGGAGTATTTGGCGGTTACCACTGCCTATTTGCTTTCCCTTTTATTTGGTTTGGTATGATATAAGGGGAAAATACAACAAATTAAGAACTAAAGCCCACTAAATTTCCCTCTGCACTTGCCCCTAAATTTCCTTCTCCATTACTTCGTTTTCCTTTCATTTTTGTGTTATGTTATGGAAAAGGCCCGACGTTGGAGTTCTACAAAGCAATGTAGATGCTCGCAATCAAGACGGAGTTGTTAGCAGTTTGCTCTTAAAGTCGATTACTGGTGTGACTTTCCCTCGAATTGCAGAGGCTATGGCGATACGTGAAGGATTATGATTGGCACTTGCACTTCATCACCAGAAGACCTTTATAAAATCTGATGCAGAAGTGGTCATCAAAAGTTGTCACTTCCCTAACGTGGTTGCTTCAGACATCAAAGCGACTGTGAAAGATTGTGTCTCTCTCAAAAATGCATTAAAATTTTGTTCATTCACCTTTGTAAGAAGGCAGTGTAATAGGGCAGCCCACATTGTGCCAAGAAAGCCTTTTCTTTTGATTTGTTCGGACCGTGGACTTCCAACTTGTCCCCTCCGATTCTCGATTATCTGATGTCTAGGCTTTTGGCCATCGGGATATATAAAATTTTCTTCCTTCTTGTCAAAGAGGAAAAAAAAAAGGGGTTCTATTAAGAGGCACATAATGCGTAGTACAACTCCATCGTATTAATGTTTCTTCTGAAATCGTTCACTGTCAGTAGCGCAGTCTCCAGATGCAAATGCACTTGGTGTACCATTTGGACAGAACTCCCCTACCTTTTGAAACTCATATTCTCCAACGCTGATCGATGCCACTGCCTTTTGTGTACAACTACTACTACAACTAGTATTGCGAATACAAGTGCAACAACAAGAATACACCACCAACGTCGACTCTTGCTCCTCCTCTCCTCGTGCTCCGTCCCCAAACACCTCTACCAAACCCATGGGTTCATGGTCCGCAGTGGTCTCGATCACAATATCCTTGTCCTCAGCAGATTCATTGACGCTTGCTCCTCCCTGGGTTTATCCGAATATGGCTATTTGGCTTTCACCCACAGCAACTACTACTACTCCAACAACAAGAAGACCACCATCCAATCCAATTCCAATCCGCCACCAGAAGACATCATACACCTGTACAACACAATGATCAAGGCTCTCTCTCGTCAACCCCATTCTGCCAAAGAGGCCATTCTTCTTTACAACAATATCCAACTAGTCCCCGGCTTACGCCCCGACTCTTACTCCTTCCCCTTTGCCTTGAAGGCGGTCGTTCGTCTATCCTCAATCCAATTAGGCAGACAGATTCACTGCCAAGCCGTTGGAACCGGACTAGACTGTGACGTTCACGTGTTGACGGCCCTAATTCAGATGTACTCATCCTGCGGGGGAGGGTGCGTGGTTGATGCCCGCAAGCTGTTTGATGGAATGCACGTTAGAGACGTGGCCCCTTGGAATGCGATAATAGCCGGTTATGCAAAGGCTGGTGATGTTGATGTTGCGCGCTACTTGTTTGATCGAATACCCCAAAAAAATGTGATTTCTTGGACTTGTATCATTGCAGGTTATGCTCGGGTGGACAGGCCGAGTGATGCAATCTCCATCTTCTGCAGAATGCAAATCGAGGGTGTGGAACCCGATGAGGTCACAATGCTGGCTGTGCTCTCATCTTGTGCAAGTTTGGGAACCCTTGAATTGGGAGAGTGGATTCATAACTATGTCGACACACACAGGCTGCGCAAGACAATACCTCTTAATAATGCCCTCATTGACATGTACTCAAAATCAGGAAATATCAGAAAGGCAATGGAAGTTTTTGAAAAAGTGAAGCCAAAAAGTGTTGTAACTTGGACGACGATAATATCTGGACTGGCATTACATGGGCTCGGGAGAGAAGCTTTGGAAATGTTTGCTCACATGGAAAGGGATCAAATTAAGCCAAATGATGTCACTTTCATTGCTGTTCTTTCTGCTTGTAGCCATGTTGGATTGGTTGAAACGGGTCGCTGGTTTTTCAACAGCATGGATTCCAGGTATGGGATTAAACCAAAGATTGAGCACTATGGCTGTATGATAGATTTACTAGGACGTTCTGGTTGCCTCCGTGAGGCTCATGAACTAGTAATGGAGATGCCATATGAAGCTAATAGTGCTATATGGGGGTCCCTTCTTGCTGCCTCTAGAATGAAAGGCGATGTAGAGCTAGCAGAACGGTCTCTGCAACATCTGATCATGGTGGAGCCCCATAATAGTGGAAATTATACACTTCTCTCCAATACTTATGCTGCAGTTGGTCGGTGGAATGAATCTGGGATGGTGAGGAAAGTGATGAGAGACTCGGGTGTCATAAAGGTTCCAGGTGGGAGTTCCATTGAAGTGAATTATAGAGTTCATGAATTCAGTGCTGGAGGCAGATCACATCCTGAGTCAGAGAGGATATACAAAGTTCTCTCCCAGATAACTATACAGTTGAAGATGGCAGGGAAAATACATAGGGAACAATGGGGGATGCTTGAATATGAAAATTGAGGCTCTACTCTTTAATTTTTACGGGATCTTGTTTCAATATGCTTGAGTGTTGTTAAGAAGTTTGTAACATAGCTGGCAGGGAGTCTACCGTTCTATGACAACTTGCTCCAATCACAACTTCGCGTGAAGGTCAATAAAACCCAAACTCTCTTTAGCAGATCCACTCCTCAGCAACTGAGATACAGGTAAAGATTAGTTTTACGAAATCAAGCTATTCTAGACAACTTGTTGGTGTGTTGGCTACATTTCAATTACATAAGTTCAACTTCTGGAGTTCACTCGAAATCTTGATAGTTTTGGGAGATTTGCTAAGCCAAAAATTTGTGGCACCCAAACAGTAAGCAAGTAGCAAAATTCCTTTTTAAGCTATGATAGCCTTCATGCATGCATTCTTTCCTATCTATTCACGTGCAAGGATTTGTATGCTTCTCTGTTAGCAAATTGCAAGGAGCATTCAGAAATACCTTATTCGGATTAAACAAACATACTTGGGATCGAAAACTTGCTTCATGAGGTCGTACTGCTAGGCATGTCCCACTTGTTCTTCAACCCTTTCTTGCAGGAAGAGCGACTACTAGAGTCCTCTAAGGGTATCCACAATGCTATAATAAAAAATTGATAACCAAAAGTTGCCACATCAGCTTATGATTATTCATTTAAGAGATTGCTAAGGTTAGCAATGTAGATGTCTACAATAACATAATCAAAATTAGATAACCAAAACCTATCATATCATATTTTCAAACTACGAAAAACTAAAAATTGTGAACAATAGAAAATAGTTTTTGAAACTAATAAAAACTATTTACTAGAAATAGAAAATAGTTTTTGAAACTTTTTTTTGGAAAAAAACTATTTTTAAAAAACTGTTTTCTAAAAAACAAATTTTTTTAGTAAAATATTTTTTTTTTTGGAAAATATTGTACAAAAAGAAAGAGAGAGGAAAAGGGAAGAGAGATAGAATATTTTTGTATAATGATTGGTGTATTTGATTGAGAATATGTAGGGTCTATTAAATTTGGTTATTGTCAAAAAGTTGCTAGTTTCGGTTATCCAAACCAAATCAAGCTTTATGTCCCAATCACTTGGGGTTGGCTACATAAATCATTTTCCTCCATTGAACTCTGTCAAGGGCCACTTGTTCACACAAACCTATTATACTCATATTGTTGTACACCACAGTATCTAATGTCAATTTAGGTCTACCCTCCCTGTAGCATTGTTACCCACAACTATCATATTCGTTCTCTGAACTACTGCATCTCCTAGTCTACGATAGACATGCCCAAACCACCTTAGCCTATTTTCCCTTAACTTCTCTTCTATGGGTGCTACACCTACCATCTCATAAACCGTTTCATTTCTAATCTTCTCTCGTCTAGTCTTACCACACATCCACCTTAACATTTTCATTTCCGCTACACTCATCTTGTTCACCTGTTGTTTCTTAATAGGCCAATATTCTGTCCCGTAAAACATCGCTAGTCTAATGGCAATTCCATAGAATTTTTCCTTCAATTTTATGGGTACCCTCTTGTCACACAGTACACCAGTAACGCTCTTCCACTTGAGCTACCCCACTTGGATCCTATGGGTCATCACATCGGCAGTCTCTCCATCTCTACTAATAATTGAGCCTAAGTACCTAAAATGATCACTCTTAGGTATCTTCTGGTCTTGGATCATCACTCTTTATTTGTGCGCACTGCTGGTACCACTAAACTTGCACACCATATACTCAGTTTTACTTTTACTTATCCGAAAACCCTTTGACTCTAATACTTTCCTCCAAATTTCTAGTTTTGTATTAACATTTCTAACGGTTTCATCTACGAGGACAATGTCATCTACAAACATCATACACCATGGGACATCCTCCTAAAATTTTCTAGTCAATTCATCCATAACTAAGGCAACGAGGTATAGGCTCAAGGCTGACCCTTGATGCAATCCTACATTGATTGGAAATTCACTCGTTTCCCCTACTGGTGATTGAATGGTAGTGACGACACCTTCATACATGTCTCTAATCACCTCAATATACCCTTTGGTCACTCTCTCTCTCCAGAACCTATCATATGATGTCTCTAGGCACCCTATCATAAGCCTTTTCTAAGTCTATGAAAACCATATGGAGATCCTTCTTCTTTGCTATGTGTTTTTTGACCATTCTCCTTAATAGGTAGATAGCTTCCATGGTTGATCTTCCAAACATGAACCCAAACTATTTTTTTGACACCGTAGTCACCATCCTCAGCGATAAGCGATGCTCAATTACTATTTCTCACAACTTCATTATATGACTCATCAATTTAATACCTCTATAGTTGTTGCAGCTTTGAATATCCCTTTTATTCTTATAGATAGGTACTAGAGTGCTCCTTCTCCATTCGTCGGGTATCTTCCTAGTCATAATAATCTTGTTAAACAACTTCGTCAACCAAGTTACCCCTAGGTCACCTAAACTTTTCCACACTTCAATAGGGATACCATCTGGTCCTAAGGCCTTACCCGGTTTCATCATTTTCAAAACTTAAACCACTTCGAACTTTTGTATTCTCCGATAAAATTCATATTCTATATTCTCGCCAGGTACATATTCTTCCTCCCCATCAAAGCCTCCTTCATATTTCTCATTTAATAACTTCTCAAAATTCGACTTCCATCTATCCTTGATCGCCTCGTCTTTCACCAACACCACCGAATCAATACCTTTTATACACTTAACTTGAGAAACATCTCTAGCCCTCCTTTCTCGCAACTTGGCAAGTGTATAAATAATCTTTTCTCTAGCTTTACTATCAAGTCTAGCGTAGAAATTCTTATAGGCTTTCAACTTAGCATCCCTAACGGCTTTCTTAGCTTTCTTACTAGTTTGCTTATAATCCTGAAAATTTTCCTCATTCCGATTCTTTTGCCACTTTTTAAAGCACTCCTTCTTGGCTTTTACCATAGTTTAAACCTCGTCATTCCACCACCATGTCTCCTTATAAATTGGACTTTTTCCCTTCGACTCCCCAAGAACTTCCTTCGATATTCTTCTAATACCGTCAGCTATGGTATTCCACATTTTGTCACTATCGCCTTCTACTCCCCACCGTACTTCTTAAGACATTCTTTCCTTAAATACCTTTAGTTTCTCCCCTCTTAGGCCCCACCATTTAGTTCTTGTGCATCTAATTTCCTTTCTCCTTCTAATATTCCCATTGAGACAAATATCTAACACCAAAAGTCTATGCTGTGCTACTTGACACTCTCCGGGAATAACCTTACAATCCTTACATGTCAAGCGGTCTGCACCTCTAGTAAGAAAATAGTCGATTTGGCTTCTATTGGCTCTGCTCTTAAAGGTAATTAAATACTCTTCTCGCTTCCTGTAGAGAGTATTCGCCACTATAAGGTCAAAGGCTACTGCAAAATCTAAAATCCTCCGACCACCTTCGTTAAGGTCACCAAATCCAAAGCCATCATGCACCTTCTCATACCCTTGCTTATGCACTTCCACATGACCATTGAAATCGCCTCCTATAAATAGCTTTTCCCCAAAAGGTATCTCTTGAACCACGTCATCCATCTGCTCCTAGAATTGCTCTTTAGTAAGATCATCCAAGCCTACTTGGGGTGCGTAAACACTAATAATATTAATTATGCTCCCTTCAATCACAAGCTTAACTAAAATAATCTGATCTCCTTTCCTCGTGATTGGAACTACCGAATCTTTTAGTTGTTTATCTACTACAATACCTACCTCATTTCTATGTCTATCCTTACCCGTATAGTAAAGCTTGTAACCTGTATCCTCTATCTCCCTGGCTTTCTCCCCTACCCACTTAGTCTTCTGAAGGCAAGCTATACTAATCCTCCTCCTAAGCATTGTGTCAACTAGCTCCCTAGTCTTACCCGTTAATGTCCCTATATTCCAAGTTGCTACACGAATCCTATAATCCTGGGCTAGCTTCTTTACCCGTGCTCGTCCAAGCATGCGCGGGAACCCTTGTTCACTTGTCACGACACCAGGGCGCCGGTGTGGCGCCCCTTGCTCATTTTTCGAAGCACCCGAAGGCAGGCACAATGGGTTGCTAAAAAGGAACGCCTTAGCATGTCTCGTTATCATTTTTGGATTCATGTCATACAGATCTGACGGGCTGTTTACGTGCTGGCATCGGCACCCCGTGCTCATTTTTTGAAGCACCCGAAGGCAGGCACAATGCGTCGCTGAAAGGGAATGCCCTAGCATGTCTCGTTATCATTTTTGGATTCATGTCATACAGATCTGACGGGCTGTTTTTGTGCTGGCTGTCAGCTACCTAACGCACAACCCTAGTTTTGGTTATCCAAAGCCCAAAATTTGATTGTTTTTAAGGAGGTTGTTAAGTTTAATTATAGCATTGTGAGTTATATTTTGCACCAACATTGTTTACTTTAAAAACCTTTTACTTTTGATTATAGCATTGTGGATACTCTAAGAAACTACACACATTCCAAGTCCCTAGTAGTTATGTTGGAAAGAGAGTGAGTGATGTATCTCTATGACTTAGGTAGTTAAATCCACCTAGGACTTGACTAATTTCTGCACGCAAAAGTTACTTATAGTTGGTCCTAGTTTTCATGGATATCGATTTAGGAAAAACTATTTCCTTTGCATTTCCTTCTTTCTATTGTGTTGTTCATACTACTTCATAGGTGATTTTTACATATATGTGGGTAGGGCCTGTAAACAAATATCGTGAGCTCAACTCGGTCAAAGTGTAAATGAACAAGCTTTAGCTCGATTTTATGGCTCATTTGACAAACGAGCCGAGCTCAAGCCAATAGAGGCTCGGCTCGAATTGGCTTGCAAGCCAGAGTATATGTATACGCTTTACACTTAGATTTTAGGGTTTCTCCTCTTATGTTTCTATTTTGTTTCTTTTCCACCGTAACAAAGAGAGAGAGCCTAACCCAAAGCAGCTGCATACCCTAACGCCAAGGCCGGTCTCCGATTCACTCTCAGGTCATCACCTCCAGTGGCCAATCATCCTCATTCTCTGAATCTCTGGTTATAAATCTCGAGCAGCAGCGAGAGAGAGGAGATCTCATTCTTATGCCACCACAAATCAAGCCATTGCCTATACCAAATCTCACACTTAGACCACCATCGGTCTCTAGTCTCAATCTTAGGCCACCTCCCTTTGTCGATCTTCCACAGGAATCAATTTTCTTTTCTCTTTTTTTTTTGGAACTGGAAGCAGTTTTTCTTTGAGGAAACGCTTTAACGAGCTTGATCTTGAGCCGAGCTTGGGTCATTAATTAGAAATTGAGTTATGACTAGCTGAGCTCGAGCTTTATAAATACTTGTCGAGCCGAGCTCGAGCCACACCTATTTTTACCAAGTCAAGCTCGAACACGCTAAAGCTCGGCTCGACTCATTTACACCCATACATGTGGGTGTATTAACTTCCAGCCCTCATCCTTTCAAGTGTTCAAGTTTTGCTCCATTAAGGCGCCTTTAATAGTAATACTTTGTACACGTAATGGTTTTTTGATCAGTTGGTTAGAAGACGATTATAAATCATGTTTTTAATCTGCCAATGGAATACTTTTTTGTATTATTATGCAGTTGCATTGAGACCATGAAATTCCCATTTACGTTGCGATAGTACAATTGATCAGCCAAAACCTGGAGTTATCTACTGCGTTCGAATGCATTTTCTTCCCAGAAACAATTTTTGCCTTTTTGGTACTGCACTTAGGTGCTTTATTAATAGCTCGTAAAGATGTAATTCCGATGCATGGTTCTGGGAGCTGTGCTC
>BPLS01000267.1:694446-721771 GCA_019656275.1 Rhododendron kiyosumense | reverse complement strand
GATTGGGAACAACTTATTTATAAGACCACGGTACCATTGAACAGCACAATCCATCAAGCAAACCTTCCATGACATCAGAAGGTTTCATATGGTTAATCAAATTCCTTCACGTGTGAATCGTATCCCCAGTAACACAATTCAGGTATATCTTCGGCAAACAACAGATCAAGAATCCTGGGGAGTTTCAAACCTAGTCGGAGTATCAATACCCGCCATACAGCAAAGGCCAGATATTAAAATTATAAGCAGAACAATCCTTTGAAACATCACAAGAAACAGAGTTAAGTGTATCGTAATTGCTTTTAGATAAATCCCCCAAGCAAAACAGTAACAAGGGTCAAGCAAATCAGCAGAACGGATAATTAAAAGGCACATTTTACAGTTGTTTAGCCATGCAAATCCTTGGTACAAGCTTAGCTGACATACTTCGATATCTTGCACTGATCATTGCAGCAAATAAACCTAAAAAATTCCACTCTGATGTAGGACAAGATATTTAGGAGTACCTGTACTCAGGATTACATTACAATGATTCAATTTACTATACAACTGCCTTTGAATAGCAGGCTTCCTTTTTCACCTTCAAATTAGCTTTCCCATATGAGTATTATTTTTTTTTGTCTTTCTTAATGTTTCTTGGTCTACAAGAAACGGGGTTCTACCAAAAAAAAAGTCCCTTATTCTGGTAAGTGAAAATGGGATAGTCAATTATACATAGAAACGGAAGCCGGAGGGCAAAGACCGATTTTTCTACATCAACAATATATCAATTCTCTAGTTTTCCTTGCGGACTCAAGAGTCAAGGCTATGCGCAATTCGCCTAAACGCTATCAAGTTGTGGTGTTGTATTCCGCTGCATCCCACCCACTCTGTAAAATAGTGGGATGATAGTTCTTCAATTCACAGTGCCAAACCTCTCAAACTACTACCTCATATCAAGCAATAGTGCAATTGTTCTTCATTTGACATTGACAATGCCGGATCATCTGAAACTACATCCTATCCAGCTTGGCAGAGAAGGGAATGAGCTGACCAACTAAGCTTTGCAACTTCCTGCGTTTTCAGCTTGGATATCTTCCTGCTATGAATTTAGAAGCCCCCTCATTTCAACCATGCTCACGTCGGCTTATTGATGGATGCTATCTAAGAGGGCCAGAGGGGGAAGCCAGTGAAAGGCCCAGTTGTTTGACTGAACAAGGAAGGAGGACTGTATGGAAGCAATGGTACAAAGTCCCCATGGCCCATTTTGTGTCCACGTTGAAGGGTACTTCTCAGAAGATAGCTCAAAACAAATATATCCTCGATGGTGATTGTTTGGTTAGGGAGAGTCCATGGGCCAAGCCCAACCTCGTAATCTTGGTCATATACCTACAAGCCTTAGGCCCTAGGGGATAACTGCAGCTTGTGAAGGAGAAGATAGAGGCTAGGCAAAAGGAAGAAAATAACAATCACAGGATCTGACAAAATGCAGAAGGCTTTGAGAACAAAGAAGGGAGGACGTTGCCATTTGCGTCCATTACAAAAACTTCTTCTGTTCCAAATGGGGGGCTCAGTGTACAACAGGGCTGGAGAAATTAGAGACCTGTGACTTTTTCTCTCACAGTGGAGTGGGGGATGAGAATGGAGATGCAGAGGGTTCCTAGTATGGGTAGGTGCAGGTTGGCAGAGGATAGAGCAGATCACAAGTAGTTAGTTGCCTAACACCACATGGGTGCAACTGCTTAGGAGCGGGATAATGCCAGTTGGTGGTAGGTCCTCAGGAAGAAAATCCTTCTGCAGGGAGGAGGGTGCTACATGGCTATTCGCGGAAAGATAGCCTGGAATTGCAGGAGGTTGAGGTTAAGTCGAACTGTTGAAGATCCCAATCTAGTGCATCCCGCTGTGTTCAAGTTGGGCTTGATTGATATCTTCGCACCAACTTGAGGGGGAGTGTTAAGTTATGGGTGTATGTGTAATTAGTGTGTAATTGAGCCCTTGTGTAATTAGATTAGGAGATAAGGATCTCAGTGTAATTATTCTCTTAGTCTTGTATAACTCTAACGTAATGAGAAAATAACCCTAATTCTGAGGGTTCCCATTCCACGTCTCTCTCTTCCTTTACAACTTTACATAAATGGTGGAGGTAAATTATGTACATGTCCATGTTTATGTGTGTTCTTTGCTTGTTGCCATTTGCTTTGGATGTCTTTTCCCAGGGCTGAGAAATGTGTATGTTTTGCTTTCTACGCAGAGCTGGGCTAGTTTTGAACCTCCAAAAACAACTGTAAAAAGAGTTCTCTTGCATGCAGACCGTGCCAAGGCAAGCGCAGATAGATCCGCCTTGTTGGATAAGAAACATGTTAAGTCCCAAATGCTGGAAGGATCAGCAGTTGCTCGTGCAGAGCTCTATACCACCACCTTAACTCTCTTTTATCCTTCTGAGGGAAAAGGTAAGCCACAACTTGAGTGAACGAAGTAATTTGCTAAATGCATGAACTTTTCAAGGCAAACAGGTGAGAAACTGCTGTTGATTGTTATTCATTTTATTTGTGTAGGAATTCAGGGTAGACCAACAAAACAGGCCTCCGTGTTCTCATCACATTGTGCACCCATATCCTCAATTATTGCCAGACAAAATAATGTAAGGGGGAGTTTCAATCCAACTGCCAACCTATCAAGCAATGGGGTAACTCTAATTGAGAAGCCTGCCCTTGCTGTCAAGAATTCCGAGAGGTCCCAGGTGGAACTACATCAAACACCATCAGTTTCCAAGAGGTTACATGGGCAGATTCCTTGCAGAAGAAACCCAGTGAAATGTCAGATTCAAATGAAGACGACCCCTATCTTGTGAAGTCTCCATTTGAGAATGGGAACCATCATCCTAGCATCACCAAAAGCTCCTTTATGAAATCTGGGAAAGGTCTTGAATCACCATTTCATTATTCACCAGCTCCCAACTTGAATGCAGAAGTTTTCCATTCTGATACTGCAGCAAGTAAAAGCCATTCTGGTAGCTTAACATCATCATCTCCTATGCGTTCAACTTCCAGTAGTCCATCATCTGCACCGGTCCTTTCATCGTTACTGCTCCCATCTTTACCGGATCCAACTGAAAAAACCTCATCATTACCCATCTCAATTGGAAGATCATCTACTAGTTCCAAACCCGGTACATACGGTAGTCAGACTGCCTTGCTTTCCCAATCATCGAGCTCTTCCTCTTCATTTCTTTCTTCTGTCTCCTCTTATCAGGTTCCTGAAAAAGCAGTGCCCTCAGCTATCCCCATTCCTTCTATGAACTTTGAAACTGAGTCTCCCAAGAGAGCAACAGCATCCTATACCTAAGCTTACTTCCACAACAGAAGACAGTTCTACAGTTAAAAAGTTCATCTCCAAAGAATGAGCCTGGATTTACTTTGAAGCTCGAGTCTTCATTGCCATTCAGGCCTGGAGGTGAACCTTCCGCTAATTTGCAATATGTGAGTAAGCCGAGTTTTGATGGCATGGCACATCACACAATGAATGCAGCACTGAATTCTAAACCAGGACTGTCATTCGCAACAGACGTGTCTGCAGCACTTCTATCAATGTCTGGGAGTGCCAGTGGTGGAAAAAGTGAAAGTGCAAACGTCGCGGTCACCCATGAAGATGAGATGGATGAGGAAGCTCCTGAGACAAGTCAGACAAATGAACTCACTTTAGGAAGCCTTGGTAGTTTTGGGATTGGTTCATCCCCAAATCCCACTCCTGGCAAGCCAAATCCATTTGGCAGGGCATTTGGCAGTGTGGTGTCAACTCCAGCTAGGTCGCCATTTAGTATGACTGTTCCAACAGGAGAGATGTTTCGACCTGCATCGTTCAGCTTTCAATCCCCACAACCTTTCCAACCATCCCAGTTGACAAACTTTGGTGCGCTCTCCGGTGGGTTGAGTACAGGAACCACTCCTCAGATCTCTGCTGCAGGAAGTGGATTTGGGCAGCCTGCACAGCTGGGATCAGGGCAGCAAGCTTTAGGGTCAGTTCTTGGTGCATTTGGACAGTCAAGACAGCTTGGCGGTGTTGGACCTGTTACAAGTCCCTCTTCCGCCAGTGGTTTCAGTGGTGGTTTGATCAGCTCACCTTCCACTGGTGGCTTTGCATCTTCAACTGGTGGTGGGTTTGCTGGTGCTGCGTCACCTGGAGGTGGATTTGCTGCCGCTGCCTCAGCTGGAGGGGGATTTGCAGCCCCTGCCTCAGCTGGTGGTGGTTTTGCAGGAGCTGGCAGAGGATTCCCCAGTTCAGGTAGAGCACCTTTTCTTCGCACTTCTTTTGCAGCACATAACAAATGACGCTTATATTTTTGGCTCACATTGGCTTTTACTCGTTATTGAAGGTGGTGGATTTGGAGCCTTCAACAGCCAGCAAGGAAGTGGTGGCTTCTCTGCATTTGGTAGCAGTGCAGGAGGGACTGCAAGACCCCCATCTCCACTTTGCACACAGATGAGAAAATAGTTGTCGGAGTCCAAACCAAAAGCTGAGATAAGAGATGCTGCTATTAATTAGTTTGATATGTACGCATCGCTTTCTAATGAACTGACCTTCTACATTTGCAATTGACCGCCTACATATGCGAGGAAGGTGCTGAAAATAGAAAGCAGGTAGCTTTTCTTGCTTTTTCTCACTTAGGAGCTGGAGCCTCCTTTCAAACCAGGATGTGAAACCAAACTCTTATCTTTTTGCGTTGAAGACCCTAGAATTGCATGTTAGCATTTGGTAAGCAGACTTCAAATCACCTTATTGTCTTATTTTACCATCTGTATTTAAGGGTCATGATGACCCGGTTCACATCTTTAGCTTTCTCTTGTAACAAATGTTGTTGCAACCATGTATAAATGGTGATGGATTCCTCAACCTTCTATGAAGGAACTCGAGATTAAAGGCTGAAATTGCCTCGAACACATTGACTCCTTCAAAACAGTGGGTTGACTAATTCATTGTTTGAAGCTGTAAAAGAGCAGCAAAGTGTAGTTCATGGTTTACGGTTTTCTTGCAGAGTTATTGTTCTACTTGTTTTCTTTTATTTTCCTACCGTAAGGTTCAACATATCCTTCTCCCATGTAAATGCAGAGTTATTATTCTCTTTTATTTTCCTACCTTAAGGTTCAACACATCCTTCTCTCATGTGAATTCCACTCTCATATGAATTTGCTCAAAACACTCTAAACGCATAATTTCTTTTACCATGTGTGCTGTTCCTTGAAGGTAAAGCATATTTTGCAAGTGTCTACTGTTAGAAAAGAAAATTCATTGTGCATAGCCATGATCACATTTACGTACCGCATTTTGAATGCCATATTTGTGCATCAAACATATTGGTTGAATGGACTCCACATTTCAAAACTCCACCAATGCATTAACAACACAACACGAGATGCTACCACAATATGGTACTCAATCTGGTCATTCCAAAATTAGTGAATCAGATTCCTGCCACCTATAAAAACTTGCAAGGAAAAACATGTAATATTTCTCTCTCCAAAAAAGGAATCTCAAACAGGTATGCCTAATTCTGAAATCTTCAACACTCTTCTGTTCATAGCAACCCGCTCCTGCCGGAGATGTGACGCCAAAGAAGCAACCTGACCACAAAGAGACAGTAAGTGTGTGGAGTAACACCAACAAGGGTAAAAAAATATGAGAGGGGCATTGTAAAAGAGAGAAAGACATTGTACTCGCCTCTGCCCGGAGTCTCAACGCTTCCCTACCAGGAAGTTCTCGCAATCCATCCATCAAGTCTGCAGAAAATGTAATGAAACGACAAGCATCGTCTTACTTTAATGCAAATTAATCCCCAACCAACAAAAAACAAACAGAATGAAGTCGCATGAGTACCACATACCCACAGTAAAAAAAAACTACAAATGAGAAACAAAACAAATCAGACACTGGGAATGCACAAATATTAAGAGATCAAGTACCGCACTTCTTCTGCAGAAGAATTACAGTCTCTGCCTCATTTAAAAAGTAATGGAACTTAAATTAAAGAGGCGCCCAAGTGGGGCACCACAACAAAATAAATGCATCCAAAGGGTGACGAGGAGGAGCCATGGGTCCACAAATAACAAACCCAACCTTAACCAGCGCAACCCAAGTCTTGTGTCCTGATCAATCATACTCATTATTACCACAACGTCCCATATAGACTTAAGTCCTCCCCTCCCCCCTAAAGTTTTCTATTAAGAGCGAATTCAGATGAAGGCAACCGCGTATTCATCCAAAGAATATCCTCCTCCCACATGAGCCCTCAAACTTCTGCCCTCGTCATCTGAAGAACGAGCTGCCTTCCCAATTAAAGATGAATATGGTTTTACTACCAGACAGAGATTTGAATGATAAGAATAATATACTTACCGGAAGATTGGATTTCAACCTTGTACACAGATCTCGCAAGACGCTGGATCTGTGTTCCAGCATTCCTATCAATATTGTACATGAAAAAAAATAAGGGACAGTTGCACAAATACAGAAACATGAATGTTAAAAGCAGCCAGGAAACAATTTTACATTAATTCAGACTGGCCATGTCTCATATCCTTTTCAGCAAGAGCAGCCCTTTCAAGCAGTTTTCTACTCTCATTTTTCATCAAATCAACAGAAAGATTCAACTCTTTAACATGCTTTTCAGCTCTAACAAACTGTGCCTGCAATACATTTTTAACTATGTGAGCTGAATTCTTTAATGGATTATGACCAGTGTCAAAGGGTATCAATATAAAGAACTTGGAACACTTAATGTTGTGCAACACATACGTGACGATGTAAGCATCAGTGGGGTAAAACTACAACCATCCTATTTCTTAGTCTCACAAAAAAACTTATAAAATTGGGAAGAATACCTCCTCACTCTGAAGCCTACCAAATGTATGACGGAACAAAAACCTTCTTGAGCCTGCAGATAACCAAGGACTTGGATATCAGAAACCAAGAATCATTTTGTATAAAGACAAACGACATTTTTAGAAGATGCCTCCCACATTCCGGATTAAATGCTTGTTGAAAGGATAAAGTCCTAATAATCAGCAAAGATGCAAGCTGATGCTGTTAACCAAACAATAAAGGGTTCACCAACCAGCACTATGCAAAGCTAGTTATGTTAAACAATTGATTTTCACTGCTAAACAATCTAATACATGCCACACAACACTCATCTACTAGTACTGATCATAAAATCAGTATGAAACTCTACTTTAGAGCTTTGGTCTTTTAGTTGAAATCAATATTCACCACGGACAATTCGCCGGATGCCACGCATCAGTGTTAGACACTCAACGGACACTGGCACTCT
The DNA here is from genome assembly GCA_019656275.1 of Rhododendron kiyosumense. Classification (NCBI taxonomy): domain Eukaryota; kingdom Viridiplantae; phylum Streptophyta; class Magnoliopsida; order Ericales; family Ericaceae; genus Rhododendron; species Rhododendron kiyosumense. The sequence goes on along the minus strand of BPLS01000267.1, from coordinate 714,468 downwards.
AATCAAAAGTTTTATGTTTTTCTGACCATTTTTTCATATGGACACTCTAGAACACAAAAGGACACTCTCAAAACACTTGTGCGAGCCTTCTTTTCGTGCAATACATGATGGTTGATTGAATATAGACACATGAGTGATAAAACATTTTTGTTGGAACACTTGAGTAAATTATGTACTAATAAATGTGAAAAACTATATACCCGATGTTTTGAGGTAATTGGACTTGCTTTGCTATATTGTACTCGGATAAAATAAATTACATATTTTCCTATGAATGTCCCAAGCATGTCATGCCCTCCAACTTTTGGAGATCTACATGTTGAAGAGTCAGTGTCGTGTCATGTGTACAATACGAGGAAATTCTAGACGACAAACCTAGTGTTAGGATTCGGTCACAAATCCACAAGAAACCTCAAAAACCCATAAATCAGTACACACTTTCTAATCAAGAAAAATAACTACATTGATTTGAAGAGCATGACAAATCTCCTACTCCAACATTCCAAATAAAATTAGGACTGTGAACACAAAACTTGACTTCTAGAAACTAGGTATATAAAACAAGCACTTAGTACGAAACACTTAACACATACGAGAAGCCAACTAATGGGATCCCGAGAATATGAGATCCAGGAAAGATACCCAACGGGAATGGGTTGTTCGGCCAGCTATGAAAAGAGTCCTAAAAGGACTAAGGTAATAAACTGATAAGGGAACGAGAATCCAAGATATCCTGGGTATCCTATACGAGATAGGAATCTTAGGGCAACAGGGATGCTTGGGGGCAACCATCTATGAATCTATAAATACGAGCTAAACCTACGGGTAAAAGGTACGCAATACGTTGCATTCATATCGTGTTTCTGCAGATAATTAGGGTTTTTCTACTAGTACGTGATTCTAACTTAGGCATCGGAGGGCCTTTGCCACGAGAGGCAAAAGTGTGCTCACCCCTTGTCTATTTTGTAGATTAGGGTTCTGATGACAAACTAGGGTTCCGGTGAAGAGGCACGAGTAAACCATTGCAATCCGATGTTGTTCAAAGCACCAATTGTTTTCATCCCCCTACAATTGGTGCCGTCTGTGGGATGAAAATCCAATGACACCGCTCGACCCAAAGAGTCTGCTAGGTGGTGGAGGAGACAAATTCCACCAAGGGCTCCGAGAAGGCCCAAGGGCGGACATGGGAAAAAGATGACGAGCAAGGGCCATCCCGTGACTGTCCATGATGACTCCAAGAATAGGGAGGGCAGGACAGCCACAGAATCCACGAGAAGGAGTAAGTCCCATCGTGGGAGAGAGTTAGTTGCACACTCGAGAAGCGCGTACAGCAGTGAAGATATCCTCGATAAAAAGAGAGGAAATCGAGGAATACGCTCGTTTGATTAAGAAACGAAAGCATGAGATTCGAGAGTTAGAACGGATTCAAGAACATCCTGAAGACTCTGGACTTTCACGAAGAAATTCCAGGGGAGGCACGAGTGCCATAGTGGTGTACAAGAAAGCACCTTTCACGAAGAAGAAGGAGCAACAGGAGTCCTACTCCTAGGCAACATAAAGCTTCTCCACGAAAAAGGAGGAGCAGAAGCAAAAGCTGAACACCAGAATGGCAGGGCTTCTTCAAGAAAAAGGAAGAGCAGAAGCCGAAGTCCCACCCTTGAGGAGTAAAGGACTAGAAAACACCATAGGGACAGGTACAAGAGACCTGATTCTGATTGGGAAAGACAAAGGGACTAGAAGACGAGCCCATGACTGCACGAGAAGCAGCAAGAAAGGCACTTAGCAATATTGCATCCTCCCCCATTGCAAGGAAAGTACAGGATGCAAGACTGCCGAGTAGGGTGAAGAACGGGACGTTTATCCTTTACGAGACAAATGCAGATCCTATGGCACACATGCAACATTACCGGCAGGCAATGTTCATGTATGAAGGGGATGATGTAACTATGTGCAAGATGTTCCCATCGAGTATGGATAAGATAGCTTTGTCTTGGTTCCATAAGTTGGGTCCGCGCACCATCCAAGGATGGAGACAGTTGGTCGAAGAATTCACTGTTCGGTTCCTGACGAGCAGGAGCACACCAAAGACTTTTGAGAGCCTCTCCGTTATGAAGCAAGGAGAGGACAAGCCGATCAGGGACTAAGCAAAAAAGTATTGGGAGACTTTCAACGAGATTGAAAGTTACAGTAAGGAGTATGCAATAGCCACGTTCAAGTCTGGGCCGCCTGTTCGAGGGGAGCTGTGTAAATCATTGAACATGAGTCCAGTAGGAACACTGGCTAAGCTAATGGAACGGATTGAGCAGCATGCCATGAATGAGGATGACATACTCCGGAAAGACGGCAAGATGGTTGCCGAGCAACCCAAGGGGCCTGCAAAGAAGGTAGAAAAGCCAGAGCCCAAAACTTACAGGAAAAGGAAGGAATATGGGCAGGCTAAGAAAGAGCTGTACAAGGAGAAACAAGCTCCTGACCCCAAGTCCTTTTCAATAAATACGGTTTGGAAAGAACCAATTTATAGGGTTCTTTATCGAATAAAGAATCAACCTTAATTCACGTGGCCCCCAAACCTGGGAGGAGATAAAGACGCAAAGCGGGCTACGAATCAGCACTGCAACTACCACAAGGACTGGGGCCACATGACTGAAGATTGCGAAATGTTTAAGAGGTACCTTGATGATTTGGTCTCTCGTGGCTACCTCAAAGAATTTATCCAAGAAGACCCCAAGGATAAAGAGAAAGCAATGGAGTTGGATTACGAACAAAATTCAAGGGGCATAATCCATATGATACATGGATTGGCCAAGCCCTATACGAGAAATGAGGTAAGATTGCTCCAAAAGCAGATTAAGCATGACCAACACGTGATGCAGTTGGGGAAGAAACGAGGACGTGAAGAAGAAGCATGCAACGAGGGCATAATCTTCACGGATGAAGATCTAGAAGGAGTCCAGGTGCCACATAATGATGCCTTCGTCATAACCCTATGAATTGGGGAATATGACATGGAGAGGATCCTGGTGGACACATAAAGTTGCACGGAGGTGCGATATTACGATGCTTTCAAGAAGCTAGGACTAACCCAGGTAGATTTAGTACAATCAATGACCCCTTTGGTCGGGTTCGGTGCAAGAAGAGTCTGGCCATTGGGCAAAGTAACACTGCTTGTTCGGGCAAGAACAGTAGTACTGCGAACCGACTTCCTAGTGGTGGATGTACCGTCTTCTTATAACGCGATTATAGGAATGACATGGTTGCACAAAATGAGGGCAGTTTCTTCCACTTACCATCAGATGGTAAAGTTCCCGAATCTAATGGCATTGAAAACATTAGAGGGAATCAAAAAGTTGCCCAGCAGTGCTTGATTTCTATAATCAAGAAGGCACCAAAAGCAAAGTTGGTCCAAGCTGTTGAGGTTCCAGAGCAGCCGATCATCGAGGAAGTCGGAGGGGACCCCGCCGAGAAAGTGGTGGAAGACTTAAAGAAGATTCAGATCAATGAGACTAATCCAAAAAGGTATTTCCTGATTGGGGAAAACTTGAATAAAGAAGAAGAAGAGGAGTTTGTGGAATTCCTCAAAAAGCACGTTGATGTGTTTGCTTGGGTACCCGAAGAGATGCTTGGGGTGGATGCAAATGTGATTTGCCACTACTTGAATGTGGATCCACAACATAAGCCCGTGATGCAGAAGAAAAAGAGACGATCAGCCGTACAACATGTGGACTCTGTTATCGAGGAGGTTGACCGCTTGTTAGAAGCAAAGGCCATACGGGAAGTTTACTACCCAGAATGGTTGTCCAATATTGTGGAGGTAAAAAAGAAGAATAGAAAGTGGCGTGTCTATGTGGACTTAACGGATTTGAACAAGGCCTATCCAAAAGATAGTTTCCTCTCCCAAGAATAGATCAATTGGTCGATGCAACAGTTGGCTATGAGCGGATGAGTTTCCTCGACACATACAGAGGATATCATGAGATTACTATGTATGGGCCTGATCAAGAGAAAACTTCCTTTATCACACCAAGAGGGCTGTACTGTTATAGTGTCATGCCTTTTAGTTTGAGGAACACCGGAGCAACTTACCAAAGGTTGGCAATGATTATACTGAGAAAATTGCTCAGTAAAACTATGGAGGTTTACATAGATGATATGGTGGTCAAGAGCAACGAAAAGCATGACCACATAGCTGATTTAAAGGAAGCCTTTGAGATTCTGAGAGAATACAAGCTGAAGCTCAACGACTCAAAGTGTGCGTTTTGAGTGAGCTCAGGAAAGTTCTTAGGTCACCTTGTGCCCAAAAGAGGGATAGAAGCAAATCCCGAGCAAATAACAGCTTTGCAAAAGCTCCAAAGTCCAAGGACCACGAAGGAGGTCCAAAGACTGACTGGAATGGCCGCAGCCCTTAACAGATTCATCAGCTAGTTCAGCGATAAGTGTAGGCCCTTATTTCAGTCGCTGAAAAAGAGAGAAGGATACGAATGGGGAGCAAAATGCGAACAGGCATTCCAAGACCTGAAGAAGTACTTGCCAGCAGCCCCGCTCGTTTACTCCTGAACCGGGTGAGTCTTTAACTTTGTACTTAGCAGTTTCTGAGCATGCTGTAAGTGCTGTATTATTGAGGAACAAGGGGTTTGAACAAACCCCCCATATACTATGTAAGTGAGACAATGCTAGACGCAGAAATGAGATATCTGCCCCTTGAGAAATTGGTCCTGGCACTAAGAACTGCGGCAAGGAAGTTGCCTTATTATTTCCGGAGTCATAGAATTGTGGTTTACACAGAGTTTCCGTTGAAATCGTTGCTATGAAAAGCAAATTTCTTGGGGCTTGTATCCACTTGGTCGGTGGAACTTAGTCAATACGATATTGATTACCAGTCGCACACGGCAGTAAAAGGGTAGGTATTGGCAGACTTTGTAGCAGAGTTTTCTCCTGCAATAGCTCCGCAGCCTCCTACGAGAAAGGAGCAACCAGTTGGGCCACCAGCCGGAAAAGGAAAAGAACCAGTCGAGCAAGATCCCCTGGAATGAAAATTGTTCGTTGATGGATCAGCGTGTAATACTGGTTCAGGGATTGGAGTTGTGTTCTTTCCTCCTGAGGGAGTAATGCTGGAACTGTCTGTTCGGCTGGGTTTTAGTGCATCAAACAATGTTGCGGAGTACGAGGCACTCCTAGCAGGTTTGAGAAGTGCAAAAACCCTGAAGGTAAAAAGGATAAGGGTGTATTGTGATTCCCAACTTGTGGGTAAACCAATTGTCCGGGGAATAAGAAGCCCGGAACGAGAAGATGGCAACCTACGTGGAGGGAGCCAAAGACTTGCTTGATACTTTTGAGAAGGTTTTTATTGAGCAGATAAGCTCTGGGCAAAATGCCCATGCAGATTCATTGGCTTGGTTGGCCGCAGCTGTGCCAACCGTGTTTAAGAGAGAGGTGGTAGTAGACTATCTTGCTGAGCCTAGCATTGGAGGGAGTGTGGAATTGGTCTTGGACATGACCCAAGGACCAAGTTGGATGGATCCAATAGTGGAGTTCTTAGGAGATGGGATACTCCCCATGGATAAAAAAGAGGCTCACAAGATAAAAATAAAATCTGCACGATTTTGGCTGTCACCCGAAGGAAAGCTGTATAGGAAGTCCTTTACTGGACCGTACTTATTCTGTGTGTACCCCGGGATGGCGCAAAAGTTCCTCCACGAGATTCACGAGGGAACATGTGAAAGCCATGCTAGGGGCAGGTCCATTGCCCATCGAGCAATAATAACCTAGGGCTATTGGTGGCCACATATGCAAGAAGATGCAAAGGTTTATGTGAAAATCTGTGAGAAGTGTCAGAAATTCTCGCCAATGATCCGAACACCAGCCAAAACCGAAGATGAAGATCTGGTGCCGTTGACAAGCCCTTGGCCGTTTGCACAATGGGAGATGGACATCGTGGGTCCACTCCACAAGGCAACTGGAAATAGGAAATTTCTGTTGGTCGCAACAGATTATTTTACAAAATGGATTGAGGCAGAGCCATTGGCCAAGATCACTGAACCTATGATAGAAAGGTTCGTATGGAAGAGTATTATTACTCGATTTGGGGTCCCTTATTCGTTGATTACGGATAATGGGTCCCAATTTCAGAAGAAGTTCAAGGCCTTTGTGCCCAATTTGGGATCAAGAATTATTACTCAACCCCAACATACCCACAGAGTAATGGGCAGGCAGAAGCATCCAACGAAACCATACTTTATGGGATCAAGAAGAGGTTGGACAAAGAAAAGGGTAAGTGCCCCGACGAATTGTCATTGGTCCTGTGGGCACACCGAACAACTCCTAGGAGGTCTACGGGAGAGACCCCCTATTCATTAGCATATGGAACAAAGGCTGTTATTCCATTGAAGGTGGGTTTGCTGACCAACAGGCCCACTTTGGTTGAAAGTGGAGGCAATGATAGAGCCTTGGAGATTGAATTGGATCTTGTCGAGGAACAGAGGGAGAGGGCTTTGGTGCATTTAGCCTCATATCAGGAGCAACTGATGAAAAGCTACAACAAGAATGTCCACCCACGAGAATTTGGTGTTGGAGACCTTGTGCTTCGAAAGGTGCTCGGCAATACCAAGGTGGCCAATGAGGGTAAGCTAGGAGCCAATTGGGAAGGCCCATATCGAGTAATTGAGATAGTTGGCATTGGGGCTTATCGTAGGAGCCAATTGGAAGGCCCATATCGAGTAACTGAGATAGTTGGCATTGGGGCTTATCGTTTGACAGACCTGGACGGGAACCCGGTGCCAAGGTCTTAGAATGTCCATAATTTGAGGAAGTTCTTTGTGTGAAAGACTTCAATTTAATTTTCATTCTGTTTTAGGATGCACATCGTGATTGTGTAGGAATTACGAATAGAATTCCCTTGTTTTTTAGCTTTTGTTAGTTGCAAGGGATACACGTAATGCCCCCTTGAGTTTTGAATTATAAATAAAATTCTCAGATTTTGTTGCAACATTCTTTGCTAGAATACGAAGCCAGGTTCTTTTGCCTCCCTTCGTATTGGGGAGCAGTGGTTGGGTATACCATACTATACACAAATTTGAAGCCTGAAAAACTTAGGTGCGTACGAATAGACGCACAAATTTGCTAAGTCTGAGAAACTTAGGTGCGTATGAATAGATGCACAAAATTTGCTAAATCCGAGAAACTTAGGTGCGTACGAACAAACGCACAAAATTGCTAAGTCTGAGAAATTTAGGTGCGTATGAATAGACGCACAAAATTTGCTAAGTATGAAAAAACTTAGAGGCGTGTGAATAAGTATGAAAAACTTAGACGTGTACGAGCAAACACGCAAACTTGTTAAAAAATGAAATACTTAACAGTATACAAAAAAAAACATACAAGTCTGCCAAGTACGAAATGCTTGGGCGAGCAATCACAGTACAAAAAGTGTATGAATGAACGCACGAAATTGGCCAGGCATGAAGGGCCTAGGTCTGTAAATAAGTCCGGTAAGGATTAAGTAAAGTTGAGGTGTACGAAGAAACACACAAACCCGACTAAGTACGAATGCTTAGATGTGTATGAATAAACACACGGAACTTGGAAACGTGCACAATTCTGCCAAAAATGAATACGTTTCGGTATTCTAAGAATGAATACACTTAGGAATATCCCCAAGTACGAAACACTTAGGTTGCATACGTGAACATGCAAACTCATCTAAGTACGAATAAACTTAGGCATTCTTAAGATGCATACGATAACATGCAGAGTTACCTAAGTATGAATATGCTTAGGAATGCTACCAAAATACGTGAAACCTTGGGGAGCATACGAGAATATGCAGATTAATCTAAGTACGAATACACTTAGATATTTTTCCGAGTACAAAATACTAAGGGTCGAAAATGCAACATTATCTAGGTAAGCATACGTTTAGAAGTTGATCCAAAAACGCAACCACTTGGGATGCATACAACAACACTAAAGTATGAGAAACTTAAGGAGCATGTATATTGCATGTGTTTGGTCCTAGCAAAAACAAGCTAAGGTTACTTGTTCTCCATGCTAGGGAGCAAAGAGCATTCGCCAGAAATATTCGCCATGGATACGATCAAACTCAAAGTTTGGCCAAGTATGAGTAAACTTAGGCCATGACCATGAATAGTGCCAAAACTTGATTAAGTATAATTGAACTCGAATATACCTAAGTACGGATAAACTTGCGACAATATGCCGATCATGGTTGAGCTTGGGCTATACCAAGCACGAAAACTTGGGTGATTACGAGCTAAATTGAAAATAGGTACGAATAAACCTGAACTTTGACAAACGAAGAAATGTCAAAAGTAGACCCCAGTACGGAAAGGTTTGAGGCCCGAGCAGCGAACATTACTTGAATCATGACAAAGCGAAAATTGTAAGACAAAAGGCCCAACCACGAAGAAGTTTGAGGCACCGAAGCAATGAACAATGCCTTGATATGAGCAAAGCCTGAGATAAGCTAGGTATGATATAAACCTAGGCACAACAGTGGATTGGCTGAAAACGAGTATGCTTAAGCTTTGGCAGTAAGGAATGCCAAAATCAACGAAATCTGAGCAAACCTAGGCCTTGGCAACAGATGAGATCTAAATCAAGGACCAGTGGACATGAGAAGTTATTGGTCCATGAGATTGACAAAAACCAGTGACATCGCAAGTCACTGGTCCAAGAAATCTGTTCGGCAACGGGAGGGCCAAACAAGAAAAAATATGCAAGGGTAAAAACACTCAAGAAATTTGTCCAAATGCGAAGCAATTGGAATGCATATGATAACATGCATATTTTTGCGCCTAACTAAGTATGGGAAGCTTAGAAGCAAAATTCCCCAAGTATGAAATACTTAGGTGCATACGATAACATGCACAAAACAGCTAGATACGAGCAACCTTAGCTGGTTATCCAAAAGTATGAATAAACTTGGAGAGCATTAAGGCATATAAAACGAGCAAGTTAAGTACGAAATCATTAACACATATGAGAAGCCAACTAAATGTGACAAACTTAGCGTTTGGGCATGATCGTCTGGCCACGAAGGGCCACCAACTACAACAGAGGGCCACGAGGGGCTAAAAACCTGTGTTAAGTGTTTAAAATTGGTACCAGTGCCACGCAGGGCAAAATCTATGGCCACGAAGGGCCAGTAATCTTTCTGCAGGGGGAATCTAGAGAGAAGATGAGGGTTTTAAAGATGGGACGAAATCCCAAATATATCCTAAATGAGTAGGGTAGTGTATGTGAAACATCACCCCAGACGTTGTTTATGCGTTCCGTTCCCCAAAGGCATCCGTTCGCATTTAATGTAAGCAGTACAATGAACGCCACATGTAAAGTTTAGGACTAAAAAGCCTGTTCAGGCCAAACGAAGAGACGTTTTTCCTGGACTAATGATGAAAGTTGCACCAATTTTGTGAAATAAGGTACAGGAACAGAATAAATTTGCTTGGTTCTTGGGAGCTTTGCTCGTCATTTGAGTAAAAGTAACGAGTAAAGCTGGGGAGTAATTGTAGGGAGGTATTCCAAACAGGCTCAAAGAGGGCCCGAACACGTGGTACGAGGGACCATGGTATAAAAATAATAGGGATAGTAGCCGTGCAATACGGTGTTCGGCGATATGGACTAGTGACATGAGAAGTTATTGGTCCAAAAAGGTTGCACTGGGTCTTGGTCCAATAAACATGAGAAGTTATTGGACCAAGAGACTAATAAAGGAACAGTGACATGTGAAGTCACTGGTCCAAGTAGCTTGTTTGGCAATGAGAAGGCTGAACATTTTACTTGAATGTATTTAGACCATAAGAACCATAAATGAAAACAAATTGATGATTAGCTTATTTGTTCCTAGGTTTGGCCAATCTTGCACCATAAAAAAAGAGGTGTATGATTGTCCGAACCCAACTGAACCAGACATTGTACCTAAGGTCTTCTTTTCAAGCCCAAACCTATTGAGTATTTTAAGCCTAGCACCATCTACACAGCCCATGATATACTTCTTTTACTAAAATAAGTAAATCACATGATAAAAACTCTAGTAGTACAACAATTTGATGTTATATAGTCCCAATTTGAAGAAGAGATACCGGGCTCAATTCCCACCTTATTTTCTACTTCTAAGGGGTGATGCATTTTCCACATGCAGGGCAAAACTGCATTTTGATATATACTAGGAAGGAAGAATTCAACTACTGCTCCTAAGCTCGGCCAACAAGTCAGTGCCTCAAATCTTAATTTTATTCCCATACTTTCCGACAAAACTCAAAGACTACACCAAATCCCTTGAAGAATCATGGCCAACAAACGCGGCGGAAGTGAGCTCATATCCACACCTATGGTTTTAAACATAGCGCAGTAGGATTTTAGGGATCTGCTAAGAATCTATTCATTGAATAAAATACTTGAGATTGTTACATGTTTTCACACGAGTATTATGCAACTGCACAGGTCCGTAACGGCCCTATTGCACTTCTGCACTATTCTGACCCTACAGGCACCGATGTTTTCAAAGGCTAAGTTGAGACTCGCCTCAAGGCTAGGCTATAGAAAAACAGTCTCAAGGCCTCCAAAAATTTATGCCTTACCCTCCAGAAGCATGCACGTTTTCTATAGGGCGTTTGCACAAGGTGTGCCTTTTGTGACTGTTTATGCATCGTAGGCATAAACTTTCTCAAAACAATATGACATACAGATCTTCACACTCTCGCCCTTTTCTCAGCTTGTAAATCTTTGGTTGAAGTGAGAGGTTCTAATCTGGGTATGTATTTTTCCTAACAATTGTACACTTGTAATAACGTAAATATATCAACATTTAGAGGAGCTTTTATGACTTTACTTTGCATTGTTTTCAATCTCTCTATGCATCCGTTAAACTTCTAGATGCTTACGCCTAAACACCTCGAAGTCTACGCCTCGCCTCATGAGAAAGCGCCCTGTACAGCACATTCGCCTTTAAACACACTGGTAGGCACTGCTTTCCATGTTCATTTACCATTTCTAACAGTGTAAAGAGTTCCTTTCTCCCTTTGCAACTATTTCAAATTAATATGTAGAAGTTAAAAATCTAAAGTTATAATTTCGTCTGTTCCTTTAGCAATAACTCTATTATTGTTCTTGATATTTTCTTTTTTTCTTCTTTGGTATCATATTATGTAAGTATTTACCCCAATTGCATAACATAAATGGTTGATTTGTGAGTTCCAAATCCACCATAGATTCTTGTTCTTGATATTTTCTTTTTTTCTTCTTTGGTATCATATTAGGTAAGTAGTTATCCAAATTGCCTGACATAATGGTTGTTTTGTGATTCCAAATCAAAACAATGAATTTCATATGGTATGGTACAAACATGAAAGGCTTAAAAGCTGAATCATATATTTATGAAGATCTTTTGCATCTTACATTTTTATTGTGAACTCCAAAATCGACGGGGGGTCGGCAGTAGAATTCATAGTTTGATTTCTAATAGCCACTAGTTATTTTTTGAGTTACCATGTACCCACAAATATAAGCTTATGCTTGTTTTATTTTAAATTCAATGTTTTATTAGTTTTTTTAATGAGTGAAATTCCCCAAATAGATGAAACTGCCCACTTTTTTTTTGCCTTAAAGCCAACATCAATTCGCTTAAGTGTCACCTATAAATGAGAAACTACAACACAGAATTAGGGGTATTACAAAACCAACCAGACCGAAAAAACTAACCGATTGGTTCAGGGTTCGGTCGGGGCGGGGGTAAAAATTTCCCGGTTTGGGGTGGACCGAACTGAACCAATTTCGGTTGGTTTCGGTTTTGTGAATTTACAAACCGAACCAAATCAACCCCGAACCAAATATACATGTACCAAATCGAACCAACTGACTCGACTATATATAAATATATATTTAGATAATTTGCATTAATCTTGGCTGCTCATAAATTTTTGGTTCAATCTCTACCATCCAGGTGTCCACAGAGTCACAGACTCCACACAAAGTCACAAGACCCTCACCCTACCCCCTCTCTACCTCTCTGGCTCTCATCAATCGACATGGCTAAAGGGTGAAACTCACAGATTGCGTCCTACCTTTGATTACTCATTTACGCTGAAACCCTTCTCCCTCTAAAAGACTGAAACCCTTCTCTATTCTCTCTCACAGATCAGGCCTCTCTTCGCCGCCGGCCCACCGACCACATCATCGAGTAAGTTTCTCTACCTGGAACACCAAGTGTGTTTGCTTCATGGATCAAGTCAGGAAAAGAGTTCTCCTTCAAATACAAATGACTAATGAGTTTGTCATTTAGTTCCATTCACTTTGACTTTGGGCCTTTAGGAAATGTAGAACACAGAGCTCAAACGAAGTTGACGTGGTGCTGTGAAAATTATCTTTTATAGTTTTATTGGTAAGAATCGTTATTTGTACTCATTAAATCATGTGATTGTTTGATCTAAAAGAAAGTATCTTTGGCCCAACTAGGCCCAATTCGGTCAAACCGAATTCCCTGACCGGACCGAATCCACCCTGAACCAAATTGGACCAATCGTAATTTCGGTCGGGATCGGTCTTGGTATTTTTTTCCCCGAACCCGATCGGTCTTCAACACCATTGGACCGAACCGATAACACCCCTACACAGAATCATTTTATGATCAATAAGGTAAGAACATTCTACTTTTTGTGTTTGTTTGCTATATTGGTTCCATTGCTGATTTCCACAAAAAGTGGGCAACACTCCCCTTATGTGGGCTTAAAACCATATCCGCCTCTAGTCTTGTGCTATATTTGCCAGAGGCCAAAAACCCTAATAAATTTGAGAACACATACCTCGCATAAGAAGAAGGCTAGCTGTAACAGCAACTCCTCCAGCCACAAATGGGTGCTCTTTTGCATCCATCAACCCATCTACAAGAAGAGTTACATCAGTGAAAAATTTAGCAAAAACAATATATATTATCCAAATTAAACTCATGTCCCCAAATTGGCCAACGCAGTAGAAGTTGATTATCCTTGATGAGAAATTGCCCGAATTCAAAACTAACCATAAGATACTATTAACGATGATTATAATGGATAAAACTTCTGGTGGCGGGTTGCTGAATTTTGAGCTTTCAAAGCATAAGACGGATAAAAAGAAAAAATTCCACGACAAAAGAAAATTGGGGAAATTATATTAAACCCCCTTGAACTACCACCTAGTGGCACTTTGCCCCCTTTAACTTTAAATTTCAACACTTAACCTCCTTAAACTATTCATTTTGGGAATCCCCTTAACTCTGTTAACAAATTAAAGGAAGTTACATAATTATCCTTAGTCCATTACCCAGAAGACATATCTCTGTGTATATTCATACCTCCATGGCAACCGCCGAAACCCCATCCCCCAATCCTACCCCATCCTCGGCACCTCCTCTCCTTCCTCTGCAACCAACAACACTTCCACGTCTGGGTCACCCACCTCCTCTCCACCCCCACTCACCTAGCCCCATCACCATCCAAGTCAACGGCCTCCTCGGCCTCTCCCAAGGCGTCTGCACCGCCGAGCTTGTCGTTGTCAACCACCTCTTCCACTCCAACTGCATCGAGGGCTTCCAAATCAGCTCCGTCCCACACGAGCTCCTCGGCCTGGGCATTTTCAACGTCAACACCCACCTCTGGATGGCGCAGCGCAAGATTGCCAAATCAGAAATAGAAATCGAAATCAGTTCATCGGCCTGGGCATCTTCCAAATCAGTTCAATACCAAGTCGCTCAAGCAGTTCGTCTCTGAAACAAAAATCGAAGAAATCATACTCTTCCTCAAAAAACTTGTTGCTGCCGACGATTGGGATCCACCTTCATCAATGCAGCCGTCGTACCCATCTATGACCACGCCCAACACCACCGCAACCTCCCCCGAATCGACAGCTCTTGGAGAGGATGATTTTTTGTGGGTTTAGGTGATGTCCAAGTATAGGTTGATTGGAATCCAATCGTCAATTAAACCAGCGCACCCATCTACTGCCTTTCCCAACGTCACTGGGACCTCCCATCGAATGCCTCTACTACGCCGTCACCCGAATTCGGCTCCCCCTGCCTCCCCGTTGTCTCAAGCAGAGAGAGAGAGAAAGAGAGACGTAGAGAGGGGGGAGGGGTCGTCTGGTAGAAAAACTACCGTATATGTATGTATGTATGTATATATATATAGATTTATCATTGGGAGAGAGAAGGGGAAAGGGGGGGTGAGAGTAAGAAAGGGCAATATCGTCTTTAACCTTCAAATAAGTGGAGCATGTGACTTGCATGTGACCATTCCCATCCAAATACTAACAGAACACAAACGGCAGTGAGCTGGGAAAGGATTTCAAAGAGTTAGAGGGGGTTAAGTGTCCAATTTTATAGTTCAAGGGGGTTAAGTGTCTCCGGGTGTTAGTTAGAGGGGGTTAACTATAATTTTCCCAAGAAAATTATAAAAAATGAAGCCCAGATAAAAACGTCAGCAACCATGCCTTTGAAGAAACAACAAATAGTGAACTTTTATTGTCCTACATCACAGCAACTCACCTTTAACCCTGCTGAAGAAAGCATCTTCATAAGTTCTATAATGGGATCCAATTTCCGGAATGAAATCCTGCAAAACAACTTGAATTTTGAGAACCGCAAAGTAAACAAGGATTATGGCATTATGCAAAATGAGCAGAATATATTGGTGTCTGAGAGGAGGAGAGAAAAAAGACTGTTTTTCTTCTCTCTTGCCTTCTGAGGCAGGTAAAATATATTTTTCCTTCGATATGCGGCATGTAGACAACCTATACAGCATATATACTACTAACTCCGCCCCAAAGAGTTTGAATTTTTCTTGATAAAAAGTACATTTTTAAGTTCTCATTTTGCGGAATGGACAATCTTTTGGGGACGGAAGGAGTATGATTTTGCACAGTAATGGGCTATCAAAAAAGTGCGCCAAAATGTGTATTATCTTGTAAAAAATAATAAAAGTGGGACACATTCGTTTGTGTTAGGAGTGTTGTGTTAGCTTAGGAATTGAATAAGTACTCCAATGGTATGGTTAGTATGTACTAAGGTAAGCCGTAAGCTAGTTGTATGTTATATTACTTATATAGATATGTTGATACATATTTAGTTCATAATGATGGTTACCACCTTTCTCCTCTCCCACACTCTTAATGTGTGCTGTGTGATTACCTAAACTTGGCACACATCCTAGCATATACCTATACTAGCACACTCTAGCATGATAACTCAATCATTTAAAACACGTCTATTTGCCAATTCTTAGCACACACCACCTAATACACTAAATACCACACCCATGGAGATGCTCTTATGGTTGAATCTCCATGGCCATGGTGCTCCCCAAGTTGGTTGGCTCCATCTCTCTGTTTGTAGGGTTTCAAGGTAAGTTCCCCAAGTTCTCATAAGAAACGTGCCTACAACTGTTAGAGTTTCTTGTCCTTTGTAGGTGTTGCCCCGACTTCCTAATCTCAGTGATTACCCTGTCTTGGGAAGGTTTTAAGTTCTACTGACCCAACAGTTCCAGCACTATCTCCAGTTCGCTCTAGTCCTCTTTCCCAACTCAAGTTGGTATCTGTCACGTTACCCTGTCTCGGGTTGATTTTAATTTCCTCCGACCCACACACATTTCCTGTGTTTGTGTCTCTGTGTGCACCTTCCTGTGTTGGCTGATTTTCCCAGATGAAGCACGGATATGCATAGATTTTGGAATCAATCCAAGGATTGCTTATGCCTTGTTTGTTTGCGAGTTTTGAGTATTTTAGTTTTGATAGTGGATGAAAAGAGAAATAGAGGAATAATTAGAGAGAGATAATTAGTAGAGAGAGATAGGGAGAGAAATGAAAGCAATAATTAAAACAATAGGGTAATGATTGGAGAAAGATATAAGGTAATAATTAGAAAACAAAGTTAAATATCAAAACGAACAAAGATTTAGGGTCTCATTGGTTATTAGTTTTATTGTTGTTGTACAAATTCTTCGGCCATATATAGCCCAAAGGAATGGGTAACATACTAAAATCAGGCATTGCAATACAATATCCTCTTCCTTCCCTATCACACTTTGATCCATCCGATGAGAACTGGATCGACCTAATGTCTGAGCTGAGCGCAAAGATAGCAATTCCTTCCGACGTATATTTATTCCTTTCATTGTAAACAAAAGAGAAAATAAGAGAGAAAAGGGAAATAGAGAGAGAGAGAGTACAGACGCGTAAGGTGCGAAGATGGGTCTGGGAGGTGTGTTGGAGAGAACGGGCGGAGCGAAGGGCGGAGTCGGTGGACTGGACGACAGTACGAGGCAGATCCTCCGAGATGTATGACTTCCATGATGTTGATGATATCCCTTCCTCCTCCTCTTGCGGCTGCAGTTGATGATGATGCTGTGGTGTTGGTTCCTCTTGTTCAGGAGGAGGACGATTCACTGAACCAGAGGATAAGGAGGATTCCCCCCCTACTATTCCACTTGCCTCGCTCCCTTCCTCTCCCATTTCTCTCTCTCTCTCAAGAACGATGCCTGCTTGCCTTCTGTTTTTCCCTTGGCTTTCCTCCTCCTCCGACGATCCCTAGGGCTGTGAAACAGAGACAATCCTTCTATGGTAGAGCATCTCCGATCCTTACCCATTATTTTTTTACTCAAATTTAGGTTAGAACTGGGGCGTAAATGAACTGAGTCATTCACGAATTGTTCGAGGCTCGGTTCAGCAAGAACTTGTTTGAATTTGATTCGTCTATTAAACAAACTGAATCTGAACATTAATTCTAGGCTCGTTCTGAGCCGAACCTGAGCCTAATGGTATTCGGCTCAGTTAGGTTCGCGAATTTTTACTTAAATTTAATTAATAATTCAATAGGGGTCTATTTGTAAACGTAAGAAAATTAAAAGCTGTTTATGTGATTCAATACTTATTTTTCTCTCAAATTCTATACGATTAATGAGAAAGTTTAGATTCGCTTGAGTTTAATGAGCTGAGGAGAATCAAACCTGAGTATTGACGAGCTCAATTCGAGCGTAGATTCTGCTCGGCTCGATTCATTTGAGTTTAACGAGCCAAACTCGAGCCAAGATGTTCAAATTCGAATCGAATCCGAGCCGAACTCAAACCAGACTAGTACCTTAACAAACCCAACCGAGCTGAACCCGAGCCTTGAAAAATTTTAACGAGCCGAACTCGAGCCAAACTTAACAAGGTTCGGCTCGATTCGGTTTATTTACAGCCCTAGATAGAACCATGATTTGGATAAGGCATGTGCTAAATCTATATTTTTATCCAAATCTATTACTCCCGGCAAATTTGTAATTAATGAAAGTGTAATGAGGGTTTGAAAAATAGTATAAATTTGAGTCTTTTCAAATTTGGATGAAAAAATGGATAGAATTCATTTATATTAGAGATAAGTAAATTTGGGTGAAAAAATGGATAGAACTCATTTATTGGAGATAAGTTTTAAGGTTTTTTGCTCAAATTTTGAGTATGAGTAGTAAAATGTGTAAGGATTGGAGATGCTCTTACAGGTCGACCATTTGCCCACCGCATAGTGTGAGAACACATTCGGTTTCTTACAAACGATGGGAGTCGCTTAATTTGTTTAAAATAATTCTTTGAATAATTTTTATAGAAAATCAACGTAGTCGAGATGTACGTTAATTGGCTCAGATACATAATAGTATATCAAAAAATAGGAGTAAATAAGTACCATTAATATATTCAATGGATTTCGCCTTGGATATCAGTGCCAACTAATCCAATCAAACATCGTATATACCTTCACTGGCATAGTTGTAACAAGTTGGCGGCATCGAATTGCACTTCTATATAGGTATGGACACCACTACTTGATATTCTACAAACAAACAACTAAAATAACATAATCCAAACTCTAAATTAGTGGGAGATTTAAGGTTGAGGGCATCTAAGTCATTATTACAACAAGTGTTATAAGTTATAGATAAACTAGTTTTGGCTGCATTGAATTACACTCTGTTGCGACAAATTACACTTGGCGCATTGAATTACTCTCGGCCATATCGAATTACTCTCTCGGCCGCATCAAACTGCACTTGGCCGTATAGAATTGCACTTGACCGCTACAAATTACTCTTGGCCTCGTCGAATTGCACTTGGCCGCCTTGAATTGCACTTGGCCGAGCAATTCAATGCGACTAAGTGCAATTTGACATGTCCAACTGCAAATCCAAGCGGCCATGTGCAATTTGAAGCAGCCAAGTGCAATTATTCACGGCCACGTGCAATTCGAAGCGGCCAAGTGCAATTATACACGGCCACGTGCAATTTGAAGCGGCCAAGTGTAATTCCATGAGGCCAAGTGCAATTCAAGGCAAACAAGTGCGATTCGATGCAGCCAAGGTGATTCGATTTGGCCAAGTGCAATTCGATAAGGCCAAGTGCAATTCCACGCGTCCAAGAGTAATTCGTAGTCGTCAAGGGAAATTCGATGTGGTTAAGAGTATATTAATTTTTCTCAAATGTCCGAATACTTTTGTTTGTAAATAATGCATATTTAAATCCATCATTGGTACATTGCTCCTTTTCTATTTTCTTTTTTTTGACAAATTGTTTCAATAAATACATTATTTTTAATTTTAAAATTAACAAATAATTACTTATTTTATGAAGAAAGCTTAGTAGAACAGAGCTAGTCTTAAGGTACTTACAATTGAATTGAATGAAAGTCGAATTTAATTAACTCAAACATGACTCGAAATGAGTTTCAAAACAAGTTCAAACCTTGGCTTGTTTATACATTAAAAGACTTGTCTTTAATTAAGGGGAAGAAAAATAAGATCACACCCCTTGCAAGTGGGGTAGAGTGCAGTTGGTGTCTCACTTATGCTCCAACGCTTATGGGCAAAGTTCGATTCTTGCGGTTGCTTTGGTAAGCACCCATCCCTCTCCTCAATGCGCTTGAGGGGCATTTCAATGCGCCAGAGGCGCCAGGAACTCTACAATTTGTCGAACTTTGTAAGTTTGTTTCGAAGATTTCCGAACTCCGAATTTTGCAATGTTCGAACCGTTAAAAAGTTTATTAAGTCTACTTTCTAACCCAATTAGTTTGGATGCAATTTTTTTTATACATCAAAATGTACGACTATTTTACCATCACCGAGTTTTAAAAATGAATCGTTCTTGGAAAATGCTTGCATCTACGTCATTTTAAATCAGATAAAGACCTACTATATATCAATAAGGAGGATTTTAAAAGCACTAAAAGATGGTGGAATACAACTATACAAAGTACTATATATCGGCCATAGTCGCTACGTTTGGCGAGAGGCCACGATGCTACCCTCTGTAGGCTCAGCCCGGAGCTCAACAACTAGGCTCTGCCATGACTCCCATTAAGCTCCCTTAAGGCATGGCTCGGCTCGGAGCTAGGCAAATAGGCTCAAGCATATCTCCCAGGAAGCTCCCTTGATGCTCGGCTCAGCCTAGAGCTAGGCAACTAGGCCCAGCCATGTCTCCGATGAAGCTCCCTCAAGGATCGACTCAGCTCGGAGCTAGGGAACTAAGCTCGGGCATATCTCCCATGAACCTCCCTTGAGGCTCGGCTTGGCCAGGAGCTAGGCAGCTAAGCTCGACCTTGTCTCCTATGAAGCTCCCTCAAGGCTAGGCTCCGCCATGTCTCCCATGAAGCTCCCTCACTTCTAGGCTCAACCATGTCTCCCACGAAACTCCATTAGGCTAGGCGCAGCCAAATCTTCCAAGAAGCTCCTCAAGGCTAGGCTCGGCCATGTCTCCCATGAAACTCCCTCGAGGATTGCCTGTGCCCGGAGCTAGGCAACAAGCTTAGGCATATCTCTAGAAAGCTCCCTTATGGCTCGGCTTGGCCCGAAGCTAGGCAACTAGGCTAGCCCATGTCTCTCACGAAGCTCCCTCGAGGCTAGGCTCGGCCATGTCTCCCACGAAGCTCCCTCGAGGCTAGGCTCGGCCATGTCTTCCATGAAGCTCCTCGAGGCGGGGCTCGGCCATGTCTCCCATGAAGCTCCCTTGATGCTGGGC